>OZ023335.1:23951418-24003918 GCA_964007535.1 Brachyptera risi | reverse complement strand
GAGTAACTATAATCAACAATATAAATTACTGCAGCAAAGTTCAAGTTGAATTGACAATAATACATGTACAGGTGATGCTTTTAAATATAATATTTCAATACAATTCCAATAATTGATTGGATGAGCGTAGCGAAGACTCAATTTCACTGTACTTGAAAAATCGAATGTGTTTTTTTTGTTTTGTTTTTTGTTCGCGCTCTACAGGTCAAACAGAAATTCAGATCATGATGAAACTTGGCACACACATGAACCCCTATCTGACTTGATGCTGTATAGTTTTGAGGCAAAATCAGTTTTACAATTCTTGAGATAAATCATTTTGAAGTTTTCAAAAAACCCATATGAATAAACCAGGCGGAAAAGATGACAAAGTGAATGTTCTCCGAAATCTTTCAAATTTTCACAGAACTCGAACAACATAATAATACACATTATTACGGACTTTTACAATAATCGGATGTGACGTTTCGGAGTAAAAAATTAAAAAATGCGATTTTTATTATGTTCAATTTGATTCATCAGAATAGCCTACGAATACTATCAATTAAATCAAAGCAACAAGTGTCACCACTTGATTGTAAACGATTAAAACAAAGCCTTCTTTATTATCATATGGATTAATAATGGAAAATAAGATGGCAGTGATGTAATGGTTTGGATCTCAAGGTGTATATATATATATATATATATATATATATATATATATATATATATATATATATATATATATATATATATATATATATATATATAATAACCAATCCAAAGATGAGTTGATATGTTCCAGCTCATCCATCAACGCGACAACACATAACGCGTTTGCCTAGTTACTTAAACACGTTCATACGCTTGAGTGAATAAAATATTCGATGGATGAGCGGGATGAAAATACTCCACGCCGTTTTTGATTGAGACATTCAATCTGTTGATTCTGTACGCTTTAGAAGAAACTTTTCAGAATAGAATAGCAAAAAATATTGTGAAATTTTTTCAAGAAATTATTATTAGTATGATTCCATTTGATATATTTCTGTATGAATGTTCGAAATGGCGTTCTTTTTATTTGAAATTCGTGCGAAAAATGTTCTAAGCAATATAATATTAAACTCGCTAGAGTAAAATATGAACATGTTTTTATCTTCAAAACCACAACCGGACATAAATCAAAGCTTAAAAAGGTTCAAGCTGTATGTTCTTCCTTTATCTCTTAATCTTCCTCATCTTTTTTATCTTCCAGGTTTATATATTTCAAATCCTCTACGCATTAGTCTTCATTACGATAGCAGATGCTGAACGTATTTTATATTCACGGGAATATTAGTATGTATTTTTTCTGCGGCATTTCTTGGTAACTGCAAACTTGGTATTGTTACATAATATTTTTGTTTTGATTCACTACTCATCGAAGCAAATGCAAAAACAATCATAATTTTTTAGATTATTATAATTATTTCACATGGTAATCGGTAACAAATAATCAGTAAAACTGGCACATGTTCCTCAGTGATTAACGCGCTCACTTTATGTGATCCGGGAGATGAAGGGGAATATCGGACCTGGTTCGATCCCCGCCACCGTCAATGTTTACAGGGTTTTTACGTGGTTTCCCTCTGTAGTCTATAAGACTTCCCTCCCAATATCCTTCCCAAAACCTCAAAAAGCTTCATCTCATCATCCCATCATCTCATCAATCATTCATTCGGCGCCAATATATCTTACTTATCATTATAGTGCGTCGTTAAAACTCAATATGAATGAGAAAAAAAGTATCCAGATCCATGGTAAAGTAGAAGTTTTGGCAAGATATCTCCTTTATCAAATAATAAACCTCGAATATTTTCACATATCTCATTATATGAAATTTGTATCAAACTCGAATTTTAATTTTTGATCCAATTCGATTAGAAAAAATCTTCAATCATTTTGAAATCATAATCTCTGTTTTGATACGTATTTTTTTATTTCGTTTTCTCCACTGTTTAAGTTTTTGTTGATAATTCAAATTATAGGCGTGATCTTCCTCGTGCAAACATTTTTCCACTCAGTGAGAAATTTAGGCTTAACAGCATCAAATTGAACAGTAAAACTGTTGTATGACATTGTAGAAGATTTATCACTTCCCTTTAATCCCAGAGGAACTTTATAATAATCACTCTATCCTAAATATTTTCGAGTGTAGCCTAGAGGTCTTCTACCAAGACCTGGTATTATCAAAATCAATTAGCTTCCATCTTAGAGTTGGTTAAAAAAAATAGCATGAGTAACCATGGTGATAACAACTTCTAACTGCCAGTTAGAGCTACTCATTTTTGATAATTCAGGCACTAAGGCTCGGTATTACCAAGTCTAATTAGCCTTTATCTGACAGTTCAAACTTGTTATCACCATGGTTACCACCAACTCTCAGATAAATACTAACTGGACTTGGTAATACTGGACCCAAATAAAATACATATAATTAAAAGCGTGTTGTAACTGAATCGTTTTCACCCAAAACCGACATAATATATATGTGCATGCCTTCATGGGAGTCGATTTAGTGAAATATCATTTTTTGTTGAACAATTTCGAACGAAATCAGATATCGAAATTCTAATTGAAAAAAACACAGATTTTTTAAATAACTTCAAATTGGTATGAGCTTCAACTGTTTAACGGAGAAAAAATCAGCGGAATGATCAAATGAAATGAGCGTAGTATCGATAAAAAATACTTTTAAAAGAGTTTTAAATAAATTTGTATTTTACTTTCTTATAGACAATTTGGCATTATAATAAAATACCGCCACACATTGTACCGATCATCAGAACCTAGCTGCTGGGCGGGGGGGGGGGGGGGAGGGGGGGGGGGGCTGAAGAGCGTATACTGGAATAAAGTCGACTCGGTCGTGTGACATGGGCTTCGGGGGTACTTTTCAATGGAATGTGGTTAGCGTTCAGGTAAGATTGAACACCCAAATCCATGTCACAAAACCGAGTAGAATTTATTCCGGTATACGCTCTTCAGACGACCTACTACTGGACAATACAGAATCAAATTTCAATACTTAATAACTCGGTAAACAAAATAAGAAACTTCCATTTTTTTCTAGATTCAGTTTTTGTCTACATAAAATGAGTGATATCTTCAAAAGAAACATAATTATGTCAGAAAAAAGGAGCATTGGGCTCAAAATGACATTAAAATTTAGAGTTGTCGTTCGATTTCGATACTTTCGATCTATTCGATATTTTCGATTGATTTGATTATCGATTTGCCATTTTAGTACTTCGATATGAATTCATTAAATCAACCCCTCCATATTTGAAATATCGATTTTTTTCAAAGTTTCAAACGTGCTTATTTTATGCTGAAATTTAATACCAAAAAAAAAAAAAAATAGAAGGAATTATTTCTCAAATTAAATTTTTTCTTATCAATTTTCGCGATAATTAAATTCGTGCTATTTATCGAAAAGTCAAGGGTAGACATAATGGGACACGCGAACTTATTGCTTCCTTGAAAAATATTCGACTGAAGGTTGACTTAATATTTCTCTGAAAGCAGATAAGGCGATAATTTCGCAAAATTAAATGAAATTACCCTGATTACTAGGGCCACTTCATATTGAACATCGACTGTTGGTTTATGTACAAACAAATCAACAAACAAACAAAATAATAAACAAGTCGAAACAAACCGAACCAACAATTTGAAACGACAGAAAAGATTTTTCACTATTGTGAAATTACTAGGAAAACGCGTTATGTGTTGTCGCGTTGATGGATGAGCTGGAACATATCAACTTATCTTTGGATTGGTTATTATATATATATACACCTTGAGATCCAAACCATTAAATCACTGCCATCTTATTTTCCAATCAATTTCTATGATGATAGAGAAGGCTGTGTTTCAATCGTTTTCAATTAATTGGTGACATCTGTTGCTTGGATTTAATTGGTATCTTGATAGCTTTGAGTGATTTATTACAAAAATTACATTAAATATTTTTCCACATCAAAACGGCTGATCCGATTTGAATGAAAGTTCGGAATAATGTGTATCATTATTATATTAGAATTTCTTGAGAATTGGAATTTTCTCGAAGGAAATATTTCAACCAAATTTTTTCCTCCGTGTTATTTTTATGGGATTTTTGAAAACTTTGGAATGAGTTTTCTCAGAAGTGGTGGTTCAACCGATTGCGCCTCAAATCTTTACAATATCGAATTTGATGAGGACACTTGTGTATGCCATGTTTCAACTGATTTTGAATTCTCATTCGACCTGTGGAGCGCGAAAAAAGCACTTTTTTGCGAGTATGATGAAATGGAGTCTTCGCTTCGCTCATCCAATCGAATGTTTTCATCTAAATTCGAACGGAGGAATTTTGAACTCAAATATGCCTCAGTGGATGTCGAAATGAAAGTACTCACGATATATTTATGTTCAACGTCCGAATATAAAAGAGCATGCCAACACTTTGTTTTGCATTTGTAGGTGAAACGATCCATTTCCACAACTTTTTTTTGATGAAAACGGGAAAATTTTGATTTTAATTACATTTTTGGAACTATTTATGATTTTCAAAATTGGGAAAGTCGATATCTTCTTGAGTGATGACGTCGACCACATTGGGTTGATGACTAAGATTTATTGGCGTCGGTGATTGAAGAATGAGTTTGTGAGACAATAATAAGGAGGGTTATTTTATTGTGTGATTGTGTTTTGGGATAGTGGGAAGGTGTCGGTCGTGGCAATTTGTTGTAAAACCTTCTCATTGACAGCCTGTGGTCGAGAGAAATAACGATAAATCAATGTCAGAATTTTTGGCCACATCGGAAATTAAACTCAAATCATCTGAATTACGCTTCAGTGTATAGTCAAGTAATATATTTAATCAATCTTCATATTTTTACTCTCAGTTCTGAGCCGTCATATTTTAAGTTATTAGATGAGCGTAGCGAAGACTTCATCCCACTCTTATAGACATTTGTCCAGGTCCGTGTGTTTTTTGCTGCTGTTTGTTTGTAAGCACTGCACAGGTCGCATGGTTCGACTGATCAACATGAAACTTGTTTTTTTTTACGCGCAAACTCTCACAATTTAGAACTGTATAGTTATCACTGTATAGTTTTTTTAATGATTCAGTTGAACTGATTTTGTGAAATATCATGTACAAGTTTCTAAAAACTCCGTAAGATTAGGCTGAGCGAGAAAATTCGAAAAATGAAATCTCTTCAAAAAGAATAAAATTTCCTCTGAATGTATACACATGAATGATACACATTATCATCATTTCGTGAGCAATTCGAACGAGCCGTTTCGAAGAAAAAAATTCGAACAACTTTTTTTTTCTTTCAATAACATCGAAACTTGATACAAAATCATTGTTCCCTAATTAAGGCTATGGATGAAAAGTAGGATCGTTTAGACGGGGCACCACAAGGGCGATCTTACCACCCCATTTTAATCATTCAAAATGAACCAATGAACTTCAACACCAGGAATGTGCTGTTGGTGACCATAACTTTCCGCCGCAGATAAAAGTCTTTCAGTTTTCGAAAGTCCGAAACACATTATAAGTAAGAACCGTTTCTGTGATATATATCCGGACATTACCAGCATTGTTATTAAGAGTAAACAAAATAAACGAATGTTGATATCTTCCACTTTGAAATAAGTGTCTCGGGCAATGATCACTTCTTTCCATCAACATACAGCGGATGCTTAGTAAATAATAACTAATAACTAATATATAACTAATAGCAAATAACTGTTTGTATTAATCAAATAATATATGGAAATAATAGCAGAATTGGGTTGCCAAGATTCACCGCTTTCTAGATTCGATATTTGCCCAACAATGAAGTATTTTTTATATTCGTCAAGGTGTGTAGAATACCAGAGTCGATAAAGTAGCAAATGTAGGACTACTAATAACTCTTATTCTACCTTATTCAGATTTATCGCTCATCTTACAACGCATATTTCGTTTGACTAGTTATTTTGATCCGGTCTGGTAAAAGTTGTCATAATACGTACCATTCGTACCATTTTTTTTTTCTCATTGTATTACTCCATTATGTTATTTTATTCCAATTTTCCATTCCTTAAATGTTATATTTTATTATTCCAGTATGTTGATTTAGTTATCTTAGTTTAGGCTGGTGGTAAGGCACATGTTGTTACGGGGCTTGCTCTATTCTTACCACCAGCGATACACAACATTTAAAATTCATATGTATTATAATGTATTGTGTATCAAATAAATAATAATAATGAATAATAATAATAATAAATACATCCAGTGAATATTTTGGTTTTCCATAATTCGAATAGGAAACAATTGTTCTATTGCTAAGCTTTGACGTCATTGAAAGTTAAATGGAATATTTCATAACCTTTCATATCGATAAATATTCCGTACGATTTTACGTTACAAATTAAACCTATATTGCGAAAAAAATATAAAAAAAAAATATAATTTCATATGACCTTCCATCGTTTTGACTTGAAACCGACAATTATGTATAGCCCCATATCGATATTTATGCCTGTATTTATTTTTTGTTCACCCAGAATTCTCTTATCTTTCAGTAATTGACATACGTATATAATATTCGCAAAAATATTATCGATTTTAATTGTTCGAAATTGCTCAATTTTGGAAGGATACGAAGTATTTTTTTTCCGCATGATATTTCTAGTATTTGCGACTAGTATATAAAGCCCATGGTTTCCAGGGTTTAGTACCACAGTCTGAAGAATAGTTCATTGTACTAAGGTAACTACGAAGAAGAACAGCTTAACATGAAGAACTTTATCCTGCTCGGTTTGGGTAAGAATATTCTACTTATTCATATTTTGAAACTATCAATTGAATATTGAATTGATTCAATACATTGTAAAACACTTGATAATGATCAGAATAACCATTGAATGCTTACAAAAAAATCATTACACACTATATATAACTTCAATATTTCCAGGTGTATAATTTGTTCCATTACATACTGACAGTAAGGTGGCCATACCATGTTAGAAATTACTAATAGATTGACAATATTACGAATACATAGAATAAAGATTTCTTTTTTTAATTCATCAATATTTCAAGAATTTACAAAAACTAGACATAAAATTGATGTAATTATGTCTTCCCTGAATTTTGGATCATTCACTTTTATTTATGTGTTTCTCTTCTACAAAAAAATATGTATATCTAACTAACAAAATAATAGAATGTTGGTTGAATATTCGTGACGAAATTTTGTGGAGGACCATTCATGTCTTGCTTCAATCAACTTCACTGGGAGAACGCTATATACGCGTTGTTAGACGAGCGGAAGGTAATAGTATGTCGACTTCATTGCCAAACTTTTGCCTAAATTCGCCAATTGGGTAACATTTTAGTTATAAATGGGTAAAAACGGCTTCGAGTGGTACCAATTTAGCACATTTCATGTTTTATCTTCGACATGGCTGTCCCGATCAAGCTGAGAATTTCCAGAAATGTGTATCAAGATATTATTCAACTTCACACAAAATTTTTTTTTTGAAAATAAAAATTTTTCAATTTTTTTCCACCGTGTTATTCTAATGGGGATTTTTGAAATTTCTAAAATTCATAAAAATAAAAGTTACCACCCGATAATGCCACAAAACTATACAGATCTAAGCTAGATAAGCTACCATAATGAGAAAAAGTTTGAAGTTGATAACTGTAGCCGTTTGACCTGTGGAGAACCGACAAAAAAACATAAGAAAAAAAAAACATAAAAACGAAAACCAATTTTTTTCAGTATGTCGAATTGAATCCTCGCTAAAGCTCGTCTAAAAATTGAAACCAAAATTAAAATTAAAATCAAAATTAAAATTAAATTACTTTACTGTAAATTAAATTACTGTAATTTAAAATATTCAACCCTACTGGAATCAAATATGTCACGGCCTCCCTGTTGATTCATAACTGATTTCAATTGTTTCAATTTAATTGATGACACTTGTTGCTATAGGTTTAATTGATCTCCTTTGAAGTGAAAATATGTTTTGAATGGGTTTTTATCGTTATTTCTCATCCGATTGTTGCAAAAATCTCTGAAAAGGTGTATAATAGTGTTCTTCATATCCAGTGAAAATTTGTGAGCTTTTGAAGAATTCTTGTTTTCAAGTATTTTTTATGGGTTATTCTTATGAGGATTTTCCAAACTTTTCGATTTTTCCCTGAGAAACCTGACGACTGATTTTTTTGAAAAACAATACCAACCTATTCTGGTATAACAGAAATATGTAGAAACAGTTTTAAGTCGGTAGGTATTTTTTCCTGACCTGTATGCTGCGTACAAAATTACTAAAAAAAAAAACAACATAAAAACGAATCCCATTTTTTTTCGGTATGTCAAATGGAATCTCATCTAAATAGAGAAAAAAATGAGGAGCCTAAAAATAAAATAATTCCATCGGGTGAGAGATGAAAAAATCAACATCATTCATAGTAATATTCTCAGTAGGCCTGAATCGAAGACTTCATCGGCATGCAATTTTTCATACACGGGTCTGGAAAGAGCATAGAAATTTCATCCCATCTTCAAATTTATTAATTTAATAATCATTCATGAACAACAAAAACAAAGGTCTCACGCAAGTCTATGTAATAATAAGAATGATAGAGGGAAAGAAGCATCAAAGGCCGACTTAATCTAGGAGCCATCCCAGCATCAGTCTAGAGCACAGATGGAAACCATAAAACAAATCTTAAGATAGACGGTAACGGGGATCAAACCAGTTCAAATATTCCCCGCACCTTCCGGATCACATGAAGCGAGCGCGTCACACACTGCACTACATGTGCCGGTACATGTGCTAACAATCACACCAAAACCACAATCCCCTAAGTAAAGAATTCATCTCAACTCCTTCCCAAACGACGTCAGTAACTTTGTTCTCTCATTTTATTCCAGTAATCGTGGCCGTCACATTGACCCGAGTACAAGGTCAAACCGCCATCGTGAATGCCACCAACGTAGCAAAGGCTAAAGCCATGGGATCTCTCCTGAACGCAACCCAAGCCGCCGCAACCACCGCCCAACAATGCATCCAGAACCTGACCCAATCCAAGATGGCGATGATCACCCAAGCAAAAATCTGCGTCGGCAACTTCACAAACTTGCTGTCAACCTTGAAATCTCAGATGCTCGCAGCTGGTTTGAATTTCGAGACCACTGCCATGACGTCAGCGATGGATAAAATCAATGGACTGTCTACTTCGATGACGGGAGCACTTAACGGTGTGACGTCATTGATTTCTAACATGAAGACGTCACTCGCAGCTGCTACATCAACGATTCTGAGCACCATTACAAGCGGCTTGACGAGTGCCGCTTCCGGATTCACCACTGCTATGACTTCCGCTCTGACTGGAGCTATGACTTTCGGGATGAACCTCATTTCATCGTTCACATTTTCTGGAAGCGTTTCCGGTGGTACTGGTGGCCGTTAAATAGGAGATCAATCATTATCCAAGAGAAATATCGATTCAAATATGGATTCAATTTTTGTTTCGAAGAGGAATGATTTGAAAATGTGAGGAATCTATCGATGGTGTACGATCTCCTACGAGATTCCGGAAAACGGGATGCAAAACGGTTCACTTCAGAAGATAGCAAATCAGGCTTCTAGTCAATGGTTCTTCACACTAGTGAAGAAGGTCTAGTTTGTATCTAACTGAAGGATACAGGTTGGGAGGAGAAGAAGAATTCTAGTTTGTTTTACATTCTCAAATTATTTGCTGTCAATCAATCAATCAATTGAATCCATATTGAATTATTTTTCTGAAAATGTATAAAATGTTTTTAAGATCAGTAAATTTTCATTTTTTTGAAAAACTGCTCGATCTGTGAGAACAATTTTCGTGTTGATTTAAAAATTTCACTTTGTGAAGATTTCTTAGCAAAAAAGCAATAAAATGTGTTCAATTTTGATCGAAATGTTCAACTGTTTTGTCACCACTCACCGTTTCTCCCACTCTCCCGAGTATGTTATTTTATACTCATTCAGCCGATGGGGAAAAGTCAAGTACAGATTTCAGGACGGTGCGCTCTCTCTGATTTGATCGGCATTAATGCAGCCATTTCCGGTCTTTAATCCGTCCGATATTCAATAATATCACGATAAATTCTCTTGAAAAAGCAAGTTAAAGCGAGTGAGCGAGAGCCTCTACGTAATAGCACCCAAAATCATCCAGCTAATCATGACGTATATTATAATAGTCACCAGATAAAAATCAGAAACAACTTCCATTTCACTTTTTTAGACGAGCTTTAGCGAGGATTCAATTTGACATACTGAAAAAAATTGGTTTTCGCTTTTATGTTTTTTTTTCTGTTTTGATTTTCTGTTTTTTTGTCGGTTCTCCACAGGTCAAACGGCTACAGCTATCAACTTCAAACTTTTTTTCATTATGGTTCCTCATATAATTTAGATATGTTCAGTTTTGTGGCATTATTTATTGGGTGGTAACTATTATTTTTATGAATTTCAGAAATTTCAAAAATACCCATTAGAATGACACGGCAAAAAAAAAATTATTTAAAATAAACATGAAATTTCGCGTGAAGTTAAATTACATTCTGATACACATTTCTGGGAACTCTCAGCTTAATCGGGATTCGGGTGAGCCATTTTGAATAAAAAACATAAAATGTCCCAAATTGGTACCACTCGAAGCAGTGTTTACCCATTCATAACTTAAATGTCACCCAATTGGCGAATGTAGGCAAAAGTTTGTCGAAAAAGTTTACATCCCCTTAATATCCGCTCGTCTAACATCGCATATCGCGTTTTCCCAGTGTAATCTACCCTGGCGGTAACTTTTTGCACCGTGGATACTGAGAACACCTTAAACCACAATCTAAAGTAAGATTATGTATTTACGAAAGTTTTCACATGTATTTAGTTGACATACTACGTTTTTTTTTATATTGGGTTTTAACGACGCACTGTAATGATTACTAAGATCTATTGGCGTTGGATGAATGATTAATGAGATGATGGGATGATGAGATGAAGGTTTTTTATGTGAAGTGGGAAGGATAGTGGAAAGGAAGCGGTCGTGGCCTATATTGTGGGAACCATCCCGGCATTAGCCCAGACTTTTTCGAAAAACCCCTGTGAAGATGGACGGTGGCGGGGATCGAACCGGGTCCGATATGTCCCTTCACCTCCCGGATCACACGAAGCAAGTGAGCTAACCACTCAGCTACTGTGCCGGTCATACTACGTTCTCTTTCACTGATGGAAGTTCAGCGGCGAGTATGTGGGAGGAAGGGGGTGGGAGGAAGGGGTGGGAGGAGGGGGGGTGTAATATGGTGTCAAAATATTGATTAATTAGGTACGTACGAGGATGGAGTATGATCGAACGCAGTGGAGTGCTACAAGCTTGAATGGAAACTGTTATATCGGAATATGATGGATAAATAGATTACATTTGAAAACAATATCTGATGGTAACAAACTTTTGAACGCTGTGCCACGTGTGTTTTGATTTTGATCAGTGGGAATATGAATGTAGAATAATGAATATAAATGAATATGAATGAATATGAATGAATATTGAAAATACCATACATTTTTAATATCAAATTTTTTAAAATTTTCAAAATTTCAATTTTTCAAAAATGTTTGATTTTTGAATTCCAGTTCGAATCATGATGCTTTTAATCATATATGTAATTGACTTTATATCTAATTTGACCAATTTCATATTATCCACAACCGACGTATTTCAATTCTCGTGCAGATTTATGTTATAAAAGATGTGCATATGAGTGACAATTATGAAGTAAATATATTGAAATTAAAATTGTAATTTGAAACCCCTGCAACCTGTGCAGTGCCCACAAAAAATAAAAAATAAAAACACAGACAAAGCCTTATAAGAGTGGTATGGAATGTTCGCATACGCTCATCTGATCATCTCAACATTCATATGTCAATGAAAGAAAAAAAAATCTGTACATTTCTGTGGTTAAGTTCCCCTCAAGAAAATAATTTTCATAATTAATTATTCTTCAGGAGTCACAAAAATTAATTCCGGGTATCAATTCAGTTGTGAGTCATATTCTTCGCCTCGTATAATTGTTAGATTCCGTTTTTGCCATTATACGAAGTAATTTCCAGTCGAACGTCCCAGTTTCTCTTCGCTCATCCTGACCATGTCATCAACAAGCAGGGAAGTGAGCCTCCATCAGCACGAGTGTTCGCTGTGCTGCCGATCGACCGTCTCCCCCTATCCTCTAGCATAAACCGACGGATGTTTCGAGCCCTGCAAGTCACGCTACAATTCAGCAATCGGTTTAAAAACTTCCTCACATCACAATTACGTGTGTCGTCCGTCCAGGAACAATTGAAGGACGCGGCTAGATGTGACGGGTAGACACGTCCGAGCGTTAGTGTTGAGGAATAGGGGGGACGGTCGATCGTGAGCGTCACAATGAAAATGTTCGTATTGTGACCCTTATTGATAAATTCATTGTCAAAGTCAAACCATATATCCGTCCGTATGTCGAGAGAGAGAGAGAGAGAGAGAGAGAGGGAGAGAGAGAAGAGAGATGGAGAGAGAGAGATATAGAGAGGAGAGAGGGAGATAGAGAGAATGATATATATATATATATATATATATATATATATATATATATATATATATATATATATATATATATATATATATATATATATATATATATATATATATATATATATATATATATATATATATATATATATATATATATATATATATATATATATATATATATATATATATATATATATATATATATATATATATATATATATATATATAGGCCTATATATATATATATATATATATATATGTATATATATATATATATATATATATATATATATATATATATATATATATATATATATATATATATATATAGAGAGAGAGAGAGAGAGAGAGAGAGAGAGAGAGAGAGAGAGAGAGAGGGAGAGAGAGAGAGAGAGAGAGAGGAGAGAGATAGAGAGAGAAGTGCATCACCGGATGTTATTGATGACTTCCGCAGTATTCTTTTCATCTATCACGTACACATGTTGCATCGATACCACCATGTACGAAACAGTCAATCTCTCTCTCTCTCTCTCTCTCTCTCTCTTAAATGCCAGAGACAATCAGAGAGAACATCACTCATATATTGATCACGATTTAATCGATAATGAAATTTTCACACGTTATCCTGGTCGAAATTCCATTGTTTTGAAATACCGAAATATCTAAATTTAATCACTCCTCCTCTCCAGGAAAGTATTTTATAACCGATTTTGTTATATGTTATAATACTTAGAGATTGTAAAAGATAGTGATGGGTCGATTTGATTGAATAAGGTAACTCAAAGTTTGTAATCTTTTGTACATTTATTGAAATTTTTTTGGTTCATATGGAAATGTTTTGTTGAAATCTTGAATCTTGTAGCATATATATATATATATATATATATATATATATATATATATATATATATATATATATATATATATTCATATATATATATATTTACATATATATACATATATATATATATACATATACATATATACATATATATACATATATATATACATATATATATATATATATATATATATATATATATATATATATATATATATATATATATATATATATATATATATATACATATAAATATATATATATATATATATATATATATATATATATATATATATATATATATATATATATATGTATGTTTATATATATATATATATATATATATATATATATATATATATATATATATATATGTATATATATATATATATATATATATATATGTATATATATATTATGATGTTATTTGGGAATGTTATAGAACTGCAGAAAACACTCGAAATGTGTGACCTTTGTTTGTCTGTCAAGAGCGGTGACCGGGAAAGGGAGGTGTCACTGTGATATACTTGTTTCCACGAGAGATGAAGGTTCCGATCGACCGTCCCCCCTATCTCACACCACTAGCACACGGATGGTCCGAGCCTTCCATCAGATACATGTGTAGTTGTCATGTTTATAATACCACCTGTCAGAGGAAGGAAGAACTCAGTTAACAGGTGACGAGTGACAGAGATGGACCTAACATGGATTCTAGCTGCTGTGGTCGCCCTCTTCAGCCTTGTCAATGGTGACGCGAATAAGGTGAATATAATAAATGTACCCTACATTATATAGGTGTTGGTGGGATCGTTAGAGAAATAGAGTGATTATAGAGATATATTAGGATTTTTTTCTGATAGACATGTGTATATTTTATTATGACTAAAGCGATCGGTTTTTTGGTATTGTTTGTGATTTCTACCCAATTTAACCTGCAATGTAAGTAACTAAACTGACATTAAATAATTTGTTCATTTCTGAAATGTTTTCATTGAATGGAAATATTTCTCAATTCTCATTTCGATATCACACAATTCGTTCAAATTTCAAATATATGTTCAATTCACAGGAATGAATTGTAAATTGTATATTGTATGTAAATTATTTACAGTATACATATACATACATAAATATATATATATATATATATATATATATATATATATATATATATATATGTATATATATATATATATTTATATTATATATATTAAATATATCATATTATATATATATATATATATATATATATATATATATATATATATATATATATATATATATATATATATATATATACCGGTATATATTTATATTATATATATTAAATATATCATATTAAATATATATATACATATATATTTATGAATATATATATATATATATATATATATATATATATATATATATATATATATATATATATATATATATATATATATTCATAAATATATATGTATATATATATATATATATATATATATATATATATATATATATATATATATATATATATATATATATATATATATATATATATTATATATATACATACAGTAAATTGTATGAGACCAATAAATAAAGATGCATTTATATTGACTAAAAAACTCCAGTTCAAGAATACAACTTTTTGTGCCGAGTCATTGGTTGGTGAATATTTTTTTGGTGTAAAATAATTGTGCATATATTTAGTTGAAATATTCATAGTTTAGTTCTCCAATATATTATTTTTGCATATTTCAATCTGAGGTATTCACGAACTAGTTTAAGCTGAGATTAAGGGGGGAAAACACTAAAAATATGTCCATCTGTTGGAATTCACCTTCTTTTTTTTTAGATGATCGATTTATTTCATATCTCCTTAATGGGCTACCGAAGGAATAATGTGAATTGATCTACGGGTATATTCAATATTGGACTTTTGATCATATAGTGTCGAACCAAATTAGCTTCAGAACGGAATACAGTTGAATGTTGGATGACTAAAATGAGAATATCATGCCTAAAATGATTGTTTAAAAAGAAAAAAAAATTGAAAAACTTGTAAAAAAGTGTCGAATGCACTTTCGAGAAGATTATGACATTTTTCAAAACTACTTTTCTCGAGCCGTTTTTCACAAAAAAGTGTCTCCGTGACCATTGACAAAATATACGTTTTAATTGAAAAAAAAAAAATTAAGAAAAAAATGTGACTTTGAATTTTTTATATTTTCATGGTAGTAATGTGAGACCACAAAAAAAAAATCAACTCGATCGGGTGTAAAATGTAGAATTTAGGATTTTCAGTGTTGTCCCCCCCTTAACAGCTGCGACAATCATCAGTCCAGAACTACACATAAGTTCACTTTGTGGTGAAGAGATCGTCTTCATGTTGCCCCGTCAGAACGATACTACCTTGTCATCCTCAGCTTCCATTGAGGAACAGAGGGTTCATGCAGAGTTTGACACGTTGATATATAATGAGAAAGTATTTATAGCTGGGAGTAATCAATTGGCGCCTCGCAGTCTCCGCCCCCTTGACGTCACAAATCATACCGTCCAATCAACAGGGCTGTTAGAACTGTAGTGAAATTCAAATATTCAATCGGGGTATCTTGAAATGACCACAAATGATTGGATGAGCGAAGCGAAGACTCAATTTCACCATACCCGAAAAAAAGTGTCCTTTTTTTCGCGCTCCAAAGGTCGAACGAAAATTCAAAATCAATTGAAACTTGGCATACACAAGTGTCCTTATCTAACTCGATACTGTATAGTTTTGAGGCGTAATCGGTAGAACCACTTCTGAGAAAACTCATTTCATAATTTTCAAAAACTCATAAGAATAACCAGGAGGAAAAAATTAGTCAAAAATATTTCCTTCGTGAGAATTCAAATTTCCAGGAAATTTCAATATGATAATTATACACCTTATTCCGAACTTTCAGTCTAATCAAATGAGTCATTTGATTTAAAAGATATGTAATTCAATTTTTTAAAATCACTATGAACAATTTGGGTCGTGACCCATGCTGGAAATCACCCTGCTCTTTACACTTTAATCCAATTGTCTACAGCTATAGGGTCTAGTGCATATTTTCATGACATGCTATGACCAAATTGTGCAAACTGGTATAAAAACTGGATATATTTCCAACTCTGGGATGTCAAACTTTTTGATAGAAAGTAATCAAATTAAAAACTTACCCACCCTTCGTGCCACACGACCAACTGCTGATATTCTATTTTTGTATACGATCATACATAACTATTCCGATGTGTATTTTTTGAAGTAAATACACTTTAGGGTTTCTTTTAGACATATAAGGAACAATAATATATTCAAGAACCTCGGGACTCTATTGAATGTTTTTTAATAATTATGTTCTAATCGATAACAATCTATGTATAATACAATTAATTGTACTAAAGGTTCCGATATAGACATCAACAGTTTATATCTTTTGATGAATTCCATGATTTTTTTATATTTGGTTCTAACGAAGCACTATACTGATGACTACGATCTATTGGCGTCGGTGGATGATGAATAAGATGGTGGGATGATGAGATGAAAGGTTATTTTATTAGGTGTTTTGGATGGTGGGAAGGAGTTGGTCGTGGCCTGTTGTTAATAACCATTCCAGTATTAACCTGCACGACAGAGAGAATCCACGAAAAAACCCTGTCAGGATGGTCGACCATGGCGGGAATCGAGCCGCGGTCTCCCGAATGACGGTTCAGTGTGTTACCACTCGGCCACGCGTCTCGGTAATTCCATGATTTCATTAGAAAATTATGTTTGACAAATCGCGTAACTGTTGCTGTTCTGTAATATAGTTCCAAGTTTGTATTTGTTATTTTCAGTGTTCAAAAATAAGTCCGTAATTTTAGTGGTTTTGTTATATTCTACTTTTTCGGCTCGCCCTGTCACTAATTAGATGAGCAAAGCGAAGACTTAATTTCGCCATACCCGAAAAAAAGTGACTTTTGTGTTTTTTGTTTTTGTTCGCGCTCCACAGGTCAAACAAAAATTCAAAATCAATTGAAACTTGGCATACGCAAGTGATATTATTCGTTTCAATACTGTATAGTTTTGAGGCACGATCGGTTGAATCACTTCTGAGAAAACTCATTTTAAAGTTTTCAAAAATCCCATTAGAATAAACCAGAGGAAAATATTCGTAAAATAATTTTCATCCGAGACATTTCAAATTATCAGAGAATTTCAATATCATGATGATACACATAATTTCGAACTTTCACTCAAATCGGATCAGCCGTTTTAATGTAAAAAAATATATAACGTAATTTTTATGAATCACTCAAAGCTATTGAGATACCAATTAAATCCAAGCCACATGTGTCCCCTCTTGAATGTAAACGATTAAAACCTTCTTTATCATCATAGAAATTAATAATGGAAAATAAGATAGCAGTGAAGTAATGGTTTGGATCTCAAGGTGTAGGGTATATATATAATAACCAATCCAAAGATAAGTCGATATGTTCCAGCTCATCCATCAACGCGGCAACACATAACGCGTTTGCCTAGTAAAGATTTATTATGAATATTGTTCTACAAATATTACTTTTCATGAACCAAAATCGTATAAACACGTCACATGCCAGCAAAGTAGTAGCAATTGTCCATTCAGCTGTTTAATGAGATTCCAGCAGATGTTACAGAAACAACGCTTTTTGAAAAGATTTCCAATTTCAGTACATTTTTGTAATACAAAAGAAAACGTGTTGTATGTACTTTGCTTCTTTTTCATTAGTCTCGATCGTCAGTCCGCTCTACTTGTTATCATTAACGGTCGGTAGTTTCGATCTGTCAAACTCAGCAGTTTGGATTATTCAAGTTAAGAATCCACTTCAAAGAAATTGCACGAAGTAAAAAGTGAGTTTCAGAATCACGGTTTGAAAGAAGTTATCAAAGTTCATGTAACTAGCGTTCAAGCTTGACTTGGCACATAAAGCGAAAGTAGAAAAAATATCATAGTTATGTACAATAATAACTAGTCGAACGCGAAATATGCGTTGTAAGATGAGCGAGATATCTGAATAAGGTATAATAACAGTCCTGCATTTGCTACTTTATCGACTATGGTATTCTACACACCTTGATATCTGAATAAGCTATAAAAGTTGTTAAAGTAGTTCTACTCTTGCCACTTCATTGACTCTGGTATTCTACACACCTTGACGCATATGAAAAATACTTCATTGTTGGTCAACTCTTGAATCTAGAAAGCAGTGAATCTCCACAACTTAATGCTGTCACAATTTTTATGATATATTCTATGAATATTATCAGTCATTTTATTTTTTTTCTTCCAAACGACTGATCAGAATTGCTTAAAAAATCGTAATAATGTGTAAAATCCATGTATACACAATTAGAGAGAATTTCATTCCGTTTGGAGAGATTTTATTTTTCAACATTTTCCGCCCAGCCAAATCTTATGGGGTTTTTAGAAACTTTGAGATGATGATTCTCAAAATCGGTCTGACCGATTCATCTCAAAAACTATACAGTTCTAAGTTGGATGAGTTTGCGTGTACAACAAAAGTTTCATGTTGATCAGTCAACCCTTGCGACCTGTGGAGTGCTTACGAAAAAAAAAAAAAAAAACACACAGACAAAGCCCTATAAGAGTGGGATGGAGACTTCGCTACGCTCATCAATAATCTTTATTTAGCAATTTTTGCTATATTTTATACACTAGATACATAAAAAACATAAAAAACATGAAAATACAATTTAAAATACAACAATGATGATAATATAAGAAGAATGATAGCATAGACATATCTGATGGAAATGATGAATACATATTTCAATTTATATGGTCCCAAAAACGCACACTTTCACTTGAATCTGGAACCAAATTTCATTCCTTTATCGATTTAGAACACGCATTCCTGAAACTTCCAGATGTTGTTAGTTTAGTGATTGTTTCAGGAATGTGATTGTATATTCTCAGGCCTTTAGAAAAAACTGAGTTGTCGATAAATGACCTTCTCAATATATATTTCATCACAATTTCTTGTACCATGAGTGTGTGTGTCTCTTTACACAATTTCAATTTTGTTGTTAAATAATTGGGTACTAATTTGGGTCTTATAGTTATGTATAAGAGTTAGTTATGTAATTGTTATGTTAAATTGCAAAAACAATTAAAATATCCGCAGTTGATCGTCTGACATGAAGGGTGGGTGAGTTTTTAATTTGAGTAAGTTTTAAAAGTGAATTAGTTTTTGAAGAAAAGTTTCAGATTCCAAAGTTGAAAATATTTCTCGTTTTGAAATCAGCAAGATTAATTCGGCCATAGCATTCGATGGAAGTAGATGTACTTGACCCTTACCGTTCCATCGAACAGTGATTTCTAGTGAATTTTATAGTATGGATAATTAGACGAGCTTTAGCGAGGATTCAATTTGACATACTGAAAAAAATTGGTGTTCGTTTTTATGTTTTTTTTTTTTTTTTTTTTTTTTGTTTTTATGTTTTTTTGTCGGTTCTCCACAGGTCAAACGGCTACAGCTATCAACTTCAAACTTTTTTTCGTCATGGGTCCTCATCTAACTTAGATCTGTATAGTTTTGTGGCATTATCGGGTGGTAACTTTTTTTTTATGAATTTTAGAAATTTCAGAAATCCCCATTAGAATAACCTGGAGGAAAATACTTGAAAAATCAAAATTTTTTAAGACCTCTCAAATTTTCGCCGAATATAAAGGAAACTATTAAGCACATTTTGAGAGATTTTTCGCATCAATCGGATGAGAAATAACGAAGAAAACGCATTTATAATGCATTTTCCCATCAATTTAGGCTATTACGGGAACCAATTAAATCTATAGCAATAAGTGTCACCAATTAATTCAAAACGATTGAAATGAATGAAGAGGAAGGCCGTAACATAACTGATTCTCGTAAGGTTTTTGAAAGTTTGGAGTGATCCAAGGTCTGTAGATGTAGATTGGGTTGACGAATTATTTTTCATTCTAGATTTCTATACCCCTAAGCTCGTCTAACAACGCGCATCCCGCGTTTTCCTAGTTTATTAGACGAGCTTTAGCGAGGATTCAATTCGACATACTTGAAAAAATTGGTGTTCGTTTTTATGTTTTTTTATGTTTTTTTGTCGGTTCTCCACAGGTCAAACGGCTACAGCTATCAACTTCAAACTTTTTTCTAGTATGGTTCCTCATCTAGCTTAGATCTGTATAGTTTTGTGGCATTATCGGGTGGTAACTTTTATTTTTATGAATTTTAGAAATTTCAAAAATACCCATTAGAATAACATGGCAGAAAAAAAGAAATATTTTCATTTTCCAAAGAAACGAAATTTTGCGTGAAGTTGGGTTACATTTTGATACACATTTCTGAAATCTTTCAGCTTGATCGGGTGAGCCATTTTGAAGAAATACCATAAAATGTGCTAAATTGGTACCACTCGAAGCAGTTTTTACCCATTTCTGAATTAAATGTCACCCAATTGGCGAATGTAGACAAAAGTTTGGTCATGAAAGTCCACATACTATCAATATCCACTCGTCTAACAACGCATATATGACGTTTTCATAGTACTGTAAAACCACTCAATCCTTCTATTCTTAAGCTGGCTTTCGATGAACGCGGAACTCGCCGAATTTCGCTTAGCGAATTTGCTTTAGCCGCCATATTGGAAAAACGACCAATCAGCGACGAGAGCGGCGCGGTATTCTAATGTTGAGCTAGGCCCAACTTTTTCCGGTTCCGCATAGCGAAACCGCCGGAAGTTCATGGAAGGACAGCCTTAGTCTTGATGTCTTGTCTCGGGAAATCGCGGTATACCATTCAAAGCTATGTAACTATTGAACTGATATTCTTATTTTTATTATTTTTCCTTATTTCTCGTATTGTGGCAGTGGATTTCAGCGTTAGTAGTGGCTATTATTGATATATCAGATGATGAAATGATAAGACGAAAGGTTATTTTATCAGGTGTTTTTGGATAGTGGGGAGAAGTCAGTCGTGACCTATTGTTAAGGAAAGACAGAAGAAAACCACGAAAACTCCCTGTCGGGATGGTCGACCATGGCGGAAATCAAACCCCGGTCCCCTCAATGACGGTACAGTGTATTAACCACTCGGCCCCAGTAAAATGAATGATTTTCTCTCGAATAAATACAAATTATATTCGTTTTCATATTATTTTTTTCTTCTGAACGTCAGAAAACTTTTCAGTTATTTCTCCCAACCTGAAGAGATAGGATAAGCAAGGTTCAACTTAAACGCGTCATTATTCAAAAACTTCGTTTAGTCATAAAAAGAATGTCGTTCGATTCCAGTTCGAAGTTAAACTGATAAGAAAACGGAACAAATCGCTGGAGTCTTAGTCGACTTAAGCGACGTCTACAGTCAACGTGATTGATTTATAGTTGGCGTCAATCACTACGTCACTCGTGACGTCACTCATTGGTAATGACGTCACTTTATCACGCTTAACATGTTGTGAATCCATCGAGAATATCATTAGTCGTTCTCGTTAACCCTGATTTATCTGGGATTACCATTGAAAACATATCTTGTACTGTTAGGATTATTGATGAGCGTAGCGAAGTCTCCATCCCACTCTCATAGAGCTTTGTCTGTGTGTTTTTTTTGTTGTAAGCACTCCACAGGTCGCAAGGGTTGACTGATGAACATGAAACTTTTTTTGTACACGCAAACTCATCCAACTTAGAACTGTATAGTTTTTGGAATGAATCGGTCGGACCGATTTTGAGAAAAATCATCTCAAAGTTTCTAAAAACCCCATAAGATTTGGCCGGACGGAAAATGTTGAGAAATAAAATCTCTTCAAATGGAATGAAATTTTCTCTAAATGTGTATACATGGATTTTACACATTATCACGATTTTGTACGCAATTCTGATCAGTCGTTTCGAAGAAAAAAAATAAAATGACTGATAATATTCATAAAATATATCATAAAAATTATGACAGAATTAAGTTGCCGAGATTCACTGCTTTCTAGATTCAAGAGTTGACCAACAATGAAGTATTTTTTATATGCGTCAAGGTGTGTAGAGTCAATGAAGTGGCAAGAGTAGAACTTCTTTAACGACTTTAATAGCTTATTCAGATATCAAGGTGTTTAGAATACCAAAGTCGATAAAGTAGCAAGGGTAAAACTATTTCAAGGACTTTCATACCTTATTCAGTCATCTCGCTCATCTTACAACGCATATTTCGCGTTTGACTAGTGTACCGAAATAATAATGAATAATTTATATTGGGTTTAACTACGCTCTGTACTGATTAGTAAGATCTATTGGCATCGGTGAATGATGGATGAGATGATGGGATGATGAGATGACAGATATTTTATTGCTAAACTTCAACAAAATTGTCAATTAAAACAATACAAATAGGAACAATGAATACTTGAAGTATGAAAGTGATATAAAATTAAATGCATATGCGACGATATTACAGAAAAAAATTAGTTAAATAGCAGTACAAAAAGAAAATACAGTGAGATCAAAATAAATGTGAATCAGTGAGTCCAAGATAAAACGTGATAATATTGTAAGACAAATTTCTGTCATGTAAATCAATACTAAATTTATTGTAAAAATGAAATTATTCACAAAATATCTTTCATAAAATCATGTATTGAATAATACGCTCTTTTGGTTAGTAACTTTTTTAGTTGTAACTTGAAATCAGATAGTTCAGTTATTTTTTTGATATGTTCCGGAAGCTCATCATAAAACATTACGTTATAGTAGGTGGAATTTTTCTGTATAAAGTATGTTTTTTGTGTATCAATGTGAAGTTGATTTTTGGGGGATTTTGTTGATTCTTTTTGGTTTTTTGTAGTCAATTTTTAACATCTATAATTCGATAAGTTCTGTTTCATAATGGTCTATACTGCTTCTAAATGTAAATTTGCTCATAAATAATGTGGTTTAAATTTTTTTTTTTTTTAAGGCTCTTTATTGGATAACATAAGCAATTGACCCTGAACATAAATCCACAAAACCCTAAAAGGGTTTATCTATGGGATAAGTACACATATAACAATAATTAGATAGTGAACAGACATATATATTAAATTACTTGCTTCTATAAATCAATCTGAATAATGAACCTCATCACAATTTTACAACGAAAACGAAAATACAAAAATACAAGAATACAACGAAAATACAAGAAAATAATGATCACACAAGAAAGACATCAAATCGAAAAACTGAAAAGTAAACATATTAAAGTGAAAATAGGGAATTTAACCAGCCATATAGCTACAAAAATTTAAATGTCATGAATAGTAGGAGATGAGCCACTCTTTAACACATCTTTTAACGGAATTATAATTGTCAAGATTCTGAAGATTGCGAGGTAAGTTATTGACTTCAAGATAGTTTTATATCTAAGATGATGTAACCGTGAAATGCCCAAAGTGACAAACCACCATCAGTTGTGATTTAAGTCTATTGTTCGCTGAAACTGTTCGATAAAATAATAACTCATGACTCGTCTAACCCACATTTCATAAGTCAACCGAATGTAAAAGGTGAACTCTTCCAACACAAATTGAACTATTTATGGGAAATTTACTTTTGACAGTAAATCACTTATTCCTGTTGATATAGTGAATATTTTATAGCAAAATTCCCTATGTATACATCGTAAATATTAGTTCTTATACTTTTCATATCGTTTATATACATTGAATAAGCGTCAGGATAAAATATATGTGCAGTTATTGAAGTGTCGATTGAAAGAAACAGGAAACGGATATGAGTCAGTATAAATGAAATGAATGGTATCGTGAACGGAAGTGAAAAATAATATTCTCAACATGGAAAATCGAAGGTATTTATATTTCCTTTGTTTTGTGAAAAGTATTCTAGCAAGTGGTCAGTCTACCCAACTATATTCAAGACTTGAAAATTTTAGGACTTTTTATACTTATAGAGCGCCTCACAATCATCTTGCTTTCCCACTACACGCAAAATCTCTTTCAGAATCGCCTTTTTTTATTTTGGCACTTCGAGCATGGAATGCGTCGCCTGGACCCTTATTCTCGAGATTATGAGATTATGAGATTAGATGAGATTATGAGATGAGATTATGAGATGAGATTATTAGATGAGATGAGATTATGAGATGAGATTATGAGATGAGATTATGAGATGAGATTATGAGATGAGATTATGAGATGAGATTATGAGATGAGATCATGAGATGAGATTATGAGATGAGATTATGAGATGAGATTATGAGATGAGATTATGAGATGAGATTATGAGATGAGATTATGAGATGAGATTATGAGATGAGATTATGAGATGAGATTATGAGATGAGATTATGAGATGAGATTATGAGAAGAGATTAGGAGATGAGATTATGAGATAAGATTATAGGTCTCATCTCATCACATGAGATTATAAGTATATGAGATTATAGGAGAATAAGGGTCTTGGACCCTTATTCTCGAGATTATGAGATTTTGAGATGAGATTATGAGATGAGATTATTATGTTATGGTATTCTCATGGCATTTTCAGTGAAATTACCAGAATTCCACCTGAATAACCTCATCTCATAATCTCATGATCTCGAGAATAACGGTCCTGATCGAATACAAATCCAAAATGAAAATAATTTCAAAACCGAATTTCAAAAATGTCTTCTACAAAATTCAAAGCAATAATAAATGATCTTTATAACACTTGATCATTATAACATTTATTTAATAATTCATCATCATAGTTTAGTTCCCATTGATGCTTCTTTATCAGTATTGCTCCTTTTTTTATCCATAAAGTTGAGTAGGCCTACTGAAAAAAAGTGGTGTTGAATTCACTGAGAATATTTTGTTATAGTGAATTTGTTGTATGCTTACATAATGTTTGAATATCTCTATGTATACGACAACTGTATGCATTTTATGTATCCTTCTGTATTTTATTGTATTTTCCGTGTATTTAATTTTGCTTCAGAAATTCATGCGAATTATGTTTTGAACTGGTTGAATGTAAGAACGACCCTGCCGAATTTCGCCAGCAATAAAGATCCCATAATAATGAAAAAGTAGGCATACGGAAGAAATTTGATATATTATCTGAAATAAAGTTGAACAAGGATCGATATCAAAGGACACCGAAACCCTGAAATTATATTTTAGTAAGTAATGCCGATATTTATTCCCACAATTTCGGAGAAAACAAGAAATTATGGAATTTCAGAAATTATAATTAATTTGTTTTGTCCTTCAGAGACCATGAATCATGAAATGAGCACTATCGATTCGGAATTGCAATATAAACAGTATCAAGTGCTGTCTACGACATTACTTAGAAACCAACTTGTCAATACTGGTATGATTCCTGAACAACAGCCACGACCGGTTCCTTCCCACCATCCACAAACACATAATGAAATAACCTCTCATCTCATCATCCCATCATCTTATATATCATTCACCGACGCCAATATATCTTTAGTCATCAGTAAAATGCGTCGTCAAACCTATTATAAATTCAAAAAGTACTATGAAAACGCGTTATGTGTTTCCGCGTTGATGGATGAGCGAATAAAAAAAATGAAGTAATTAAATAAATGAAAATCGCATTTTTTAATTTTTCACTCCGAAACGTCACATCCGATTATTGTTAAAGTCCGTGATAATGTGTATTATCATGTTGTTCGAGTTCTGTGAAAATTTGAAAAATTTCGGAGAACATTCACTTTGTCATTTTTTACGCCCGGCTTATTCATATGGGTTTTTGAAAACTTCAAAATGATTTATCTCAAGAATTGTTGAACCGATTTTGCCTCAAAACTATACAGCATCAAGTCAGATAGGGGTTCATGTGTGTGTCAAGTTTCATCATGATCTAAAATTTCTGTTTGACCTGTAGAGCGCGAAAAAAAAAAAAAAAACACATTCGATTTTTCAAGTACAGTGAAATTGAGTCTTCGCTACGCTCATCCAATGAATTTCATCGATCCAGAATACGGACAATCTGAACAGAATATATATTGGTAAAAAAAATATTTCAACGTTTTTAGAACAGGTGATATTGGAATAGTGTCTATATAGCTCATCTATATCTTACCTGTGATGAAAATGAAGTATTGGATGGTAACTGTTCACGATAGATGGTCTAGAAAACTTTCTAATCATATTATTTATTAATAAACAGTCAGTATGTCACCTTCTTGGATGTCCAGGTACATGTATCTTCTTGCAAAGATTATTTCATTTTTGAAGCAATTAAGAGTGCACTAGAGTCGATTTAGCGAAATATCAGTTTCTTGGTGATAACTTTTGAGCGGTATGAGATATCAAAATTCTAATACGTGAGAAACAGATAATTATAATAGCTTCAAGATGATATAAGTTATAACTATTTAAGTCATGTCGCATAACTGTCAAGCATCGGCTGTTAAAAAATGTTTTTTTTTTAGCTGTCGACTCTTCACAGTTATGCAACGTGACTTGAATAGTTATAACGTATATTGTCTTGAAGCTATTATAATCATCTGTGTTTCTCGCGTATCAGAATTTTGATATCTTATACCGTTCAAAAGTTAGCACCAAGAAACCGATATTCCGATAAATCGACTCCTGAGGACTCTTAAGAGTGCATTAGAGTAGATTGAGTGGAATATCATTCTTTATAATAACTTTTATAAAGTAAAAGATATCAACATTCAGCCGAATCATGGCGGGAAACGAACCCCGGTATCCTGAATGACGGTTCAGTGTGTTATCCACTCGGCTACACATCTTAATAATAAAAAAAATGGTACCCTGGTGAATCGAGTACTATGCACTCTTAAATAAGATTATTATGAGAATATTGCTAGAGGTTGAAAAAACACGAACAGCTACTAAAGAAATAATAATAACTTTTCACAAGAAATCTATGTTTTATTCACAACTCGCAACAGAAATATGACAACATTACAGTAGAATTCGGAGCTTTTTTTCGCTACACTGTATGAAATACATTCATGTAATTCTCATGAGGTCTACCAGTGGTAACTTCCAACCCGATCGACCGTCTCCCCTATCCAGTAACACGAACGAACTGGTGTGTCGATCCGTCTATTACTAGAACGTGAGTCGATAAAGCAGTTCTACCTTCTGCAGACCTATACTATTTTATCGACCGGGCTAGAATGAAGTGTTATGCCGTATGGAATACCAGAAGTAACATTTTCCCATTTCGGTGGCTTTGCTTTTCACATTTATCGTTCGTGAAAAACGGCTTTTTGGGGGCGGGGGAATGGGCAACATGCATAAAATATATCTTTATTCTTTGGAAATTTATTGCCAAAAGAAATTACTGGAGATATACTTGATTTCGAGATGGACATGGCTCGCTTTTGCATGTAATAGCATTCTATGACTTGATACGTCATAAAGAAGGATAGAGTCTCTCTGCTGAATCGTCTAAGCTGTGATGGTCGTTATAAATGAACTAGGAAAACGCGATATGTGTTTCTGCGTTGATGGATGAGCTGGAATATATCAATATATTTTTTGGTGGTTATATATATTCATCACGAGATCCAAAAAATTACATCACTGCCCTCCTGTTTCATTCATCACTCATTCTGATTTATTTCTTAGATAATAAAGAAGGCCTTGTTCTAATAGTTTGTAATTATTTTGTGACACTTATTCCTTGAATTCAATTGGTATGCCTTAATGGATTTGAATGATGTGAAACTATCAATACAACTTCATGGTGGAACTGGAATAATAGCAATAATAATGATATATTCATTGCTGGTCTGGAAAAAAATCATATAACATCATACATTTTGTTACATCAAAATGGCTGATTCGATTTGAATGAGATTTCGGAATGATGTGTATTTATCATATTGTACATCTGTTGAAATTGGCACTCTTTCAAAGAAAATATTCTGCAAGAATTTTGTACTCTGGTTTCTCTTATGCGATTTTAAAAACTTTGACATGAGTTTTCTCAGAAGTGGTGCAACCGATTCCGCTTCAAAATTCTACAGTATTTAATTGAATGATAACCCTTGTGTTGGTTGAGTTTCAACTGAATTCACATTTTTGTTTTCCTTGTGAAGCGTGTAAATAATAAAAAAAAAATTATATTTTTCGAGCATGGTAAAATTGAGTCTTCGCTTCGCTCATCCAAATTATGAGCATCGATAGAGTTTTTGTTTTGATCAAATCAACACGTTTTCTATGACTAACAGTTTCTAATGATAACAAAGTCAAGTTTTTATTTCCAATTCAATAATGACAATAATGAAAATATAATAATTATTTCATCAGGTAAGTTTTAACATGGGTGGAAGGGCCATGTTTCAAACTCACATTTCATAAAACCTAAACATGAACCTAAATAG
This sequence comes from Brachyptera risi, assembly GCA_964007535.1. Classification (NCBI taxonomy): domain Eukaryota; kingdom Metazoa; phylum Arthropoda; class Insecta; order Plecoptera; family Taeniopterygidae; genus Brachyptera; species Brachyptera risi. The sequence continues at coordinate 23,975,069 of OZ023335.1, read as the reverse complement.
TGATTTGTTACAACAGCTACATAGTTTCAAGTTGATTAAACAAACCGTCCGATCTGTCCCAACAAACAAACAAACACCGTAAACAAATTGCTATACTTGTTTTCACCGAAGAAGGCGCGGCGCGAACTACCCGGACGTTTACCTGAAAGGCATTCAAAGTAACGTGCTATGACTAGCTAGCTTCATGAGACTAGGACGTAGATTGAATAATGTTTACTAGAATTGATATGAAAACCGAAAATAGTATTGAGTATAATAACTGAGTATGATAAATAACTGTAAATATTTGCAACAATATACCAATTTCTTAGCCCATTTCTTGAGTAGAGCTATAATTTTGCACTGAACACATTGGAAATATACTAGGAAAACGCTACACGAGCGTTGTGAGACAAGCGGAAAAATAATTATGTCGAATTATTTGCCAAACTTTTGCCTAAATTCGCCAATTGGGTAACATTCAAGTTATAAATGGGTAGAAACTGCTTTGAGTGGTAACAATTTAGCACATTTCATGTTTTTTTTTCTTCAAAATGGCTGACCTGATCAAGCTGAGAATTTCCAGAAATGTGTATCAAGATGTAATTCAAGTTCATAAAGAATTTCATTCTTTTTGGAAATATCTTTTTTTCCGCCGTGTTATTCTGAAGAGTATTTTTGAAATTTCTAAAATTCATAAAAATGAACGTTACCGACCGATAATACCAAAAACTATACAGATCTAAGTGAGATGAGGAACCATAACTAAAAAAGTTTGAAGTTGATCGCTGTAGCCAATTGATCTGTAGAAAACCAACAAAAAAACAGGAAAAAAACAGAAAAAAACAAACATCAAAACGAACACCAATGTATTTCACAGTATGTCAAATTGAATCCTCGCTAAAGCTCGTCTGATAACACATCTCAAAATGAACCCCACTGTACGTTTTTATATTCTTAGTGATTCGAATTCATTTCCTAGACTCCTTTTCTTGTAGAAATAGAATCGTGAGACATTATTCACAATTTTGAGCAATCATTAGACGAGCTTTAGCGAGGATTCAATATGACATCCTGAAAAAAATTGGTGTTAATCAAAAAAAAAAAAAAGGTCCATCAGTTGATTTGTGAAAAGATGAAGGATCGACGTGTGAAAAATCAGAGAGAACAATTCATTCCGATGTCAATCAATTAACCAACAGTAAATTCATATTGAACTATGCTATGTAAATATTGAACTTTGATAATTCGAACACATATTCCTAGAATCATCTATAAACTCTGTGTGGTTACATTAACCGGACTGATCCGAGTGGACCTATGCAAACTCTCGAGCTAACTAGTTTTCCAACTGACCTTTGAACTCTGACCTGTGGAGTGCAGACAATCTCACACTCACAAATTCCGAAAGAACGCATTGTGCGTAACACATCGTCCCCATACAAGGTATTGAAAGAAGTATTCTAGAATATTGTTTCCATATATTGATATATAATATATATATATATATATATATATATATATATATATTAAAATATATACGAATATATGAATATATACATTAAATATGGGATGAATTATTATATCAAATAATATATTGAATAATATTGATAATATTATATAATATTATTATGATAATATTATATAATATTGATATAATATTAATATTGATATATATATATATATATATATATATATATATATATATATATATATATATATATATATATATATATATATATACATACATATATGTGTGTGTGTTTACATATATTCATATATGATATATATGGAAACTTTATCGGAGATTCATATTTTCAAATTGGATGATGGATAAATGTACAAACTTTATGACAATCTGGTTTTCTTTCGGCTGTGAAAATCGAATAAAATCATATTGCTTCTCCATATAAAGAAATGAATGAAGTCGCATAAAAATATGAAGAATCTCGCTCTTCTAACCTCAACAGTTTCATCGTTCTTATATTGTTGTTTGTGGGTATATTGTATCACAAATCTATAACATTATAGGCCTATCACTAATTTAATTTGTGCATTTTGTATAATGATCAATTTTACATCTGCTGTCAATGGAAAGAAGTGATCATTGCCCAAGAGACTTAGTTCAAAGTGGAAGATATCAACATTCGTGTGTTTATACTGAAAGACTTTTATCTACGGCGAAAAATTATGGTCACAGACAGCGCAGTCCTGGTGTTGAAGACCATTAGTTTTAAATAATCAAAATGGGGTGGTAAGATCGCCCTTGTGGTGCCCCGTCCAAACGATCCCACTTTTCATCCATAGCCTCAATTGGGGAACAATGATTTTGTATCAAGTTTCGATGTTATTAAAAAAAAAAAAAAAAAATCTGCCCAATGAAATGAATTTATTCCTCAATTTTTGATCAATGATGGAAGTTCTTTTTAATTTCATCTGTTTTAGATCCGGGGAGAAATATTGTCAATGATACTAAACACATTTCGACCTTGATGAGATGCAAATGTCAGAGGTTACGTCGTTAATTATCATGATCAATATTGTAATTTTGTCCTTCTTACAAACTACATGAAAACTTCTGAAAAAAATTTTCCATTCCCCATCGTCACCATCCTTTCCAGATTAAAATAATGATAATTTTTATCGTAATCAATTATTTCTCCTTCCATCTTGACTGGATCTGTTGAAATCAACAATTCAGCCCATACACATGACGTTTTTCTTAACATGCGCTTCTTGGAATTGGTATTTTTTTTTTTTTTTTTGTAATCCATCCATAAGTTCATACGACCAATGTATGTTAGAATGAACTGAGAAGTGAGACCAAGTGGTTTTATTGAACTGTCATTCAGGAGACCGGGGTTCGATTCCCGCCATGGTCGACCGTCCTGACAGGGGTTTATCGTGGTTTCCCTCTGTCATTCAGGTCAATACTGATATTGTTCCTTAACAATAGGCCACGACTGACTCCTTCCCACAAGCCATAAATTGTACTGTGCTGCGCACTCTACTGATGACTACGATCTATTGGCGTCGGTGATTGATATATAAGATTATGGGATGATGATATAAAATATTATTTTATGAGGTGTTTTGGATAGTGGGAAGGAGTCGACCGTGGACTGTTGTTAAGAAACCATCCCAGTATTGACCTGAACGACAAAGGAAAAACAAAACAAAAAAACGTCAGGATGGTCGACCATGGCGGGAATCAAACTCCGGTCTCCTGAATGACGGTTCAGTGTATTAACCACTCGGCCACTCATCTCAGTCTGTTTTATTATGCATACTACTATGATCATCGCGAAAACTAACAATTTATCACTTGTTTTTGTTGTTACATTTTTAGATCATCCAGAGAATAAATAGTATACGTATACTTTTATTTTCTATTTTAAACTCTTTGTTTTATCTTGGTACGCTACAGTGACTAATACACAGAGCTTTTTCTACATTAACTTACAATAAAGATACAAGCAAATTGCCTGTATCATTCTACATTCCACTCGCTGGTTTAGATCGTCTGTTTTCTCCATCCTTCATCATTACCGATTGTATGTTCCGAGCCGTCAACACTAGTACACAATGAAGTACACCTACATTATTCATAGACGATCAACGCTTTTTTTCATGTAGCTCAGTCGGTAAAGTGGTATTATTATTCTCGGAATGAGAATCTTCTTTTATCGACGCTGTATATTGTGATAATAAAAGAACGATAAAGATTCTTGCGTTTTCTGAATTTTATGTGGGTTTTGTATCTTCAATGTAATGAGTTATTGGCGGATCGAAACTTCCAATCGTTGGTGGTATTAGATAGGAGAGACGGAAGTACGGGACAATAGAAGTGTGAGAGTGAGAGAGAGACAGAGATGAAGAGAGAGAGGGAAAAAGAGATACTTGACCGAGACGCGTGGCCGAGTGGTAACACCCTGAACCGTCATTCGGGAGACCGGGGTTCGATTCCCGCCATGGTCGACCATCCTGACAGAGTTTTTCGTGGTTTCCCTCTGTCGTTCAGGTTGATACTGGGATGGTTCCTTAACAACAGGCCACGACCGACTCCTTCCTACCATCCAAAACACCTAATAAAATAACCTTTCATCTCATCATCCCACTATCTCATTCATCGTCCACCGACGTCAATAGATCGTAGCCATCAGTATAGTGCGTCGTTAAAACCCAATTAAAAAAAAAGAAAAAAAAGAGATACTTGATATCGAGTGAGAAAATGTATTTGAATATTAGTAGAATTTGCTGACCATCCCAAATACACTTATAGTAATCGCTTAGACAATGTGATTATATAATGTTATACAAAACTTATACAGTATATTTTGATTCTTTTTTTTTTTGTATAACAAGAGTTACGTAGAGGAAAAAAAATGCCACTCTCGGTAGCTTGGTCAGCTGAGGCACCGCTTCAGAAATTGAAGTTACCATTGGGCGTAGGTTCGAATCCCGCATAAGGTATGTTTTTTTTTGTGAATATCCTTTCACTCATCATCACTTCATAATTTCATAATCACCTGCTCATTCGTACCCCCGTATAACCTAGCTGTTGGTGGAGTCGTCAAGCAAACAATAATCAAGAAATCAAAATTACAATGTATCTTTCTCTCTTTTTCTCAAGGACTTCATCGTACAATATCGAACCGGTACAAATTATCTCAAATGTGTTGGGGTATACATCTAATTTACACGGGTCAACGTTTCAATAAATTGCTTCAATTCAATCCTCGATCGCAAACCCTTGTCTACTGTCGACGAAGCCGTCTATCGAAAAGCCTAGAGGTCAAGAGTTGACTTCAACCCTTGACCTCGAGGCAGTTCATATATGAGACATAGAGCGGGTTTCATTTTCGACCAAGCTCGGGTAAAACTAGCTAAATTCACTTATACACCGTTCACACTATGATCACTAACTGCTATCAAACTAGAAGAGGTTTCCCGGGTGCAAAACATCTTGGGTGATACCGTTTTAGGGGATGATAGCTGAGAAAAAACACATTTTATAGCTGTATATGTTCGACAGTAATGCGACATGACTTGAATATAGTTATAACTTATATCATCTTGAAGCTATTATAATTATCTGTGTTTCTCGCGTATTAGAATTTCGATATATAATTAATCAGTTTATATAGAGGTAGGTGGGATCATGATAGAGCGGTAGTCATTAAGGGGGATAGATTAGATGTCGGTAAATTCTCTTTCTTGAATAGGACAGGTAGGGACTGGAATGGGCTTAGTAGAAGTGTTTTTGAAGGGGATGAAATTAGGTTAAAGTTATTCCGTCAGAAGGTTAGGGAGATGGTGGGATAGGGATAGTTAGGGAACTTGCCACCGCGCATTTATGTGCAATTGCAAGAGTTAAATAATAATAGAATAATATCATACGTACAAAAGTTATCGTCAAAAAAACTGATATTTCGCTAAATCGACCTCCATGGACAAAGATAAAGTGAAGACAGAGAAGTCTTGCAATAATGAAGCAAAAAAGTGACAGTGGGATTGTAAATACATGAAGGAATTATTGAAGAAATGAGACGTGAAGTTTATTCTATGTTTCAGTCGAAGTTGTCACCCGTCTAGTCAGACTTTAATGGTTCCATACATTTTCTCAATTACTGAAAAACATCATGGACGAGTTTTTATAGCAGTGCTCTTCCGTTCAATGAATTTACAGCATCGGTAGGTCAAATAAGAAAACCGTATAACTATTATTCAATACTTTTGTTCCAATATTTAAATATTCGAAAACTGAAAAATGAGCAGAATTGAGTAAATCTCATATGTTATTATTATATTGGGTTTTAACGACGCACTATACTGACGACTACGATCTATTGGCGTCAGTGGATGATGCATGAGATGATGGGATGATGAGATGAAAGGTTATTATATTATATGTTTTTGGATGGCGGGAAGGAGTCGGTCGTGAACTGTTGTTAAGGAACCATCCCAGTATTAACCTGAACGACAGAGGGAAACCACGAAAAACCCCTGACAGGATGGTCGACCATGGCGGGAATCGAACCACGGTCTCCCGAATGACGGTTCAGTGTGTTACCATACACTCGGCCACGCGTCTCGGTTAAATCTCATATGAATGATAACTTTGTATTGATAATAGGCCTACAAGATCGATGATATAATGTATTCGTTCAAGAAGCGATTGATATATGCGTGACGATTTTTGGATAAATTTCAAAACATTCTTAGATAACTTTCTGTCCAAAATATTCAAGTTGGCCTAATAAAGATGAAAAAAAAAAATAAATAAAAAAAAAATATATATATATATATATATATATATATATATATATATATATATATATATATATATATATTATGTGTTTGATATTATGAGGACTTTTTGAATAATTCATTATATATAATATATATTATATATATATATATATATATATATATATATATATATATATATATATATATATATATATATATATATGTATATATATATATATATATATATATATATATATATATATATATATATATATATATATATATATATATATATATATATATATATATATATATATATATATTATAATAGCCTTAATTGGGGAACAATGATTTTGTATCTAGTTTCGATGTTATTATAAAAAAAAATAAAAAAAACATTATTCGTAAGATATGCAAAAATGTATTCCATTTATATTATTATTATTCGGTTCCAAGTCGAACAAGAAGTTCATTGTAATGACGTCACAATAATTGACCACACACGGTCGTAACTACATTACCACAGCACTACGTGATCACTGGTAAACCTTGTGATAATCGACCACACACGGTCGAAACTACATTACCACAGCACTACGTGATCACCGATAAACCTTGTGATCGCAGATGTTTCTTAATGACCGTATCAGGGGAACAGCATATCGAGTAGTAAACTGTTGTACAAATAGCTCGAGTCAAACGTTTGTGAAATAGTTTTAGTCAAACGATTGAATAATAAAAACACAAACAACTGTTACGGTGTGATTCGATTGCGGGAAATAAAACGAGCTCGTAAAATGTATAAATAGTTATATAGAATTCTGTAAGTTGTATACTAGGAAAACGCGGGATGCGCGTTGTTAGACGAGCTTAGGGGTATAGAAATCTAGAATGAAAAATAATTTGTCAACCCAATCTACATCTACAGACCTTGGATCACTCCAAACGTTCAAAAACCTTACGAGAATCAGTTATATCACGGCCTTCCTCTTCATTCATTTCAATCGTTTTGAATTAATTGGTGACACTTGTTGCTATAGATTTAATTGGTTCCCGTAATAGCCTAAATTGATGGGAAAATGCTTTATAAATGCGTTTTCTTCGTTATTTCTCATCTGATTGATGCGAAAAATCTCTCAAAATGTGCTTAATAGTTTCCTTTATATTCGGCGAAAATTTGAGAGGTCTTGAAAAATTTTGATTTTTCAAGTATTTTCCTCCGGGTTATTCTAATGGGGATTTTTGAAATTTCTAAAATTCATAAAAAAAAAAGTTACCACCCGATAATGCCACAAAACTATACAGATCTAAGTTAGATGAGGAACCATGACGAAAAAAAGTTTGAAGTTGATAGCTGTAGCCGTTTGACCTGTGGAGAACCGACAAAAAAACATAAAAAAAAACAAAAAAAAAAAACATAAAAACGAACACCAATTTTTTTCAGTATGTCAAATTGAATCCTCGCTAAAGCTCGTCTAATCATGTGGTATTTTCACTGAGAGAATGAATTATGCGTTGCATAATGGGAGGGATAATTGTATTAAATGCAAAACAAAACTTGATATAAATTTGAAAGAGAAAAATTTAGAACAAAATGGTCTATTTTGTGATAAATACAAGTACAGAGAAAAAATGAAGAATATAGATATTTCAAAGAAAAGAACAACAACAAGATCAAGATGATTGGAAGATCCAACATTCTTTCTACTCACTGTGAAAGTTCGAATTTTCTATTGTTTATTCTTTATTGAATTTTGAATTTCTTCATTGTTTGTTGAATGACTTATCTCATTTTTAATTATTCATCAAACATACGTTGGCCGCCATTTTGTCGGAATGTGTCCAGCCTATAGCATTAACCACAATCTTATTTTTAGACACATTCGGACAAGAAATGTACGAAAACAGTCTTCTTGATTACAATATGTCATTAAAATTCACATTGAAGAATCTTGAAATTCAATGTGGCTCTGATATTTGACGTCACCAAGTGGCGGGTAATTGTGGGTAATGCTATCACACCTAATAACAGCATCGAGAACAATTCTTAATACTGTGCTAATGAATAACGACATGCTCAAAACTGTATAATTTCTATTATTTTCTCATATTAGCCTATATGATTAATCGATTATAAACCATACGGAAATAATTGAAAGCTCCTAATTGAGTCAGGATTCATAATTTGTAGGTTATGTAGTACTCAAGTGACAGCTGACGGATAGTAGAGTTCCAAAAGTTTTAAACTAGATGTAAGAAGAGTGTCCTAAATGAGTGTGGTATTCTAGTAAGTTAAGTTAGTTAAACATTAGTTCATTATTGTCTATATTAAAGAGCTCATTCCCATTTTGTTTATTTGTGTTTGCCTCGGAAACATAACGTGAAGAACTTGTTTTTCGAGGTAGCCCAAACACAAGAGCTCATTTCTCTTATGTGGGTTTCTCTCTATTCATCAATTATGTTTTCATATTTGTCTGTGTGATTTTGATGTATTATTGGAGAGAACACAAATTTGTCTGAAATAAATTGAAATGTTGAGTAGGTCGATATTATTGTTAATTATAATTGTGTCGAATTAATTGAACTGGTATAAGTGGTGATATAATTGGCCAGTGGTAGTATGACTAGGCAAACGCGTCATGTGTTGCCGCGTTGATGGATGAGCTGAAACATATCACCTTATCTTTGGATTGGTTATTATATATATATATATATATATATATATATTTATATATATATATATATATATATATATATATATATATATATATATATATATATATATATATATATACACCTTGAGATCCAAACCATTTTTTCACTGCCATCTTATTTTTCCTTATTAATTTCTATGTTAATATTTTATTTTATTTTATTTAATCCAAAGATTTGTACATGGCACAAATATAGGAAGTATAAAAACTAACAACTAGATATAAAAATTAGTAGATAAAAGAATGGATTGAAAAAAAGACAGAATGATACATATATATATATATATATATATATATATATATATATATAGTAGTGCAATGATGGTCTAATGAGATTTTGAAGTTAGGAATTCGTTGAGGTCATAGAAGGGGTTCTGAAGTAGGAAATATTCAAGTTTGTATTTAAAAGATGAGATTTTGGTGAGGCTAGTTATATGGGCAGGTAGTTTATTGTAAATGGTTGTGCAAAGATGGAGAGGGCTGTGTCTGAAAAAAGCGTGGGAGTGTCTTAGAGAACGGATAGAGTTACTGTGACTGGTAGGGTAGTTATGGATAGAAGCATTTTTGGGAAAGAGGCTAGAGTTGGAGTGAACATAAGAACTGGCAATTTGAATAAGAGTACATGTGAGGGTGAGAATTTTTAGCTTTGTGAAATGTGATTTACATGAGGAACTGCGAGAAATACCGGAAATGATGCGAATTGCCTGTTTTTGCATAATGAATATTCGCTTAGCTCCTGGGGAGGAACCCCAGAAGAGAAGTCCATAAGAGAGATGAGAGTGGAAATAGGCATGGTAGACAAGTAAGAGGGTATGAGGATTGACAATTTTTTTGAGTCGACGAAGAAGGAAGGAAGCACTTTTAATTTTAGCTGCGGTTTTCTCAATATGTTGGGACCAGTCTAGATTGGGGGTTATATGAATTCCGAGAAATTTTGTCGATGAAGTACTGGGGATGATTTTACCATCAACTCGTATTAATGGGGACACGATGGGTGGGTTAGATTTATTGCGGAAGTTCATGAAAATTGATTTAGTGGGTTGCAGTGCAAGTTTGTTATTTAAGCAATATGAGGATATTAGTGAAGTTTGACAGTTGGCAGTTTGAATGAGGGGAATGAGAGAGTTGATTCTTGGTGTGGTTAATAAATGATTCGTATCATCAGCAAATTGGAAGAGATGTCCGACATGTAATAATTGAGGGAGGTCGTTAACATAGAGTAAAATTAAGAGAGGGGATAAGACAGAGCCCTGAGGTACACCTTGTTTAACGGATTGTGGGTTTGAAATGGAGGGTGCAGAGTTGGGGGAATTGATACGAACGACTTGGGTTCTATTGGATAGGAAAGATGCAATCCATTTATTGGCACAGCCACGAATTCCTAGGGAATTGAATTTATAAAGGAGAAGATTGTGGTCTATGGTGTCGAAAGCTTTACTTAGATCATAGAAAATACCTATGGCATGGTCACCCTTATCGAGAGTGGCATAGAGGGTGGAGAGGAAGTTAAATATGGCTGTGAATGTGGATTTATGTTTTTGAAAACCATGTTGACAGTCAGCAATGATATTATTTGAGTCAAGAAATGAGGTTAAACGGAGAAGCATTACTTTTTCTATCAATTTGGAGAAAGAGGAGAGGATGGAGATGGGTCTGTAGTTATTGATATCGATCTTGATGCCTTTTTTGTGAATTGGAATAATTAAAGCTTGTTTGAGTTTATGGGGAAAGATTCCTGATGAGAAGGAATCATTTATGATCGCGGTGAGAGGTATCGATATATAGTCTATGCATTTTGCAAGTAGTGAGCCAGGGATTTCGTCAGAGCCACTCGAATTTTTATATTTAAGTGAACGCGCGACATGGCTCAATTCAATTGGGTTTGTGGGGAACAAGAAAATGGTATTTGATGGGATAGGTTCATTATTGTAATTCAGGAGGGTGGGGTTTAGAGGGATTGGAGCAGCAACATCACCTGAGCTGATGAAGAAAGTATTGAGTTTTTCAGAAAGAGTAGAAGGGTCTGTGATGTTTTGACCGTCGACATTAAGTTTGAGGTATTCTGGAGGCTTGACAGATTTGGAGGAGGAGTTGATAATATTCCAAGAGGTTTTAGACTTATTTGTTGAATTGGCTATCATGTTATCGTGGTATAAGCGTTTTGCGTTGCGCAGGGCTTCAATGTGGGATTTTTTCCTCTCCAGATATTGTGATTTAAGATCAGGATCATTTTGATTCCTTTTCAGAATGGCATGTTGAGTTTTTAGACTTTTGCTGGAAGAGCGGAGTTCGGGTGTTATCCATTTATTGCGTTTTGGCTTAATACCTTGTTTGTATTGACACAAAGGGAAGGCGGTATTTAGATGGTTAGTGATGGTATCGGAGAAGGCATCGTACTTGGAGTCAGTATCGAATGAATTTATTGTTTTGATCCAATTTTCATCTCGGAGGAGAGAGATGAAGTGGATGGTGTTTTCCTCAGAAAATATACGTTTAGTTATGAAAGATGTATTGATGAATGCAAGTGGAGTAGGGGTGATATTCATTGTGAGAGCAAGGTGATCAGAAACATTACAGTCGAGCGTATCAGCAGTAAATTGAGTATGTGGCAACGTGGTGAATATATTGTCGATGAGAGTTGATGATGTGAGAGTTATTCAAGTTGGTGTAGATATCGTTTCGAAAAGATTATATGTGTGAAGTAGGTCAAGGAATTTAACTTTATATGAAGATGGTTGCAGGAGATCAATATTGAAATCCCAACATAGTAAGATCTCAGCACGGGGATGGAGTTTAGTGGTGTGGATGACAATATTCTCCAGTAGTCTGAGAAAAGTATTGATGCAGGCTGATGGTGAGCGGTATACAGCAAGGAGAATGCAGTCAGGAGAGCTCTCGCTGTGCCATATGATGCCAGTACATTCCAATACCTTATCTTTTGGATAGGAGAGAAGATCTATGGGGTTGGAGCTAATATGAGGTTTAGCGAAAATGGCTACACCACCATGTGCTGAAGAGGATCGGTAGAAAATATTGGCCTTGTAATAGAGTGGAATATTGAAAGTGGAATCAGTAATAGGGAGCCAGTGTTCTGAGAGGCAAAGGATATCGGGGGAGTGTATTTCGGTTAGAAGTTCGATTTGCTCAATTTTATTTTTAGCAGACTGTATATTTAGTGACATGATTAGGGTTTGTTTGATTGAGGGGATAGGGATATTATGTTGATTCTTGTAATCGGACCTCAGTGGTCTGTGTTTGTTCTCTGGTTGGTTGAGGTGAAGTAAGGGGGTTGGTTGGGACTTGGTCGAGGGTATAAAAAATCAGCAGAGGGCATATTATTTGAATTAGGAGCAGAGCTTCTTGCTTGAAAAATAATCCCATGATCTTGGGCTGATTCTTTATTCTTTCGATGTGATCGTCCTTCTTTGTATAAGTTTTCATTCTTCATCTGATCACGTGCATCCGAGTTTGTCCCATATAGTTCTGCATCTTCTAGAAATTTGAATAAATTCGGAAATTCTTGTTGTGTAGTTGGTTTTCTAATGTTGAGGCTCATCAAAGAAGGGATCATTTGTGGAAATGAGGCTTGAGTGAACTGAAGAATATTTGAGGGCAGGTTCGTGAAAGTGTTTTGAAGTCGAGGTTTAGTAGGCTGAGTAGTTGGCTTATTCGGATTCCTTAAGCAATCTGAGATTTTATCACAGAGAAAATAAAGAAGGCTTTGTTTCAATGGTTTACAATCAAGTGACGACATCTGTGGCTTGGATTTGATTGGTATCTTAATAGCTTCGAGTAATTCACAACAATTACATTTTATATTTTTTTTACATCAAAAAGACTGATTCGATTTGAGTGAAAGTTCGGTATAATGTGTGTCATTATATTATTAAAATTCCCTGAAAATTTAAATTCTGTCGGATGAAATATTTTTCACGAATTTCTTCTGGGTTGTTCCAATGGGATTTTTCAAAACTTTGAAATGAGTTTTCTCAGAGATGGTTCACCCGATTACGCCTCAAAACTATACAGTATCGAATCAAATAAGGACACTTGTGTATGCCAAGTTTCAACTGATTTTAAATTTTCGTAAGGACACTAGTGTATGCCAAGTTTCAACTGATTTTAAATTTTCGTTCGACCTGTGGGGCGCGAAAAAAAAAAACAAGCACTTTCTTTTTCGGCCATGGTGAAATTGAGTCTTCGCTTTGCTCATCCAATAATATGTTGATACATCATAACGAAACTAAAAAAACCATCAATACATCCTGTAAATAGTCCTTTAGCTGTAAATTGAAATACGTGAATCCCACTACAGAGGTAGTTTCGTGGTTTTCCTGTTATTCTATGTGGTATGCTCACTTTGTTCCAGCTACCCTCGTCCCGTGTGAACCTCATCAATCAAGAACTTCAGACGGGGTCCACAAGTGATGTTGCAAGGGACGCAGGTAAGTTCATACGTCATAAGTCAGTAGATAATACTGTCTACATCACAATTCACACGTAGCACAACTTGACTGTAAGTTTAGTTTGAGAAGGCTTATTAATTGTTAGTTTTACTTGTTGATGTTTGACTATTCATAATACTAGCTAAATGCTACTAAGGCATTAATGGAGGAGAGATATTTGTGTGAAATGTATTAAGAGAGATCTTCATTAAGTGTCTGTGAGAGTCGGTTTAGTGGAATGTCAGATTTTTGTTGATAACTTTTGAACGGTATAAGATATCAAAAACCGGCACAGTAGCTGAGTGGTTAGCGCACTTGCTTCGTGTGACCGGGAGGTGAAAGGACATATCGGACCCGGTTCGATCCCCGCCACCGTCCATCTTTACAGGAGTTTTTCGTGGTTTCCCTCTGCAGTCTAGGCTAATGCCGGGATGGTTCCCACAATATAGGCCACGACCGCTTCCTTTCCACTATCCTTCCCATTACCCATACAAAAAAAAAATCATCTCACCATTCCATCATCTCATTAATCATTCATCCGACGCCAATAGATCTCAGTCATCATTACAGTGCGTCGTTAAACCCCCCCCCCCAAAAAAAAGGTATCAAAATTCTGATAGCAAGTGAGTATGAATATTTTCAATACCTACAAGATGGCATGAGTGATAACTATTAATATCATATCATTTAATCGTCACGCTTGAACGTATAAAGATGCAATAAAAAAGTACGTATGCGTGACAATTACGCGATATTAGATGAATAGTTATCATAAAGCTACATCATCTTGAAGGTATGACCAAAACGTGTGGCCGAGTGGTAACACACTGAACCGTCATTCGAGAGACCGGGGTTCGATTCCCGCCATGGTAGACCATCCTGACAAGGGTTTTTCGTGGTTCACCTCTGTCGTTCAGGTCAATACTGGGATGGTTCCTTAACAACAGGCCACGACCGACTCCTTCCCACCATCCAAAACACAGCTAATAAAGTGACCTTTCATCTCATCATCCCATCATCTCATATATCATCCACCGATGACATTAGATCGTAGTCATCAATACAGTGTGTCGTTAAAACCCAAAATATAAAAAAATGGTATGAATGGTAAAAGGTATGAGAAAATCTGTGTTTCTTTCCCATTAGAGTCTCGATATATCATACCCTTATCTCATACCGTATATGAGATGGCGAGATGATGAGATGAAATGTTATGTCATCTAAAGGTGTTTTTTAGATATTGGTAAGAAGTTGGTCGTAGCCTGTTGCTAAGAGAACATACCACTATTGACCTGAACGACAGAGGGAAACTACAAAAAAACCTCTTTCAGGATGGTCGACCATGGCAAGAATCAAGTCCTGATCTCCTGAATGACGGTTGAGTGTATTAACCACTCAGCCACACGTCTCAGTCCATATTATAAATACCACCCTCTTTCTACTACAAATATATTACGTTTCCTAGTTCAGTTTAAAATTCAGTACGAAAACCCGATGTTAGGAAACCAACCTATTTTATCATAATATATAGAAGGTGACCCAACTCGGGTCTTGAAAGTGAAATATTTTCGTGGTCAGAATCTGAGTCCAGCGTCCCGATTGCCTGCAGCGCGACTATCGCTTTTATATCAAACCATTTAGAACAACAATGCTCAACAATGCTATACACGGTCCGGTAGATAACGATAATCATAGATTTTGTTAGTTCAACAATGCCACCGGTGCTGTAGCCACTCTTACCTACATCTAGTTTACAAGGGAATTCGATAAATCGTGACAAGCAATCGGGACGATTAGCTCTGAACTGACCGCAATAAACCACAAATACCGTCCATGTTATCAGTATGTGAGTTGGAGTATCTTCTTTATATTATGATAAAATAGGTTGGTGTTACTACATCGTGACAAAAACACTTGAATACACATTGTTTTATCCACAGTAAACCAAGTAGGCTATATCGATAAAAGTGCACACGGTTGGTCGTTTGATCAGGTAAGCCGTGATATGAATCATGGGACACGTACAGTTGATCTGGCGACCAATTAATCTTCTGTTCTACTTCTCGGTGATGTTTACTCACCAATCGAACGTGATCCATCCACATTGTACTAAGACGGAAGAATAAAGTTTTCATATCTCTTTCCTGTAAGATTGTAGGATCATTGTTCATACTAGGAAAACGCTATATACGCGTTGTTAGACGAGCGGAAAGTAATAGTATGTCGACTTATTTGCCAAACTTTTGCCTAAATTTGCCAATTGGGTGACATTCAAGTTATAAATGGGTAAAAACTGCTTCGATTGGTACCAATTTAGCTCATTTAATGTTTTTTCTTCAAAATGGCTGACCTGATCAAGCTGAGAAATTCCTTGAATGTGTATTAAGATGTAATTAAACTTCACACAAGATTTTTTTATTTTATGAATGAAAATATTTCCATTTTTTCCCGCCGTGTTACTCTAAGGGGTATTTTTGAAATTTCTAAAATTGATAAAAATAAAAGTTACCACCCGACAATGCCACAAAACTATACAGATTTGAGTTAGATGAGGAACCATAACGAAAAAAAGTTTGAAGTTGATAGGTGAAGCCGTTTGACCTGTGAAGAACCGACAAAAAACATAAAAACATAAAAAAACATAAAAACGAACACCAATTTTTTTCACTATGTTAAATTGAATCCTCGCTAAACCTCGTCTAACAAACAATTCATCCCAAACAAGCACAGTAAGTGATCGATCAAATCCTTTCTTTGGGAACCCACCAATATGCATTGAGGAATGCGTTTGCCCGTTGGAGATGGTGTCTTCACTTCCTATCTCTCCCATTTCAAAAATATGTTTCCAATTCAGGGTCCACGTTTAAAGAACTATTGACAGTGCGTAGATAAGTAGTGATGAAAGGAACTAACTTCACTCAATGTCGTCAGCTAATAACAGCTGGCATCAAGTTTGCAGCCTTTGTCAATGATTCAAGTGGTGGATACACCTGCAAGTCTTCGCAAGTAAAAGCGCGAGTGAGAAGTTGGAAGTGAAAAGTCCATCACTTCTCGTTCTGGCGTCACCTATCGGTACAAATGGCTCACTGCAAACTAACTAACACGCTGTGCACGACAAACAGTTGGAACTACAAGTCAGGGTGACAGAAAATTGACATCGATCCCGCCGAATTATTTACTTTTTGTCAATGCAAACAAACTATTCAAAACTCACGATCTGTATTTACCGCATATTTATTTTCCCGTGGTTAAAAATTAAATGCAGCGCCCGTGGACTGACGTGGAAATATTGAAGTTATATGATTTATGAGAATCATACCCCGTACTAGGTCTTCTCAAATTGAAACATAACCTATAAACAGCATGACAGGCGACACAATAATAGCAGTCGAATGTTGAAAGTATTATAATCAACGTCAAATAAATGGACCAATCACGTTCGACTCTTTGGACTTGCAGAGCAATGCTCGACTTCTGAAAGACTTTCGGAGAGTCTTTCGAGTCGGTCACGTGACTTGCCGTGTACCAATCAGCGACGGTATCGGAGCCAAATTTCACTTCTCACTTGCAAAAACTTGCAGGTGTATCCACCACTTTAGGAAGGTGAAGGTAGAATAACTTTTGAGATATTGTTGTTTAAATTGGATGTAATTATGAGATATATATGTCGAGGACTCAACAAGGATGATTTTCCTTCATGATTTTCCTTCCTTGGAAGATATTCCAGCAGTTATGCTTTGAAAATGGCCTTGGACTTACACACATGCATATTTTCAGCCAGCCCAAACAGATTTTTTTTTTCAAAATAACAGAATTTTTCAATGTTACCAAAATGAGGGTAATATTACCAACTCACATCTCTACATACAACTGATCTTTCCACCTTTGTTATTATGAAATTTGACTCAATAGCATTTCCGAAAAATATCGCCTACATCAGTTGACGTTGTTATTAATTTTGTATCTTGCACATTTCAATTTCCAAGATCATTTATATCTATGAAAAGTGAAAACACCCTGACGGGAGAATTTTTCCCTACGGAGACTGGGGACGCTTCAAAATACATTATGGAAAATATTGAACTAGGCAAACGCGTTATGTGTTGCCGCGTTGATGGATGAGCTGGAACATATCGACTTATCTTTGGATTGGTTATTATATATATAGACACCTTGAGATCCAAACCATTACATCACTGCCATCTTATTTCCCATTATTGATTTCTATGATAATAAAGAAAGCTTTGTTTCAATCGTTTACAGTAGAGAGGTGACACCTGTGGCTTGGATTTAATTGGTATCTTAATAGTTTTGAGTGATTCACAAAAATAACATTATATATTTTTTTGCATCAAACCCGCTGATCCGATTTGAATGAAAGTTCGGTAAAATGTGTATCATTATCAGATTGCAATTTTCTGAGAATTTGAATTCTCTCGGATGAAATATTTTTCATGCATTTTTTTCTCTGGGTTATTCTCATGGGATTTTTGAAAACTTTGAAATGAGTTTTCTCAGAAGTGGTTCAACCGATCACGCCTTCAAACTATACAGTATCAAATTGGATGAGGATACTTGTGTGTGCCAAGTTTCAATTGATTTTGAATTTTCGTCTGACCTGTGGAGCGCGAACAAAAACAAAACAAAAAAAAAAAAAACTTTTTTTTCGGGTATGGTGAAATTGAGTCTTCGCTTCGCTCATCCAATCAATTGCGAACCCATCTCTATCGATTCGTATTGTTATGTTTGAACATCTCCCATTGAACAACACATGATGAAGTGAACATAATTTCCATTTCAAAACCCGAGTTTCAACTTTTCAAGTATATACTTTTCCTCCACATGATTCTTCATCCCGTAATTCCTTCAAGTCCTGACAGGAGACCATTTCTCTTCCACTTCCTCCCACCAAACAGTTTGATCCCTTAAACTCTCCTGGGTACAACAAAGTCATCCCGCTCAACATCCTTCATGACCCTTCAGTCCTCACCAATTACAGGAACAAGATTAAGAGCAGATTCTACGACATACTTCTCATATACCTCCAAGAGTGTTTGATCTCACTTTGATTTGCCTCTCTCTCTCTCTCTCTCTGTCTCTCTCTCCACCTCTCTCTCCTGTCACTCTGTCTCTGTCTCTCTGTCTCCCGTCCTCTCTCTCTCTCTCTCTCTCTCTCTCTCTCT
The DNA here is from genome assembly GCA_964007535.1 of Brachyptera risi. NCBI lineage: Eukaryota > Metazoa > Arthropoda > Insecta > Plecoptera > Taeniopterygidae > Brachyptera > Brachyptera risi. The sequence continues at coordinate 23,956,496 of OZ023335.1, read as the reverse complement.
CTCTCTCTCTCTCTCTCTCTCTCTCTCTCTCTCTCTCTCTCTCTCTCTCTCTCTCTCTCTATATATATATATATATATATATATATATATATATATATATATATATATATATATATACATATTTATATATACATATATATATATATATGCAATAAATTGAATATTTTTGGATGTAGTTGTGTAATGATGATAAAATAAAACAAACTCTTTTAATTTTATATTTAAAATAATTAGTTTTATTCTCGAAAGCTCAACGTTTCATGACCTTTATCGGTCACCTCTTCAGGAGCAATGACAAAAATTAAAAATATTAGAAAAACAACAATTACAAAACAATCAAGAAAAACATTCATATAAACACAAGTGGCTGTGGTTTACTGAACACGGCTTCTCAGATTGTATATTTTATTAAAACCAGAGTTCATGGATTGACCTTTCTTCTGATTCTCGGGTCCAGCTACCGGTTCATTTTGTTTCATTTCTTTCTTCTTAATCAATGCAATAGCTGTTGCCCAAGAATCAGAAAAGCTGTATCCGCAATCGAGACCGTTAATATTTGAAGGATGTTTGATAATTTCGAGACCCTCGCTGATTGCTCTCTTCCAACGATGGCTTTCGTGATTGATTATTTTGGCCTTGTCATATAAGATGTTATGGATTCTTCCACCTTCATCTACCAATGTTGCATGTGTGGCAACAGCTGATAGATTAGGTGAACTCCTTCTATGTTCTTTAAGGCGCTGTATCAGTGGTTTCTTGGTTTGACCTATATAACACAAACCGCAGTCACAAGGTATCCTGTATACACCACAATTCTCCTGAGGAATAACGTCTTTAACGGGTGTAAAGAAGGAATTTAGTTTTCTTGTTGTTGTGAAGATAGTTTTTATATTATGCTTCTTTAGCATTCTTCCAATCTTATCCGTTGTTCCATTGATGTAAGGAAGAAGTATAGTTGTGGGACTTTGCTCTTCTGTCTCTTTTGGTCTCTTTGCGTTGATCTTAAACGCTTCATCAACTTTTTTTTTCGAGTAACCATTCTGAGAAAAAATTCTCCTCAGATAGTTCAATTCAGAAATTAAATGATCGTCATCAGAAAGAGCAGTAGAACGTTGAACTAGATTAGTCAACACGGATTTCTTCTGAGATGGATGGTGATATGAACTGCCTTGTAGGTACCGGTTTGTATGCGTTTTCTTTCTGTATACTGAATGACCCCATGAACCATCGTCGTTTCGCTCGATCAACAAATCTAAGAATGGCAGTTTGTTGTTCTCTTCCATTTCCATTGTGAACTGTATCTTAGGGTGTATCGAATTCAGATGTGCGAGAAAATTGTGAATTTCACCTTCACCATCTCCGAAGAGAATGAAACAATCATCTACATAACGGAACCAACATTTTGGCTTATATATTGATGTCTCTAGGGCCTTCTTTTCGACAATTTCCATGAACAGGTTCGCTATTAAGGGCGATAATGGGCTACCCATAGCTAGACCATCTCTCTGTTTATACAGTTGCCCTTCATACGAAAAATAGCTAGCGTCTAGGCATCCTTTAATCAAGTTGCAGTACGTTGGTGTAAACGTATGATTGTCTTCCAGTGTAGTTATCGCTTCGTCAACGGGCACGTTAGTAAATAGTGAAATAACGTCAAAACTCACCATAATATCACCCGGTTCATGTTTTAACCCTTTTAGTTTCTCTAAAAAATCCGATGAGTTTCGTACGTAGCTGGATATAGACTCGTTTAGATCATTACATTGCTTAGCTACATACCTTGCTATATCATGGGCAGGAGAACCAATCGCACTGACAATCGGTCTCAAGGGAATACCTGGTTTGTGATATTTTGGGAGGCCATAAAACTTAGGTATTCTCGAATCTTGCGGTGTAAGTTTTTGTATTACTTCTTTAGGTAAATTCGCTTCTCTCATAAGATTTGCCAGTTATATAGGTCAAACCAAGAAACCACTGATACAGCGCCTTAAAGAACATGGAAGGAGTTCACCTAATCTATCAGCTGTTGCCACACATGCAACATTGGTAGATGAAGGTGGAAGAATCCATAACATCTTATATGACAAGGCCAAAATAATCAATCACGAAAGCCATCGTTGGAAGAGAGCAATCAGCGAGGGTCTCGAAATTATCAAACATCCTTTAAATATTAACGGTCTCGATTGCGGATACAGCTTTTCTGATTCTTGGGCAACAGCTATTGCATTGATTAAGAAGAAAGAAATGAAACAAAATGAACCGGTAGCTGGACCCGAGAATCAGAAGAAAGGTCAATCCATGAACTCTGGTTTTAATAAAATATACAATCTGAGAAGCCGTGTTCAGTAAACCACAGCCACTTGTGTTTATATGAATGTTTTTCTTGATTGTTTTGTAATTGTTGTTTTTCTAATATTTTTAATTTTTGTCATTGCTCCTGAAGAGGTGACCGATAAAGGTCATGAAACGTTGAGCTTTCGAGAATAAAACTAATTATTTTAAATATAAAATTAAAAGAGTTTGTTTTATTTTATCATCATTACACAACTACATCCAAAAATATTCAATTTATTGCACATAATGAGTTGTGAAAGCTCAAAGTCAAACATATATATATATATATATATATATATATATATATATATATATATATATATATATATATATATATACATATATATATATATATATGTATATATATATATATATATATTATATATATATATATATATATATATATATATATATATATATATATATATATATGAATATATATATATATATATATATATATATATATATATATATATATATATATAGATATGAATATATATATATCTGTCTCTGTATCTCTCTCTGTCTCTCTCTCTCCCTCTCTTTCTCTCTCTCTCTCCTTCTCCCCCTCTCCCTCTCTCTCTCTCTCTCTCTTTCTCTCTCTCTCTCTCTATCTCTCTCTTTCTCTCTCTCTCTCCTTCTCCCCCTCTCTCTCTCTCTCTCTCTCTCTCTCTCTCTCTCTCTCTCTCTCTCTCTCTCTCTCTCTCTCTCTCTCTCTCTCTCTGGTATATTACATGGTAATTATTGAAATCTAATCCGTCAGAAAGAGGAAGAGATAGAGACCATAATACGAACATGCTTTCAATAGTCCATTTTTAAATCACTCATTAAAAGCTTCTTTCTTTCCTTTGATGACACTGAATTTCATTAAATGTGATAATCCCGATCGTTCGACTATCCTGTCCATTAGTATCAACCGTAGAGCTTAAAACTAGTAGATGACGCATGATTGAAGCCATCGTGCTTGTAGGCGCGGGGTCTACGGGGTGGGGGTTAGTCACGTGATACGGTGATACTAGTCTGACTGGGAATATTTATTCACACTTTATCCTCATGGCAGAGCTCCGAGTCAGACCAAATAAATCACTCCATTCATTGATTGTTATGACTGATGTGGTTATTCTACTGAATGATTTAATTCATTTTTTTTTCTTAATAACATCGAAACTTGATACATAATTATTGTATCCCAATTGAGGCTAAGGATGAATTAATTCATGATAATCAGCATATATTTCCGCGTCTGTCCACGTGACTTGAGCCTGATTTGCACGGGTCAAGGTTTCGATCAAGGAGTTGACATCAACCCTTGAGCTTAAGCCATTGACTCTTGTAAATCAGGCTTTACACCCACGTTTTTGTAATCAGTATTCTCTGAGTATCAGAATGACTCGGTGATGTGCGGCAATCGGTGTGTATAACTCGACTAGTCTGCTTGCCCAACTCCGAGTCACGTGGCCCCATTCCCGAACCCCCCCCCCCCCCGTTCCCACCGCACGAGCAAGCTATGATGGCTTCATGGTAGCCAAGGCTACGTTATGAAGTTGGAGTAGTCTAAATATTGAAATGTCTGTTATTAACGGACTGAAGTTCATAACCAAAGTTGGCCAATGACTTAAGGGCGTGCGTTGGACATATTGATACTTATACAGAGATATAGAAAGATAGACAGAGAGAGAGAAAGAGAGATAAAGAGAGAGAGACAGAGAGAAATATCTGAGGAGACACAGAGAGAGAGGGATAAAGTGTGATTAGTAGGGATACTCGGGTAATGAGTTACGTAATTCCCCGTCGTCTACATGTAAGAAATCCCGGCTCTTTTATCGTGTGTCAGGCTGGATGATTAAAGTGATTAAACATTGGATTATGCGAGATTAGGAGTTTACTCGAATCAAGTCTTACGGTGGGACGTTCAAGATGGATGGGAGACGTGAGAGAGAGAGAGGTTCTTTTTTTCAAAGAAAATAAGAGAAAGTGCGACAAGAAAATAATTAGAAAGCCCAGTTATGAGTAACGAATGTTATTAGACGAGCTTTAGCGAGGATTCAATTCGACATACTGAAAAAAATTGGTGTTCGATTTTATGGTATTTATTTATTTTTCTATTTTTTCAAATGTTTTTTTTGTTGGTTTTCCACAGGTCAAACGGCTACAGCTATCAACTTCAAATTTTTTTTCATCATGGCTCCTTATCTAACTTAGATTTGTGTAGTTTTGTGGCATCATCGGGTGGTAACTTTTTTTTGTAATGAATTTTCGAAATTTAAAAATACCCGTTAGAATAACACGAAGGAAAAAAAATATTCTCGTAAAGAACGAAATTTTGTGTGAAGTTGAACTACATTTTGATACACATTGCTGGAAATTCTCAGCTTGATCGGGTCAGCCATTTTGAAGAAAAAACATGAAATGTGCTAAATTGGTACCACTCGAAGCAGTTTTTATCCATTTATAACTTGAATGTCACCCAATTGGCGAATGTAGGCGAAAGTTTTGCAACAAAATAGACATACTATTACAATCCGCTCGTCTAACAACGCATATATGGCGTTTTCCTAGTATATTTCAATATTGAATCCGTTTACTGCTTCTGTTTGTCTTGAAATGTTCTTAGTAAACTTCATAAAACATAAAACTGACTGCTTCTTTTTACATGGTTAAATTATCAATATAATCAGCTGATATATATATATATATATATATATATATATATATATATATATATATATATATATTTATATAAA
>OZ023335.1:23913918-23946418 GCA_964007535.1 Brachyptera risi | reverse complement strand
TATACGAGATGATGGGATGATGTTATTTTATTGGGTGATTTTGAATAGTGGAAAGGAGTCGGTCGTGGTCTCCCGTTGAGGAACCATCCCAGTATCGACCTGAACGACAGAGGCAAACCACGAAAAATACCTGTCAAGATGGTTGACCATGCAGAAATGAAAGCCCGGTCTCCTGAATGACGGTTTAGTCTAATAACCACTCTGCCACATGTCTCAGTAGTATTTAAAAAAAAAAAAACGCGCTAAGCAAAGTCAATCTCCATTTAGATGTATTTAGCTGGAATACCGGCTAGCTTCCTTTTTTATCCCAATCTATGCTCTTATGAACACAGGTTTCATCGTAGGAATCACTCAAAAGTCTGAGAAAAAACATCCAAAACCCGAGTATCAAAGTCCGATTCCCGTTTCCTCATTTTATGTTTGACTGGAAAATAATTTCCTTTTCTCGAATTGTTTGCTCATAATGTTTAAGCTTCTACCCTTTTAGTCGAACACAAGAACTAAATCCTCCCCTCACCCTCCCCCCCCCCTACGCACCCCCTTTCACCGCTCCAGATTCCACTTCCTGTTCCGTATACGGACAGGATTCCAGGAACGTTATCCCAGAGACTTATTTTCACTCTTCCTCGATCCTCCTCTGGGTACACTCACTCGCATTGGAGACTGAAGGCTGCTTTTCAAACTGAACACGTGTTGGGAAATTAGTCGTAATTCGATAACTAGGCAAACGCGTTATGTGATTCCGCGTTGATGGATGAGCTGGAACATATATCAACTTATCTTTGGATTGTTTATTATATATATATATATATATATATATATATATATATATATATATATATATATATATATATATATATATATATATATATATATATATATACACCTTGAGATCCAAACCATTACATCACTGCCATCTTATTTTCCATTATTAATTCATATGATAATGAAGAAGGCTTTGTTTTAATCGTTCACAATCAAGTGGTGACACTTGTTGCTTTGATTTAATAGGTATCTTAATAGCTTTGAATAATTAGCACAAATTACATTGTATATTTTTTACATCAAAACGGCTGATCCGATTTGAGTGAAAGTTTGGTACTATGTGTATCATTATCAGATTGTAATTTCCTGAGAATTCGAATTCTCTCGGATTAAATATTTTTCGTGCATTTTTTTCTCCGAGTTATTCTTATGAGATTTTTGAAAACTTTGGAATAAGTTTTCTCAGAAGTGGTTCAACCGATCACGTCTCAAAACTAAAAAGTATCGAATTAGATAATGATACTTGTGTGTGCCAAGTTTCGACTGATTTTGAATTTTCGTCCGACCTGTGGAGTCTTCGCTTCGCTCATCCAATAAAGAGCGACCAGTTTGTGAGGCTATACACGTGTATTTTCGTTGACAATTGTGTTGACGGATCGAAGTCCTCGATCGTTTTCACTAGTGGATAGCAGAGACAGTCGATCGGAACGGCGCTGTTTCGTCTGAAGGAAATGTTCGTGGCAAATATCTAGCAGTCGTCCACGCTTGAAATGTCCGAGATGACGTTTCTAGATTTCTTTTGGAGGGTGCTCAGGCGTACTAGAACGAATCAGGTGGACTGAAAATTGTTCACGCAGCTCATAAGTAGAATACCAGAGAAACTATTTTCAGGCGATTTATGAAAATAACAAAAATGTAGCACTTACTTTGTAAGTGGCGTAAACAGCGAAAAATTATGGTCATAGACAGCGCAGTCCTGGTGTTGAAGATCATTAGTTTTAAATAATCAAAATGGGGGTGGTAATATCGCCCTTGTGGTGCCTCGTCCAAACGATCCTATCTTTCATCCATAACCTTAATTGGGGAACAAATTTTAGATTTTGTGTCAAGTTTTGATGTTATTAAAAAAAAAAAAAAAAATTACTTTGTGTAATGAACGTGATATTAGGCTGATAGATGAGCGAAAGCAAGAATTCTATTCCATATATTCGATCGAAAATTGGTTTGAAAATATATTTGAACAATACAAAATTGTGGAATTTGCTACTCAATTTGAACACAGCAATGTCAGACCACGAATGAGTAACAATACATTGTTATTAATTCTCATATCAGACGAAAAAATAGGAATAACGCATAAATGATCATGAATATATACATTTCATCGAATTTTATCGAATTAATTTGATATTTTACTGATATAACTCAATTGAAACAGTTTTATGATCGCCAACGTTTCATGTTCACTGAGTGAGAACTGATTTGATTGAGTTTCATCAGTAAAGTAGGCCTATTACAAGTTACTACAAAGAATGGAAGAGAATATTATACTTTTGAGAACTTATACTTCTATATATATATATAATATATATATATATATATATATATATATATATATATATATATATATATATATATATATATATATATATATATATATCCGCTAAATGACCTCGCTGTCGATGCGCCTTAAAACCCTAGTATTCATTCATTCATTCTATATATATATATATATATATATATATATATATATATATATATATATATATATATATATATATATATATATATATATATATGCATATTGAGTTTTAACGACGCACTATACTGATGGCTACGATCTATTGACGTCGGTGCATGTTGGATGAGATGGAAGGTTATTTTATTAGGTGTTTTGGGATGGTGGGAAGGAGTCGGTCGTGGCCTATTGTTTAGGAACCATCTCAGTATTGACCTGAACGACAGATGGAAACCACGAAAAACTCCTGTCAGGAGTGGAGGACCATGGCGCGATTCGAACCCCGGTCTCCCGAATGACGGTTTAGTTTGTTACCACTCGGCCACGCGTCTTGGTTATATATATATATATATATATATATATATATATATATAATGATAATGAAGATGATATCATTAATAAGAATGATAGGCAATGATTTGGAATATTTTAAGCTATATATATATATATATTTATATATATATATATATATATATATATATATATATATATATATATATATATATATATATATATATATATATATATATATATATATATATATATATATATATATATATATATATATATATATATATATATATATATATATATATATATATATATATATATATATATATTAAATATATGAAAGCTGATATATCTAGATGATGCTCCATAAAATATCGAGTCAGGCTCAAATTCATTTTGTCGAAAAATTGACGATTCATTTCCTCGCTGCCTTCCTATAATGAATCAACTGTCACCACCCATCCGATCAAATATAATTCTCCTCAATTTAACTCACCGCTTAATTTAACATTGGAAAATAGAATTAGATAATCAAAGAGTTGCTGGCATGCTCATTTTGTGGACAGTTATTGTGAGTCAAAGCAGAGCCAAAAGTGAAAAAAATGCGTGTCACTGGTATTACAGTCACGTTCCGAAAATGTAATGGAGCAAAAGCGAAAAAAAAAAATTCTGTCGGAAATTTTAGTGGTTCAACAGTCGATGTTATCAAATGTTATTGTAGTAAAATGGAAGAGATGTTGTAATTTTTTTTTCGATAATATCAGAACTTGATGAAAAAATAACGTACCGCATCTGATGTTATGATTGAAAGTAGGATCGTTACCGAATATAACTGAGAATTGCAATGCAAGCCATTATATATACAGTTACCCAGGTCTGTGTGTGTGTGTGTGTACCTCTGGTCGTTACATAGTGTGCGTCATTGAGATGGAGGTCACCTCAAGGTCAGATTAAGTTCAGCCCGCCGGGCTTCCGCGCGGCGGCGTCAGTGACACATACACACACGGACACTAACGCAGAACGGGTAACTATATGTATAATGCAATGAAACATGCAAAAATGGAATACCCTACAATACACTGACCTTGACACTAACCTACAGTAACCTCGACTGAGATGCATTGAGGGTTGCATTTGCCGGTTTGATATGATGTCCTCACTTCTTATCCCTCGCATGTTAAGAATTTGTTCCAATTCACAGTCCACATCTTAAGAACTATCGATCGTGCGTAGATAAGTGGTGATAAATATAACTATAACTTCACGTTCACGTCGGCCCAGCTAATAACAGCTGTCATCAAGTGTGTCAGCCGATCAGCCACTTCTACAAAACAACACTAGATAGATCAGCGACAAATGGTTCTCAGAAAAGTACTCAGGAAATGAGACGGTTTTTTCGAATTAGTGAAGTCACCATCTCCAACCGGCAAACCGTAACGCAACCCTCCATACATCTTGACCTTGACCTACGCCGGTATGTCATCTCTGTTTCCTCTCCTTTCAGTGAGGCGCGAGACAAGAGCCGCTCCCCCAGGAACAGAAGGAGCAGAAGGAGACACGCCGCAGAGGGGTGGCTTCAAGGACTGGATCAGGAGCCTGTTACACAGGGCCTTCAAGCCGGCAGAGGATAGGACACAAAATGGCGGCCAGGACACGGATTCTACAAGAGACGGTAAGACTTAGTCAGATGACAGTACGAGGTCTACGGGAGTCGATTTATCGAAATATCAGTTTCTTGGTGATAACTTTTGAAAGGTATGAGATATCAAAATTCTAATATACGAGAAATACAGATGATTTTAAAAGGATCAAAATGATATAAGTTATAACTATTCAAGTCATGCCGCATAACTGTCAAGCGTTGACAGCTGAGAAAACACATTTTTTAGCTGTCGACGCTTGACAGTTGCATGATGATGTGATGTATTCACTATTATACTCCACGTATTCCATATTGTATTTCAATGAATTGACTCCCCATATATATATATATATATATATATATATATATATATATATATATATATATATATATATATATATATATATATATATATATATATAGTATATATAAATATATATATATATATATATATATATATATATATATATATATATATATATGTATATATATATATATATATATATATATATATATATACATATATATATATATATATATATATATATATATATATATATATATATATATATATATATATGTACATATATATATATATATATATATATATATATATATATATATATATATATATATATATATATATATGTACATATATATATATATATATATATATATATATATATATATATATATATATATATATATAAATGTATATATATATTTTATATTCATCATATCGACACACGTGCTGTACGTTTCAACAGAAAGTAATGTACTCATAGACCCCATATACATATATATATATATATATATATATATATATATATATATATATATATATATATATATATATATATATATATATATATATATATATATATATATATATATATATATATATATATATATATATATATATATATATATATATATATATATATATATATATATATATATATATATATATATATATATATATATATGTATATATATATATATATAAATATGGATATATAGATATGTATATGGGGTCTATGAGTACATTACTTTCTGTTGAAACGTACAGCACGTGTGTCGATATGATGGATATTAAATATATATATATATATATATATACATATATATATATATATATATATATATATATATATATATATATATATATATATATATATATAATATGATTTCAATTGTATTCTGGTTAACCACCAGTATGGGTCATATGGGTCTGACGTCGGACCGGCAATCTGGAGATCCGGTTTCGATTCCCGGGAGAGGTCGCAATCTACGAATAGTTTTGAATCACATATTATATATATATATATATATATATATATATATATATATATATATATATATATATATATATATATATATATCGTCTCGAGAAAGATTCATCAATACGTTCCATCTTCTTTTCTTGTTAGTATGTAATACGTATATTTCTTTGATGTGGGAAAGATATCCAGGCGCTTGTATTGATAAGCCACTCTAACAAAGATGACAAACCACACAATATATCCACGCATTGGAATATCAAAATCACAGGCTCTGAATAACATTGAGAGGATTCGAAATATGTGATGTTGATATCATTGAAAAAAGAGAATATAAAATATGATATGTTGGATAGTGAAAATCGATGGTGATTTCTATGGAAAGATTGGTTCACCGTTGCTCAGTCACTGCTGAGAGTAACAGCTATACATTGCCAGTTTCTATATAAAATAAACAGGGAAAACGCGTTATGTGTTGCCGCGTTGATGGATGAGCTAGAACATATCGACTTATCTTTGGATTGATTAAATATATCCACCTTGAGATACAACAATTACGTCACTGCCTCCCTATTTCCTGATTGATTCCTATAATAATGATGAAAGCTTTGTTTCCATCGTCTCCAATCAATTGGTGACATCTGTGGCTTGGATTTAATTGGTATCCTAATAGCTCTGTGTGATTCAAGAAAATTACATTATATATTATTTTACATCAAAACGGCTGATTTGAATGAAAGCTAGGAATAATGTGTATTTGAAATATGTGAATTTGAATTCTCTAGAAGCAAATATTTCTCACGATTTTTTTTCCTCTGGGTTATTCTCGAGGGATTTTTGAAATCTTTGAAATAAGTTTTCTCGAAAGTGATTCAACTGATTGCGCCTCAAAACTTCACAGTATGGAGTTGGATGAGGAATATTGTGTGAGAGTCAAGTCTCGACTGAATTTTCATTTCCGTTCGACCCGTGGAGCTTGAACAGAAAAAAGTATTCTTCTCGAGTATGGTTAAATTAAGTCCTCGCTCCGCCCATCCAAAAATTATCGAGATGCGTATTTTACTTTTTTTTTTTTAATAACATCGAAACTTGATACGAAATCATTATTCCCCAATTAAGGCTAAGGATGAAAGATAGGATCGTTTGGACGAAGCACCACAAGGGTGATCTTACCACCCCATTTTAATTATTTGAAATCAATGAACTTCAACACCAGGACTGTGCTGTCTGTGACCATAGTTTTCCGCCGCAGATAAAAGTCTTTTCCGTTTCCGAAAGTCCGGAACACATTATAAGTGGTATTATATATATATATATATATATATATATATATATATATATATATATATATATATATATATATATATATATATATATATATATATATATATATAAATATATTATATATATATTATATATCTTATTATATATTATTTCACTTGCATTTTTGTATTGGATTCAATCAACGCGATATGATGATGACCGATACATATTGGCGTCCATGCTCATATACTCAATACGTATGACTGGGTGACGAGTGGTCGAGTGGCTAGCGTACTGAACCGTCATTCAGGAGACCTGTGTTCTATTTTCGCCATGATCGATCATCCCGACAGTTTTTTTTTTGTAGATTCTCTCTGTCATCCAGGTCAATACTGAGATGGTTCGTTAATAAAAGGCCACGACCGACTCCTTCTCACTATACAAAAACACATCATGAAATAGTATTTCATCTCATCATCCCATCATCTCATATATCATTCACCGATGCCAATATAATTATATCAGTTATCAGTACACTGCGTTGTTACATCCAATATAAATATAAATAAAATTGATACGTATAAATTACTCACCTAATCGTTATCAATGTTGTTCCCACCGATGCACTGGGAGTTGTTTGATGTGAAACTTATTCGTCCTCACTATTAGCTAAATATCCTGGAGCTCCATGACCTTATGACTCTTACCTGTAACCAATCAGGAAACAAGGATTCAGCAATTTTCTTTTACCTGTGTATTATTATTCTATTATGTACCATCAACTTGTTAATATAATTATTTACTGTACAACCATTGGAGGAAATACAATTTTGTTTAAATAAAATGATTCAATCACAATTTGGTGCGTGCTTCTTGTTGTTCAGAATTGAATTATCAACTGAAGAAATACAGAACCCTGGGACATAGCTCTTGATAGGTTCGAGTACAGAATACAGAATAATTAGCAATAATGATATGATTGTGTATTGAAACATTCTTGAATCCAAGATTTTTCATTATTTTTTGAAATCGAGAACTTGACATAGAGCCCTTGTTTCCCAATGAAGGCAAATAATAGAAATTCGGGATCGTTTGAACGGGACACCACAAGAGCGATTTGTTCATATAGGCCTATATATTCATATATATATATATATATATATATATATATATATATATATAAATATATATATATATATATATATATATATATATATATATATATATATATATATATATATATATATGAGTGACTTTCTGAAGACTGCCATGCACATTCAATGGCTGCCATAATTGACTGAATAACTGATGAATGGTGGGAATAATTGAAGGAATGATAATAGATCGAGAAAATGTGACTGATTTAGAAATAACGAGCAATACCCTGAAGGAAGTGAAATAATACATTCGTATTGAATTCAATGAACCATGTGTATAGGTGTGAATACAAATTCAATGGGATATTATTCATGCAAAAAGAATTTGTGGGATGGGGTGATGGTAAATTTGAATCAATAATTTTGATATGAATTTAACCTCACCCGAGAGTCAACGACGGATCTCCAGATTGCCCCATGTATATATATATATATATATATATATATATATATATATATATATATTTATATATATATATATATATATATATATGAATATATATATATATATATATTTATATATATATATAAATATTTATATATATATATATATATATATATATATATATATATATATATATATATATATATATATATATATATACATACATATATATGTTCATATATGCACACACACATTTAAATATATATATATATATATATATATATAAATATATATATGTATATATATATATATATATATATATATATATATATATATATATATATATATATGTATATATATATATATTATATATATATATATATATATATATATATATATATATATATATATATATATATATATATGTAGATATATATATATATATATATATATATATATATATATATATAAATATATATATATATATATATATATATATATATATCTTATATATATATATATACATTTGTATCCAAATTTCATGCAATTTATGTGTGTACGTAATACAGTATGTTCGATATGTTGGGTCGCTTCTCAACTTGAAACCACATCACATCAGAGTGTGTATCTCTTCCAACGAGATGTCGAATAACACATCATTTCCACGTTGAGTTCGATAAGAGCTACAAGTAAAACAAAACTTCACTCGAGAAAGTTATTCGATATTTCTTCATAATGCATTTCTGATATTATGTTTTCATCCTTTTTTCTATAAGATCTCACATATCTAGTGGATCTTTTATAGAATGTACTCTTCAGGGTACATACTGAATTTATTCATTCTCTTCATATTATTATTACTATAAAATCTTTATTGCTGGAAAAATTCGGTAGGACCGTTCTTTCATTCAACCAGTTTAAAACATAATTCACATACATTTCAGAAAAAAAATCAAACACACATAAAATACAACACAATACAGAATGATACATACACTTGTTGTACACTCGGAGATATTCAAACATTATGTAAACTCACACAAAATCACTGTTACAATATAATTATAAGTATAACAAAATATTTTCAGTAAATTCACCACAATTTTTTTCCCTCAACATTCATAGGAAAAATAAATAAAAAGAAGCAATAGTGAAAAAGAAGCATCGATTGGAACCAAACAATTAATTTAATGAAAAATGAATAAATTGATGCTATAGGCCTGCTGAACCAGTGTCACATATAATATTCATTATCGCTATTTATTCGTTATATTTGGTTCAACGACGCACTCTACTGATGACTACGATCTATTGGCGTCAGTGAATGATATATGAGATGTTGGATAATGATATGAAAGGTTATTTTATCAGGTATTTCCGGATAGCTAGGAGAGAGTCGGTCATGGCCTGTTGTTAAGGAACCGTATCCCAGTATTGACCTGAACGACAGAGGAAATTAAACCACGAAAAAATACTCTCAGGATGGTCGACCATTGTGGTAATCGAACCCTGGTCTTCTGAATGACGGTTCAATGTATTAACCACTCGAACACTCAGTTTAATTCGTATATCTTGTGAAAATATTAGCAACACTGATGTGTTAACGTACCCATAGTAGTCGATTGAATATTTTCAAATTTCCCTTTTTTCAATCGTATACAATATATGTATAATGCAATCAATTGACCATTGTAGATGGGCGTGACTTATACAAAGCAGGGGAAATTTAAGATACCTTGATTGGTTATTTCCATATTTTCCCCTGCTTCACTGTCCACTTGATTGGTTCTTATATTTTGTGACATCACGAGGGCGGACGATCTACATCGGTCAATTGTACTGAAGGTTTCAATATCGACCTCAACAGTATACCATTCGATGATTCCTAATATTCCCCTCGGAAAATTTTATTTCCGACTGAATGTGCAAGCTGGAAAATAACTACCCATTGCAGATCTTCAGTCGATCGGTCATCTTTTCTCTGCATTTAGCTGGAATTTCCTCAATTGTAGGGTCTTCAAATTTTATTACCACAGTAATGAATAGACGGGATCAATACGGATGAGTCTTGATAGAATTTGCCAACACTCGGTAGCTCGGTCAGCTGAGGCACTGCTTCAGAAACTGAAGTCACTGTTGGGTATGGGTTCTATTCCCGCATAAGGCATAGGTTCTTGTATGCAGCATCGTTTCACTGATCATCACTTTAGGGTTTTATATATAATCACCTGCTCTCAGTCGTACCCCTGTATAACCTAGCTCATGGTGGGGTCGTGTAGCAAACAAAAATCAATCAATCAATTAATCGAATTAACTTAATTTGTTAAAACCGTTTGTTATTGTTTCGTAATATAGTTTTAAGTTTGTTTTTGTTGTTTTTTAGTGTTCAACAACATGTTTGAAATGTTTGTGGTTCTTTTATATATATGTATATATATATATAAATATATATATATATATATATATATATATATATATATATATATATATATATATATATATATATATATATATAAACCGCTTTCATAACCGGTAATATAATTACGGTGATAATATATATATATATATATATATATATATATATATATATATATATATGAACCGCTTTCATAACCGGTAATATAATTACGGTGATAATATATATATATATATATATATATATATATATATATATATATATATATATATATATATATATATATATATATATATATATATATATATATATATAACTTTTGTTGAGCTTTCCCATGTTGCTAATAAAGATTCAATGCATTTTTTAAAACATGTTCCTGATTTGTTCCTACAGGAGATGCCGAAGGAACAGGAACAGGACTCTTCGGCCGTTTTTTCCGCTGGCTGATGAGTCTATTTATCGAGCGACAACGGGAAGCCGGTGGAAGTGGCGCTGCGCCTCCAGGAGGCGGGAAGAGGAAGCCGCCGGGAGGAAACGGGAGGACGCCAGCGGGAGGAAGCGGGAGGACGACGACGACGATGCCAGGCAGTGACGAAGAAGTGACGAGGGAGGGGGAGGATAGGGAGGAACTGGATCGGTACGATGGGGAGACGGTATTCGACGACTCATGGGAGGGGAAATGAATGTTCATTGCCGTCTTCATTATTTCCAATTGTATTCTTAAATGGTTTTAATAGTTTTGAAAATATTTTGTGAAAAAATTTGAAATATTTTGTGAAAAAATTTGAAAAATTTTGTGAAAAAATTTGAAAAATTTTGTGAAATTTTTTTAAATATTTTAAATCAACTGCAAGTTTTGATTGAGGATTATCATTAGACGGTTGAGTGAAAAAAATCACCCCTACCAAACGTGATATTAGATAATGAAAACACTTTCTTCTTTCATAAATATTTGTATTTGTATTTATAAGATTTCCATTATACACCATCCAAATTATATGAAAATAAAACGTTGTTTTCACAAAGGTCATACAAATTTTGTTGATTGAAAGAAAATGGTGATATATAGGACTATGACTATTATTATAATAAATGTGATTTTTTTTTTGTATAGTTCTGTTGATAGTAGATACGACTTAGATACTGTAGATACTTTTAGAATATTACTCTTAGTAATATAATTTCAGAAATCTTCTACACAATAGCGTGGGAAACGAAATAACTGATGAGAGGTGTGAATGCATGTGAAGTGTTCATTTTTGTATGTGTTATCCTCGAAAGAAAAGAGGTCCGATCGACCGTCTCACTGTATCTCATGCCATTAACGCACGGGTGGTTCGAGACTTCTTATTTCGTGCATGTATGGATGTATGTACTGAGAACAGTAATTGTTCTTCTATGTTCTTCGATTCGGCTTGTGAAGGTCAAAGTAACAAACCAATTCGAATTCAAACCTGATGATTATAGATCTATTGAAGTATATATACGTAGAGCGTGAAACAAATTCAAATTCCGTTTTCTATTGATCTGATGCCTGTGTATTTCATGTAATATCACAAAGTTGACTGATTTATCGCCAGGTGGATGAATGAATTTCAATTTTGTTCAAACTATACATTTCCATTGTTCCAATTTTCACATTTAAAAAAAAAAATTCCACATTCTAAATTCACTCAAGACCCACACAAAACTTCTGACTTTGGAACCCATTAACCGTACACTCCTTACACCAGTTGACGACTCGCAGTCTCCGCCTCCTTGACGTCACAAATCATACCGTCCAATCAACAGGACTGTTAGAACTAGTAGTCAAATTTAAATATCCAATCGGGATATTTTCAAATAACCACAAATGATATAGATCCAACTGGCTGACTGGTGAAGTCACGCCTATTTCGAGTCGTCAACTCACTGTCACTATACATTACTTAGGCCCGGTATTACCAAGTCTAGTTATAGCCATTATCTAAGAGTTATTGAGAACAAATAGCACAGGTAACTATGGTAATAACGACTTTGAACTGCCAGTTAGATCCACTCCCACGTTGGTAATACCGGGCCTTAGAGCCAGTTACAAGCATCCAACACCAACATTCAGTAGAATAAAACCGGGCCTTAATTGAGAAATAATCCCCTACTAGTACTATTAGTTTGGGTACGAAAATCATCATTAGATAATTCCATAGTTTACTTTTGTGTAATACTTATTTGCTAATATATTTATTCCTCGTTATCAATTAATAGTGTGCGATTCAAATAGGTTAAATGGTCGAGTGGTCTTCTCTAACCGAACTTCGCTTATGAGAATAAGACATGGTAAATATCTTTAAAAAAAATATGAGAATCAGAAAATCTGTTTCATAAAGAATGATTGATTGATGAAATATAAATGGATGAGAAAATAATAAAATTGGGCTCCGACACGCGCATCCTAAGCCCTTGATCCAAACACCTATAGACCAATAGAAACGCTGTATGTAACCACATAAGTTTCACAATGGCAGATTCTGATTAAATTTGACAACGCTATATCTTAGGGGGGGGGGGGGGGTGCAATTGGTTGAAGGGGGTTGAGGGGGGTGGGGTTGGGGGAGGGGGGTGATGGACTTCTGACATGCCCTAACAAATGGTCAATGTGGTCGTAATCGGATACTGTGTATGTGAGCGTTTATTTATTCCGACACCACTGTGTTGATATATATATATATATATATATATATATATATATATATATATATATATATATATATATATATATATATATATATATATATATATATATATATATGAATACAGATTATTTAGGGGTTAAAACGCGTATA
Source organism: Brachyptera risi (assembly GCA_964007535.1). Classification (NCBI taxonomy): domain Eukaryota; kingdom Metazoa; phylum Arthropoda; class Insecta; order Plecoptera; family Taeniopterygidae; genus Brachyptera; species Brachyptera risi. Next base: position 23,932,659 of record OZ023335.1, on the reverse strand, counting down.
ATGAAAACAGAGACAAATCCAAATATAAAAATGTTTTAATATACAGTGTTAAAATATAAAGTTTATATAAAGCTTATAAAAATGTTTCATATTGAAACATTTTTATATTTGGATTTGTCTGTTTTCATTATACGCGTTATAACCCCAGAACAATGTGTATTCATAAAATTGAACGCGAAGTTTGTAGAATCTCATATATATATATATATATATATATATATATATATATATATATATATATATATATATATATATATATATATATATATATATATATATATATTTATACATCTTTAGAATTTCAATCTTGACTATTTCCGCTTCGAGTTCGACCTAGGTCGACATGATCATGTCCACGTCACCGTGTCGTCACCACCAGCCCAGTGTTGTCGGAACAGTAATAACCACAGCCGACCCGACGGTAACAAATAGCAATCGTGACCGCAATCGGACCCGGCCACTCGGGTCAGCGACGCGGCGGATGGCGGATGGCGGGTTGCAAATCGCTTCGCCCTTGAGCCAACACGCGCGGAACAGAATTAGAAACGTAGATTGATCAGCAACACGACGTTTCGATAGATCATTGTTGCCGTGAGCCATGACAACCGAGATGTCTGTTCATCGAACCGGAAGTCGGTATTAATTAGTTTCAGGCCAGTTGTGATTAGTTTGGGACGTTTGTTTGTTGGATAATAATAATGATAATATCGTTCCGCCACATGCAGCTCAGTGGTTAACGCACTTGCTTTATGTGACCTGGAAGGCAGTGGGCATATCGGACCCGGTTCGATCCCCGCTACCGTCCATCTTTACAGGAGTTTTTTTGTGGTTTCCCTCTGCTGATGCCGGTATGGTTCCCACAATATAGGCCACGACCGCTTCCTTCCCACTATCATTCCCATCACACATAAAAACCTTCATCTCATCATCCCATCATCTCATTGATCATCCATGCGACGCCAATTGATTTCAGTCATCATTACAGTGAGTCGTTAAAACCCAATATATATATACAAAAAATAATATCGATTAATTCTTCATTCAGATTCAAATTACATAATTATCAGTTATTTTGTCAGGATCGACATAATATATTTTCACCACATTTAATAAATGTGAATGTTTCGTTGGGTAATAATGATCATAGTGATGGTTCTATATGATCATGAATCATATAACACTTTGTTCTAGGAGAATTTAAATTAATTGTTGTATTCTTGTTAGGTTAGTCAGCATAGATTAGTTTGGTTCATGTGAGGTTGGGTTGATTAAGATAGTTAAATTGGATCATTTGTGTTAGTTTAGGCTGCAAGTGAAAACAACAACAACAACGTCCCCGTATGATGACATGCGATGAATAGCGGCACATGCTCATGACAGCAGTATACGATTAGCGTTACCCCCTCGGAGTATCAGGACACCTTGTCGTAGTGTGCAGGTTTGCGTGATCTAGGGAGCAATTCATTTGCTCCCAGAAGTGTTAAGTATGGCGATATGGTCTGGAGTGAGGTTCCAGACCAAGTTCGTATTGTCTCGGTCGAATGGGATTTTTTTGTGACCGGAGTGTATGGAGGTTCCGAAAGGTACTGAACCTTCCGTAGGTAACTTCTTTCATTTCATCTTATTGTCCCTTTTCAAATATTTCATTTTATAAAAGGTATATGTAAAGTGTGAGGAGATGAGGAGGTATATGGGAAGATGTGGAAGAGGGAAGATTGTGGGAAGAACGGAAAGCATGATGAATATCAATAGAAAGTAAAAAGAAAGAAAAGAAAGAAAGTAGAAAGTGAAAAAGAGGATGAAGAGGAAGGTGATGAAGATGGAGATGCGACAGGATTGGTCAGACGGAATTATTTCAGAGGCCCTAGATAATGGTGTTTGACACCCCACGGCCTGACTTGTTGGAACCGGGCGAAATATGTTCATTTATTTCATTTTATATGATCTTTTCGGGGGCGCTGAATAGCGAATACTGGAATAGCGATACTACCAAGAGTGAAGTAGGGCTAGACGTGTAGGAATGCAGTAGATAAGGTACTTTTCCGGGTAATTGGGTAGAGCACAAATAAGCTTTTGTTAGGGTTTTTAAGTTGGGTTATGATCGTTTCCTCGAATAGGCACATCCTCTTTCTAAGTGAATACGCCGAGCCAACTTCACACTTGATAGTATCTCTATTCCAGTAATCGCTCTTGAGGCACCACCGTCTTTTCTTAGATCTCTCTCTCTGTTTCCCGCCCTCTATATATATTTACTTAAGAGGCCGCACGCGCTCGTATTTCACGCCGCAAACTCTCACGACCGTAATTTTTGAGATATCAATATAATTGATTTTGCATTATGTTAATAATTGAGAAACGAAGATTATCGTATTCACAGAATTTTGAACAAAAAATTTGTAATTTTTCGAATTCTTCAAATGTGAAATGAAAAAATTCTACTTTACGAAAACCTAGATATATATTTTTGAATACCGGACAAAAATATAGACTGTGAAATATATAAAAAGTGTGAGTAAGGGAATTAACGACGTTTACGTGAATCTGAGTTCGGCGGGCTAGTCTATGGGTTGCGCCTAGCACACGATGCATGTTAAACTCGAGTCTGAAGCGAGCGAACAACGAGCCCGTGTAGAGCGCCTGTGGCCTCTTAAGAGTTCCGCGAACGCTGGCAATCATGGCAAAGCACTCAGACATGAACATAGGCGCAAAATTACTCCGCTGTCAATTCGCCTTTGAACTTCACCACTCACGATGAGCGTTAGTGAAATCCAGGTTTCGAATACTGTCATCCGGGAGACCGGACATTTTCCACTCTCCTTTCGGACGTAGTTGATCAACCGATCAAGATATCGTGAAAATCTCTTCGGAAAACGGTTCAAAAACACTCCAAAGATTGATAAAGAAATATGAGGAATTATTTGGCTCCCCTCGATTTTTCACGATTTTTTCAAGGCTACCTACCCCCTTTGAAAATCACGAAAAACTGAAATTTTGGAGGAGGGGGTGTTATTTTTTACAAAATTTTTTCAGAGTGTTCTGAACCGTTTTCCGAAAAGATTTTCACGATATCTCGAGCGGTTGGTCAACTACGTCTGAAAGAAGAGTGTGAAATGTAAATTCTCGGATCATTCAACATTGGCCTCGACCATTCTGATATAGTTTTCCTTGGATCTCCTCTGACGTTCAAGTTGGTAAATGAATAGTTCTTTTAAAAAAACCACGACCGACTCCTCCCACTATCCAGAAACACCTAATAAAGTACCCTTTCATCTCATCATCACACCATCTCATATATCATTCAGCGTTGCTGATATATCTCAGTCGTCTGTACAGTGTGTCGTTAAAACCTAATATATATGGAAAACTGTTTCTATATTGTTTATGTATTTGTATTCACGGAAGAGGAAGAAGGCGTGAACCCACCGAGCGCTAGTGATATGGGATAGGGGGAACTGTCGATCGTAAGCTTCTCATTTCGTGGATACAAGTTACACCCAAGAAGAAAGGTACGAACTATCCGTGCGCTAGTGTGGTGGGATAGGAGGAATTGGCCTTCGGAACCTTCTTCTCTTGTAGATACACTTATATTGGGGTTGAATATACACGGCAATGATGACAATGATATATCGAAGTCTTTTACAAACAAATAATGGTTTTAAAAACACTCTCAATACCTTTTTCACAAATTTTCTGTGGATCAGGAGTCATGGTATGGAATCTTCCATTGAGAAACGATTACATATTATGTGTTATCAGAATATTAAGTGAAATTTTGAAATGCATACCATATAAAGAGTCGTTAAACACTTGATTGGATTTTTTTTTAATATCATAGAGCTAGTTGAAAATGTCATCTTTGATCACACTGGTCGAATTGTGTTATTTATTCGAATTGATATGCATGAACAATGGCTTCCAGAGATGTATTGAGACGAAAAAAATATAAAACATCGTAACCAAATTGGATTTATCATTTAGTTTTCCGGTCCTGAAAATATCCCTTCTCACCTCAACTCCCAAATGGAGGAGAAATTCGAAATACACTTCGAAATCAGCTGATTCATCTGAATTCTTACTGAAAATTTCATGAATTTATCACTAAACCTTGAAAAAACTTGATCTTATCCACTCCACAATATTGACATGAACAAGAATAAATGTTTAAAATATTACATTTTATATTATTGAGAATATATTAACAACAAAATTAGAACCGGCACATTGAGCTTAGTGGCTAGCGCGACCACTCATGTGATTCGGGAGGTGAGGGGCATTTCGAGCTCCGCTTCCATCTCCAACACCATTCATTGATTTCTTCATTGTGTTCTTGATTTTTCACTATCTTTATAGTATAATGTCGGGATGGTAATACAATTACAATATAGGCCACGACCGCTTCCTTTTCACCGTTATTCTCATCACCTTCAAATCATCATCCCATCATCTCACTGATCATTCACCTGACGCAAATATATCTTATTTGTCATGACAGAGCGTCGTTAAAGCCACTGTGAATGAATAACAGAATCTAAAGGGGAAATCATGGCTCCTCCACCAAATTTGAACCGACGAGGTGCCAACATAATTTTTTTTTTAAATTGGGAAAACAAAAGTTAGAAAATTATAATGAGTCAGTGTTAATTAGTTAGTGTTAGTGTTAATAGTTGGTGTTAATTATTATTTGGTCAGTGTATAATTAGAAGTTGGAATTTATAGTTAGTGCTATTTTAACGCACTATACGGCTTGATTAAAGGACATCAAAAATATGAAACTAAATTTCGATGAACCGTGACACGATATTTATCTCCATAATTTAAGATTGAACTAATGAAATCTTCATCACAATTTAAGAATTTGAGATTATTATTTTTCTGCCTCGATAGACCAAGAGCCATGCCATAGGCACCGACGATTCTGTATAGAAACTTGAACAGAATCAAGTGATGTTTACGTCACGATTAATAAAAATGGCCGTGTCTTGGAGGACGAATAAATACATTTTAATTTCTGAAATTGCAATGATGATTTTTTTCTTCCTCTGGAATCGGGATGTAAAATGTCGTCATTATATTCGTTGAAATCTAGTTTTGAAGTTTTGATCAGTAATTTGTTAATAAAAGACCAGGATTGAAAAAATCACTCTTGATGATTGCATGAAGGAAGAACATCATGAACATGCGGCGTCAGTCATCACAAAGGAAACGGTATTTGATCGGAAAATCATTCAAATATTAGAAATGGGCAGTGGGCTTGAATCAGAAGAAGTGATGAATGATTTATCCAATCAGCTTGGGCAAGGTTTACAGCCGCCTTTCTTAATTCAGTCGGCCATGGGAGTCGATTTAGCCCAGATTTTTGATGATTAGCCTTGAACGGTAGAAAGTCGTATATAAAATATGATATATATTCATATATATATATATATATATATATATATATATATATATATATATATATATATATGTATATATATATATATATATATATATATATATATATATATATATGTATATATATATATATATATATATATATATATATATATATATATATATATATATATATATATATATATATATATATGTATATATATATATATATATATATATATATATATATATATATATTTATATATACATATATATATATATATATATATATATATATATATATATATATATATATATATATATATGTATATATATATATATATATATATATATATATATATATATATATATATATATATATATATATATATACATAGTATTTTGTATTCATAGTTTGATGTCTATTTCACAATATCACCATCCGAAAGAAAATAATTAATTTTAATGGTTCCACGACAATAATTGGGAGATGCGTAAATCAGCCGTAAGAAATATACTCGAAGAAAATAACTGAATAATTTTCTCACAAATACAATCAGCTGCACTTGATTATGAACTAAATATGTTGAAAATGTTCGAATCAATTCGAAAGCTGTCAATTATTTTTCAAACATTCAAGTTTTGTTCCTATGCCATAATTTCTATTTGTGGCTGTGATTTTGTAGTATATATTAGTTGAACCCTATCCAAGTTTGTCCAGACTGAAATTTTGACCTGTTTTTTTCAGAAGTCAACCCTCTGACATAGTACTACTGTTGAAATGGGTTCGTTTCAGTAAAAGATGTTTAAAATCTCCAGTCTAAACATAGGGTTGGATTAATAGAGTACGGTTATTAGATGGTTATTATAGTTCCTAGTCAATTTAATCTCTGTTATTTTCGTACCACCAGGGCAAATTTCCAGATTGCTAGAGAGAGTTAATCAATCTAATCAAAATCTGTCTACAATTCAATTTTCACCCCTAAATAACTCGATCGTTGGTAAAAAATAATGACATTTTGTCCTCAATTAAATGAAATTATATCAAAATAATAAAGTTCTCATGATGAATTATTTGTAGGTCTGTTCACGTCATATCAACCAAACCGTTCACTCAACATTTCCCGCTCCATTCAGCCTCTATGTTTCTCCCCTCTGTTCTTTAGATGATAAATGTGGATATCAAAGACAAAAAAAAAATAAACTGCAAAATGTTATTTCTATACTAAAAGGTTATAGTTTTTCTAACTGTGTCCATTGGAAATGACAACACGTTTTTTGTTGTTGTAGTGTTCTGGTTCTCAATGTCACTCACACGTGACGTCACTGATATCACGTGACATTCGATGCTGCGGCGAACTCAGCACAATAGATTGTCGGGTCGCCCCAGCACTGACAGTATCATTTAAACAATGGACCGGTGGGTCCGAGTAGCACTGACAAGTAGAGAATTGATACAATGGATCTAAGTGGGTGTGTGCACTCTCTGTAGAGACGTGATTAATTAAGCTAGGACACTGCCTTAGAGACTGGAATGGAGTGGGGTGTGGGTTCGAATCCCACATCAGATATGGGATTCGTACGGATGCGGTCAATTGAAGTGATCGATATATATATATGGATTCAGATTTTGAGCTGATATATATATATATATATATATATATATATATATATATATATATATTTATATATATATATATATATATATATATATATATATATATATATATATATATATATATATATATATATATTGGAACTTTTAAACTTTCACGACTCATTTTATAATAATGATATATATTTAACAGGGAGATTAAAGTCGTGTATGAAATTGTGAAATCTCTTTAATATCTCTACGTTTCAACCATTATGTTATGGTCTTTTCCAAGAGAATTATTGTCATCATATATATCATAATAATTCTCTTGAAAAAGGCCATAACATAATGGTTGAAACGTAGAGATATTAAAAAGATTTCACAATTTCATACACGACTTTAATCTTCCTGTTAAATATATATCATTATTATATATATATATATATATATATATATATATATATATATATATATATATATATATATATATATATATATATATATATATATATATATATATATATATATATATATATATATATATATATATATATATATATATATATATATATATATATATACACAAACTTTATCCAGTCTCTGCTCACAATATAGTTGCCCTGAGACATAGAATTAACAAGCAATATAAAACATTTAATAAAATTACAAATCTATATTATGAATGTGCTTATATGAATGATCAAATGAGGCAGCCTATTATAAATAAATACAAAAAAAAAATGAATGAAAGAGGGAATTATTAAATCAAAAGTGGAATAGAAATAAAATGAAAGTAAGTGAAGATTAATAAAAATGTGAATATGAATTGTGTTGATGAAATATGGGAAATGTGAATATATATGATTTTTACAGTGAGTGATGGAAGGTGATTAAAATCAATGATCGGCCATGAAGATGATTTATAAGAATTAGAACTGAGTCGCGAATGATACTTATGCCTATATCAGAAATTATCCCTGAAATTTCCCAATAATTGAAATAATTTTCAACCAGCTTTGGGATAGTTCCTCGAGCTACGAACAGCAATCCCTGGACTTTGATTGTGTCCAAGCTATAATTTGTTTTGTAGTAACTGGCAGTTGGCTCATATATTTCCTTCTTTCCCCACCAACATTGTATTATGTTCTGTGTGAGTTCTATCGAATTCATTCCTATACTGATGTTATATTTATATTTCACATCCATTCAAGAAATTTATTGGCATACCTTTTGTTATATCAGGTTTCTTTGATTAATACTAGTATAATCACGCGAATCACTTCATGTATTCTATATGTATTCCATGTATTCAGTTTTAGTTTTTTCTATAGGATACTGGGATTGTCACTATCTATGGCGTTATTGGATCCCTCTACCTCATTACAACTAGTTCTAAGAGATTATGATTGTACAATGTATGTATTCAGAATATCAGCGGTTTGGTGGAAGAGTGGCCATTGCGGCTTAACCCCGCCGCACAGATAAAGAATTATTATTATTATTATTATTACTAGGAAAACGCCATATACGCGTTGTTAGACGAGCGGATAGTAATATAGTATGTCGACTTTATTGCCAAACTTTTGCCTACATTCGCCAATTGGGTGACATTCAAGTTAGAAATGGGAAAAAACTGCTTCGATTGGTACCAATTTGGCACATTTTATGATTTTTCTTCGAAATGGCTGACCCGATCAAGTTGAAAGTTTTCAGAAATGTGTATCATAATGTCACTCAACTTGACGCAAAATTTCATTTTTTTGAAAATAAAAATATTTCCTTTCATTCCGCCGTCTTATTCCAATGGGTATTTTTAAAATTTCTAAAATTCATAAAATAAAAGTGAACATACGATATTGCCACAAAACTATACAGATCTGAGTTAAGTGAGGAACCATAATGAAAAAAAGTTTAAAGTTGATAGCTGTAGCCGTTTGACCTGTGGAGAACCGACAAAAAATATAAAAAAAAACATAAAAACGAACACCAATTTTTTTCAGTATGTCAAATTGAATCCTTGCTGAAGCTCGTCTAATTATTATCATTTTTATTATTATCATGCCACATTTAATATACATCCTAAAAAAAAACGAGATTATCGGTATCGTGGCTCATCGGTATGGGCCATCTAGATCTATACTTCATGTGGGTATTTAGAGATACTCTGATAGGTAACGTCAAATTACCCACATAACAAAAAGCCCATTTGATTCGATTTTTTGTTTTGTGACGTTTGTAGGCGGGTCAATCACTAGTCGTCAATTGACCGCAAGAAACAACAAATACCTTCCATGTTTTTAGTATGGAAGTGAGTACATCTTCCTTACATTATGGTGAAGTCTGTTGGTACCACTAAATCGTGACTTGAAGCCTAACCAAGTCACAGGTCACGACGAGGTCACGTCATTCCTCTGATCAACTTGACACATTTGAACACATAAATTTGTCTGATGGATCGATAAGGGGGAGAGAAAGAAGGAGATAGCTCGTTCGGAGATGATATAGAAAGAGATAAAAGGGAAGGGAAAATCGATAATTGGTTTTATACACACTTTTGAAATTGGAAACACATGAATGTTGTTTGTGGGACAGAAATGATGTACTGAAATATATTTTTTTTATTGGAAATATTGTGTTTTGGCGACACGTTGGTTTATGGGTGTCCATAAAGATGAGACATTTCCCATAGCGGCTATTCATCCATCTTAGAATGAGAAATTCAACTTCTGAGAAATGTAACCATGTTATATATGAACAGCACTATTCATGTGAATTGATATCAAACTATTTTTAAGAATTGAATCGGACTAGTTTTTTTGTTTGTTTTCCGTGTACCGGTAAAATAATTGGGAAAGCCCGAAGCATAGAGAAATTTCACAAAATTTCCAACATTCAATATTTGACGTACCGTGTAATTAATATATATATATATATATATATATATATATATTTATATTTATATAATATATATATATATATATATATATATATATATATATATATATATATATATATATATATATATATATATAAATATATATGTATATTTATATATATATATATATATATATATATATATATATATATATATATATATATAAATATATATATATATATATATATATATATATATATATATAAATCTTCATCGAAGACTATGTCATGGTACACATGATTGCCTTTTGACATATAATAATAATCAAATACAAAATTAATTAAGTCGGAAAAACACAATAATAATAAATCACACATAAATGATTGATACAAAAAAAATTGATTGTAGAAAATAATGAGAGAGTAATAAACAGTACCCTAATATGAAAAAAGTATTAGTATGAACAGAAATATGAAAATCATATAAAATTAATATAGAAATTTGTAATAATTATGCTATGAATGTGAGTACAAATGGTTTCTCAAAATGGCAATTCAGATTCTTCCAAGGCTGAAATTCCCATCAAATTTATGAAATCACTGTTTAGAATAAACTCCCCACAAAATTCTACAACAAAATTTGTGACAGTGCCCCTAGCGTCTATCAAAGGACCGATACTATATTGATCACTTGGTACAAAGTGGAAGATATCAACATGCGTTTGTTTTGTTCACTATCAATACCAATGCTGGTAATGTCTGGATATATCACAGAAACGGTTTTTACTTATAATGTGGCCGGATTTTCTGAAACTGAAAGACTATTATCTGTGGCAGAAATTCATGGTCACATACAGCGCAGTCCTGGTGTTGAAGTTCATTGGTTTTAAACAATCAAAATGGGGTTGGTGAGATCGCCCTTGTGGTGCCCCGTTCAAACGATGCTATCTTCCATCCGTAACATTATTGGGGAACAATGATTTCATTTCAAGTTTCGATGTTATTAAAAGAATAAAAATTCCCAGAAATACTGAGCACGTCTGCATATGATAGGTTCTATTTTTATTTTATGATGGGTTTAACGACGCACTGTAATGATGAATGAGATCTATTGGCGTCGGATGAATGATTAATGAGATGATTGGATGATGAGGAAGGTTTTATGGATAATGGGAAGGATAGTGGGAAGGAAGCGGTCGTGGCCTATATTGTGGGAACCATCCCGGCATTAGCCTAGACTACAGAGGGAAACCATTAAAAACCCCTGTAAAGATGGACGGTGGCGGGGATCGAACCTGGTCCGATATGTCCCTTCACCTCCCGGGTCACACGAAGAAGGTTGTGACAGATTTATTTAAAACCTCATGTTTTCATAACAATACATCACCTATTGAAATATCGTTATTATTCAAACTGGAAGACTTATGCAAGCTTCAATTACATGAGTATTGCATATAGTAGTAGGTCTACGAACATTAACTGTGACAATTTTCTTGTGAACACAATTTTTTTCTGGAATTATTATATTAAAAATCAGTTGAAAATAATGTTTTAATAAAATTGCCTCACATTTTCATGGTCTTATATAACAGAGCGAGAGCGAGAGTGGAATTGAGTTCACCAACCTACTGTACACCAGCTTAGAATGTCAAAAAATTATTTCAAACTTATTTTAAAGTAGAATCACTCTGACACGAAAATCCTCTACTTTTTGACGCATAACAATAGCATTCCATTCCGTGCGTCTGAAGTTTTAATTCCGGTAAAGTTACAAACCAGGTACCGATTGTCTGTCTCCCCTATTCATACTCACTATCGAGCGAGTGTGTCGACCCGTAAAAACCGAAAAAAAAAACTGGAAACAGAGGGAAGTAAAGCTAGTCGGAAATATCAGGGAAGCGTAAAAGTGATGAAAGGTTTGTCAGAATAGAACGAATTCGTATCAGTTCGGTTCGAAATGGATTCGAATTTCGAACGAATTTCTTTCACAAGTGTGAATTCGTATTTGGAACGTTGCCGAGTGAGTTTCGAAATAAGAACGCCTTGTTTTCCAAGTGGCTTTGTTTTGTGATTCAAACGAGAGACGGAACGAAATTAAAACCAAAAGATTGAACTCGACTTGAGAACTAATTCGTTATTCATTTGTTTTCGTGGATTAGACCTACTCGAGGTGAATGTTGGATATTTTGACTTTGCGACTGAAATAAGAAACACGTTTATGAACTTTAGAAATAATTACCGTTGAATTTGTTTTACCTCAAGGAAACCGCTACACAACCACGGTGTTGAACGATTGAGTATGTATAATGAATTGTGGAGAATGTAGAAATATAGTCAAATGAATCTATGTATTTATGATGGTTTTAAAGAAACCCTCAAACTGGTTTCTAAAACATAATTACGATATTTATTTCCCTAATTTCAGAGAAAACCAGGAATCATCATCTCAATTTCACAAATTATATAATCAATTCATTTGTTCTCGAGGACCCTTCTTCTCTATCTGAGTCATGACGTAGACATTACTCGATTTTGTTCATGTTTCCATACAGAATCTGTAATGCCTACGTCATAATTCTTCTTCTTGATTTCTCCGATTGTAATTATTCGACCTTGTAATGTTTCTTTCACTTCAACCATCGCATTACACAATATTCTTTCTATTATTTTCTTGTATTTAATCCACAGTCAAGCTCTTTAGGGCTTTGTGAACATCACGTGACTGTTAATTTATTTATATGTATGTCTATGTTCTTTTTGTTCAATAAAAAAAATAAGATGAATAAATAACTCCCCGTCGCTGGCAGACAGAAAAATAGATTTTAACTTCTGGAATTGAGATTATGCATGATTTATATTTTTTATCTAAAATTAGGAAAATAAATATCGTTATTTTTCAATAAAATCTCTCTTTAGGGTTGTGATGTTCTTTATCCTTTAACATATACTCATTCTCAATTTAAGACTTATTCATGACCGAAATAAGAAGTTGAACTCAAATACAAGAAAATGAGGATATTTTTATGGAATCACAGCTGCAATTCCATCAGGATTAGATAGAGCCAATGAGACAGCTTGTTTATAGCAGGAGCTGATTCCAATGTCCAGTTACTTTTGAAATCGTTATCAATTTGAAATCTGATTGGCAGGCGGCTAGAAGTGATGTTCAAATAAGAGTTCGTAAGCATTGCTATAACTGACAATCCTCCAGTTACCATCACGTATTGCTGTTCAGGAACCTTGGATATCATTTGGTAAGCCTTGTAATTGAAGTTAAGAGGCCGCAGGCGCTCGTATTTCACGCCGCAAACTCTCACGGCTGTGATTTTTGAGATATCAATATGATTGTTTTTGCATTCTGTTAATAATTGAAAAACGAAGGTTATCGCATTCAGAGAATAATAAACAGAAAATTTGTAATTTTTCAAATTCTTCAAATGGAAAATGAAAAAATTTCGCAAATGCGAAAACCTAGATACATATTTTTGAATACAGAGAAAAAAATGTGAAATGTATAAAAAGTGTGAGCTAGAGAATTAACGGCGTTCATGTGAATCTGAGTTTGGCGGGCTAGTCTAGGGGTTGCGCCTAGCACACGATGCATGTTGAACTTGAGTCTGAAGCGAGCGAAGAACGAGCCCGTGTAGAGCGCCTGCGGCCTCTTAAGTTAACGTCTAGTTGCGAAGGAAATGGACGATACGTTATATATTGTTTAATTTCTCAATAATATGGTCAGATTCATTCATTCCTATTGTATGTGACGACACAGATAATAATTATAACAACGCCGAACTACCTCCACTATTTCCCGATATGAAGTTATCCCCACATAATCCCATCACGAGGCGCTCTTCCCCTAATAATACTGGAACTTCTTCCCAAATCTCTACTTCCCCCTTCTCACTGTTGTTTCTAATCCTATTAGTGCATGCTCTTCCCGTCTTCACCATGATCCTCCTTATCACGCCCCATAGATTTCATTCCCGCTTCTGAGAGTCCGACTTCGTTACCGGCAGGAACCATTCTATCACTCTCATTTTGACTTCACTCATTCCACTTTCATTCACTGTGACTAGATAATAATACAGTCAGTAATATTTTTTTTTTTTTTTTTTTGTATAACATCGAAATTTGATACAAAATCATTGTTCCCCAATTAAGGCTATAAGGACGAAAAAAATATAATTCAGTGATAAAATACGATACACACAAACAATATGTAACAAATATAGGCTAATACAAAAAAACTTTCAGATCATAACAGAAATAAAAATAATCCGTGTTATTCAGGAATTATGTAACGGAGTAAAACATTTTTTCACAAAGGACTGTTTCAAATGTGTCTTGAAATCTCTCTGACCTTCCAAAAGTTTGATACAATTCGGGAGGTTATTGAACAGTTTGACCTCAGCCGATATCGGGCTGGTCTTCTGAGTAGTGTTCAGTGCTTTCAAATTCCTATTTGTTCTCGTGCCCTGCACATGAACAACATTGCCTTCCATGTTTGTTCTCAATAAATGTTTGTTCTCAATAACAAATAATATAATATTGTACATATTATATAAGCATGGTAGAATCATTATTTTGAAATAAATGAATAGTGGTCTACGTGAGTCCTTAAAATATACTCCATGGTGTGGTGGGATCATAGTTAGCATTAGATAGAGAAAAGACTCTCACTTCTGCTTCATACTGTACCTCAATAATAGGTCACGGCAATAATCTACTCAAGATTCGAAAAGATTGAAAAAAAATGATGCACTATATATTCATGCACTTACTTATATGCTGCAAAGACATAAATTAGAATTATCAGAAAGCATTATCAGAAAGATGTTTTTTTTCTCATCATTTGAGTGCTATTCATCGACCCCACCAACAGCTAGGTTTTACGGGGTTACGAATGAGCAGGTGATAATGAAGCGATGATAGATGAAAGGACGTTTACAAAAAACCCATGCCCTATGCGGGATTCGGACCCACGCCCAACCTGATTTCAGTTTCTACCACAGTGTGATAGTTGACTGAACCACGGGGGTGACTGGAAGATATTTGCATTGTTGAATATAATAAAAATAAATCAATAATAACAAAACCATCATATTTCTCCTTCTTGTGAGAATAAACGTTTGTACTGAAAATTAAATAAACGATAACAGAATAACCGAGACGCGTGGCCAAGTGAGGTAACACACTGAACAATCATTTGGAAGACCGCGGGGTTCGATTCCCACCATGGTCGACCATCCTGACATTTTTTTTTCGTGGTTTTCCTCTGTCGTTCAGGTTGATATGAGATGGTTCCTTAACAATGGGCCACGACCGACTCCTTCCCACCATCCAAAACACCTATTAGAAAAACATTTCATCTCATGATCCCACCAACTTATTCATCATCCATCAACGCCAATAGATCGTAGCTATCAGTATAGTACGTCATAAGACCGAATATAAAAAAAACATGATCGTTTACCATGAATGCATGAAAATATGTGTCACCCTTTTCAACCTTATAAGCCATGATGACATTATCTCTTGGGAACAGCGGGGGTTGAATACGGATTCCGGCGGCTAGTTAAGAAGCTTAGTTTGGTTGACGCTGATAGTTAGTTTATAATTGTCTTCTCGTGGTCACCATGGTTACAAAGCTCATATGATCAATGAAACTTCATAATTCACAGCCAGTTAGAGTTTTCATGCGCATCCGATTGATAATAGTGAAATCCAATTCAAATCAATTGACGACTAGTGATTGACCCGCCTATAAACGTCACAAAACAGAACATCCAATCAAATGGGCTTTGTTATGTGGGAAATTTCACATTTACCTATCGGAGTATCTCAAATTCCCACATGAGGTATAGATCCAGGTGGCTTTGGCGATTGGCCACGCCTTTCACTAGTGGTCAATTGATTTTATAGAATGTGATCAGATGGAATGATCAAATGGAACCACAACATCTGTGATCAAATTGACCACGAGCATATGATATATATATATATATATATATATATATATATATATATATATATATATATATATATATATATATATATATGATATCTATATCTATATATATATATATTATATATATATATATATTATATGGATTATTGTAGATTTTCCATTCTTCTCACTGCAATGACTATTTTATTTTACCTCGTGAGAACCCAGTTCATTGTGGACATCAAATCTAGATTTCGAATAATTAATGTTATATTGTCTCAATTTTGTTGAAAAAAGTAGTTTTTAATGCTGGCAAAAAAAATATCTCAATTGACGAATCGAAATGGGCGTGATTTCATCAGTCGGCCAGTTGGATCATATCATGTGTAGTCATTTAGAGATACCCCGATTGGATAATTGAATTTGACTACAGTTCTAACAGCCCTCTTGATTGGACGGTCTGATTTGTGACGTCAAGGGGGCCGAGACTGCGAGTCGTCAATTCTACCTGGCAATCTTGCTATGTAACTAGGAAAACGCGGGATGCGCGTTGTGAGATGAGCTTAGAAGTATGGCAATCTAGAATGAAAAATAACTTGTCGGCTCAATTTACATCTACAAACCTTGACTTACTTCAAACGTTCAAAAACCTCACCTGCAACTTGTTGATATTTATAGTAACCTGCAACCTGTCGCATAGACACTTTGCAAAACCAATTGATCCAAATATTCAATAAAATGTACACGTTTATTGCGTTTTCTTCATTATTTCTCATTCGATTGTTGTAAAAATCTCTGAAAAGGTGTATAATAGTATTTTTCATATTCTGTAAGAATTTGAGAGCTTTTGAAAAATTCTTGTTTTTCAAGTATTTTTCCTCCGGGTTATTCTTACGAGGATTTTCCAAACTTTCCGATTATTTTCCGGAAAAACCTTCGTATCGATTCCTCTGAATAACAATCCCAACCTATTCTGGTATGACATCAACGTTCAGGAAAAGTTTCAAGTCGATTGATTCATTTCTCTGACCTGTATGCCGCGAACATAATTACAAAAAAAAAAAAAAAAAACATAAAAACGAAGCCCATTTTTTTTCAGGGTGTGAAATGGAAAGCTTCGCTACGCTCATCTAATAATGAAGCATCCAAGTAGTATCAGGGGAACAGAAAATGTTCCTCCAACTTTGGTCAGAACAATACAATAATGTACATTGAATGAAAATTATACCAACACCTAACAGGAAGGACTGGGACGTTATTTACATACTCCACTCGATTATTCATGTGTATAATCACAAGATAATAGAAGCACACGGGTGTTATTTGAAAAGCGGAAAAGTGGTGTGAACTGCGAACATTGACCCTACGTGATTTCACATAATTATTTTGATTTCCAAACACGAGATATAAAGCCTATGTGAATGAAACTTCTTATGAATGTGAAAAATCATATATATATATATATATATATATATATATATATATATATATATATATATATATATATATATATATATATATATACATATATATATATATATAAATACATGTAAATAAATATATACATAGGCCCATATATATTATTAGACGAGCTTTAGCGAGGATTCAATTTGAAATGCTGAAAAAAATTGGTGTTCGTTTTTATGCTTTTTGTCAATTCTTCACAGGTCAAACGGCTACAGCTATCAACTTCAAACTTTTTTCGTTATGGTTTCTTATCTAACTTAGATCTGTATAGTTTTGTGGCATTATCGGATGGTAACTTTTTTTTCAAATGAATTTCAGAAATTTAAAAAATACCCATTAGAACAACACAGCAGAAGAAAAAAAATATTTTCATCTTCCCAAAAATGAAATTTTGTTTAAAGTTGAGTTACATTCTGATACACATTTCTGATAACTTTCAGATTGATCGGGTGAGCCATATTGAAGAACAACCATGATATGTGCTAAATTGGTACCATTCGAAGCAGTTTTTATTAATTTATAACTCGAATGTCACCCAATTGGCCAATGTAGGCAAAAGTTTGGCAGAAAAATATACATACTATAACTATCCGCTCGTCTAAGAACGCATATATGGCGTTTTCCCAGTATATTAAACGCGAGATGCATGTATTGTGACCATTCACAATATCAACTGAAGCATAAACAATCATAGTGGCTCAAGGGTGACCTTATTGTTGTGAAACTTCCTCATACCTTGGAGAAAAGTACCTTCCAAAATATTGTTGATCCATAATAAACATGCACAATATGTCCACAAATAACTAGGAAAACGCGGGATGCGCGTTGTTAGACGAGCTTAGGGGTATAGAAATCTGGAATGAAAAATAATTTGTCAACCCAATCTACATCTACAGACCTTGGATCACTCCAAACGTTCAAAAACCTTACGAGAATCAGTTATGTCACGGCCTTCCTCTTCATTCATTTCAATCGTTTTGAATTAATTGGTGACACTTGTTGCTATAGATTTAATTGGTTCCCGTAATAGCCTAAATTGATGGGAAAATGCTTTATAAATGCGTTTTCTTCGTTATTTCTCATCCGATTGATGCGAAAAATCTCTCAAAATGTGCTTAATAGTTTCCTTTATATTCGGCGAAAATTTGAGAGGTCTTGAAAAATTTTGATTTTTCAAGTATTTTCCTCCGGGTTATTCTAATGAGGATTTTTGAAATTTCTAAAATTCATAAAAAAAAAAGTTACCACCCGATAATGCCACAAAACTATACAGATCTAAGTTAGATGAGGAACCATGACGAATAAAAGTTTGAAGTTGATAGCTGTAGCCGTTTGACCTGTGGAGAACCGACAAAAAAACATAAAAAAAAAAAAAAAAAAAAAAAAACATAAAAACGAACACCAATTTTTTTCAGTATGTCAAATTGAATCCTCGCTAAAGCTCGTCTAATCAACCTATTGGAAACTTCTCACCCTATAGATCACT
>OZ023335.1:23891418-23908918 GCA_964007535.1 Brachyptera risi | reverse complement strand
AACCATGTTGATAATTACATTCAACTGCCAGATGGAGCTACTCCCACGTCCAACGTTGGCAATTCAGCCACTCAGTCTGGTAACATGGATTTGGGGGTATTTTTGAATGAATGTTCCCAAATGTGGTTAGGGTTCAGGTGAGGTTGGAAACCGAAATCTTTAACATACAACCGAGTCAACTTTATACCTGTTGAACGCTCTCAAAACACCCAAGAAAAGTGTATGTGGTATTTTTCTTTTTTTCGATAACATCGAAACTTGATACAGAATCATTGTTACCCAAGAGATTATAGGAATGTATCAGTTTTAATAGATTTGTTAATTATTAGATTGAACAGTTTAGACGGGGCACCACAAGGGCGATCTCACCACCCCATTTTAATTATTCAGAAGCAATGAACTTCAACACCAGGACTGCGCTGTCGGTGACCATAATTTTCCGTCACAGATGACCGTCTTTCAGTTTCCGAAAGTCAGTGTACAGGGATATAGTTATTATCTGTGTGGGTGGCGTGGGTAGTGACTAAAGTATAAGTAGATTGGGATCCACTCGGAGAACTTTGAAGTGGAGAAGAAATCGATCAGGAATTATAAATTGGTTGATGAGACCGAATGATGAAGTAATTTTATTTCACCAATCATGTAACCGACGCCGAAATGCAGCGATTGAAACTTTCGAAGAAGTAATTTAGCGAGAAAAAGTCTTTATTGAATTTCAGACGGATGTCCACGGAGTAGGCTTAGAATGGTGAGGCGTGAATAGAACATATCGATACATACAATGAACAATGGAATTGATAGTAGATGCATTTCGGAAAGGAATTTAACCCATGAAGTAATATCTGCATATATAAATATAAATATATATATATATATATATATATATATATATATATATATATGTATATATATACATATGAATATATATATATATATATATATATATATATATATATATATATATATATATATATATATATACATATATATATACATATGAATATATATATATATATATATATATATATATATATATATATATATACATATATACATATACATATATATATATATATATATATATATATATATATATATATATATATATATATGTATGAATATATATTTTTTCATTCATATATATGAATATATATATATATATATATATATATATATATATATATATATATATATATATATACATATATATATATATATATATATGTATATATATATATATATATATATATATATATATATATATATATATATATATAAATATATATATATATAAATATATATATATATATATATATATATATATATATATATATATATATATGTATATAAATATATATATATATATATATATATATATATATATATATATATATATATATATATATATATACATATATATATATATATATATATATATATATATATATATATATATATATATATATATATATATATATATATGTACTCATGTTCATATATGGAAGTGACCGTATGATCAATTCCTTCGAAAAATGAAAGTGAAAGTGAATAATAGTGATAGTGGAAAAGTGATAAAGATAAAAGTGAATATTATAGTGAAAAAGTGATAATCAGTTAAGTTATCGAGTATATATTATTGAAGAACGTTTTTTAGATGGAGCTGAACTCAAATACTACGAAAATATGATGAACTTCGCCCGTAAAATACATCTTGAAATTATTTTGGTGGAGGTGCCGGGTCTCTCATATTCTTTCATTCATCATTGAATATTTATCCGACTGCTGATTCTCTTCAAAACATGACTTTTTACCAATTGTGTCAACGCGCATGACATATCTCACTTTCATTTAATCATATGAGAGAATCAAATCAACATAAATACAAATGAGACGAGTGGCTGAGTGGTTATAATACGCTAAACCGTCATTCAGAAGACCAGATTTCGATTTCCACCATGACCGACCATCCTGACAGAGAATTTCTATAGTTTTTCGTTTGATTCACGTTTTTTGTGGTTTTCCTCTGTCGTTTAGTTCAATACTGAAATGGTTCCTCAACAACGGACCACAACCAACTCCTCCCACTATTCAAAAATACACATAATAGAATCAACTTTTATTTCATCATCCCACCATCTCATAAATCATTCACCGACGCCAATGAATCGTGGTCATCAGTATAGTCTGTCTTTGAACCCAATATGGATAAATAACCGAGACGCGTGGTCGAGTGGTAACACACTGAACCGTCATTCGAGAGACCGGAGTTCGATTCCCGCCATGGTCAACCATCCTGCCTGGGGTTCTTCGTGATTTTCCTCTGTCGTTTTGGTCAATACTGGAATGGTTTCTTAACAACAGGTCACGATCGACTCCTTCCCACCATCCAAAACACCTTGTAAAATAACCTTTCATCTCATTATTCTTTCATATCATTTATCATCCACCAACGCCAATAGATCGTTGTCATCAGTATAGTGCGTCGTTGAAACCCAATATATGGATAAATGAATAAACTAGAACAAGATCAATTGAGCTGATCAAATAATCTTCAAACGAATTAGAAATTAATCAAGTGACTTTTAATCATCAATGATTCAAAGAAATATAGTTGAAAAAATTGTGTTGAAACTTTTCATTCGATTCCACACAAATACCTATCCCGAATACCAACTCACATATCACACTTTTATGATAGTTTCTCTCTCACCGGCACAGTAGCTGAGTGGTTTGCTCACTTGCTTCGTGTGATCCGGGAGGTGAAGGGACATATCGGAACCGGTTCGATCCCCGCCACCATCCATCTTTTTCGTGGTTTCCCTCTGTAGTCTAGACTAATGCCGGGATGGTTCCTACAATATAGGCCACTACCACTTCCTTCCCACTATCCTTCCCACTACCCATAAAAACCTTCATCTCATCATCCCATCATCTCATTAATCATTCATCCGACGCAATAGATCTTAGTAATCATTACAGTGCGTCGTTAAAACCCAATAAAAAAAAAGAAAAAAAAAAAGTTTCTCTCAGACCACGCACACTTTAATAACCGTCACAATATTCTCACAGTGGCGCGTGATGAATAGACACACACCGCCATTTCTACCAACTTTATGCGCATAACAGTCAGTATTTACATTCCACAGCTAGCTTCTACCGAGCCATAGGTATACACGTCATGCAGAAATAGCGTTATGGAAACCGAATTCAGTTTTTAATAACATGTCCTGAGAACACGGTCTGTGTAACTCGGCTTATATTCTGAGAATGAGTTAGTGATATATGGAGAGTGTCGAAATGATAAGAAAATATATTCACCTTCACAAATATTCTGACGGAAAAAACAACTTGATTGATATTTGTTTGTTATTCGTGGGAATATTGTCCTATTTCCTCCCATACTGTCAAATACATATATATATATATATATATATATATATATATATATATATATATATATATATATATATATATATAATATATATATATATATAAATATATATATATATATATATATATATAATATATATATATATATATATATATGTATATATATATATATATATATATATATATATATATATATATATATATAATATATATATATATATATATATATTTATATATATATATATATATATATATATATATATATATATATATATATGTATATATATATATATATATAATATATGAATATATTTATATATATATATATATATATATATATATATATATATATATATATATATATATATATATATATATATATACACATATATCAATCTTGGATTTGATCTGATCGGAATAAGATTTTGATCAGATCAAGGGATGGGTAATCACAAAAAATACAAATGTTTACAAGTTTATATAGCAGCAACGGATACAAGTATTGTAGCTATTGTCATTGTTTTTGTGTGTATGTGTGATGGAGAGAGAGAGAGAGAGAGAGAGAGAGAGAGAGAGAGAGAGGGGGGGGGGGGGGGGGGAGAGAGAGAGAGAGAGAGAGAGAGAGAAAGAGAGAGAGGGAGAGAGAGAGAGAGAGAGAGAGAGAGAGAGAGAGAGAGAGAGAGAGAGAGAGAAATGCTCAAGCTATATATTATGTTATCACTAACTAGGAAAACGCTATATACGCGTTGTTAGACGAGCGGAAAGTAATAGTATGTCGACTTCATTGCCAAACTTTTGCCTAAATTCGCCAATTGGGTAACATTTTAGTTATGACTGGGTAAAAAACTGCTTCGAGTGGTGTCAATTTAGTACATTTCATGTTTTTTCTTCAAAATGGCTGACCCGATCAAGCTGAGAATTTCCAGAAATGTGTATCAAGATGTTATTCAACTTCACACAGAATTTCAATGTTTTTGAAAATAAATTTTTTTAATTTTTTCTCCGCCGTGTTATTCCAATGGGTATTTTTGAAATTTCTAAAATTCATAAAAATAAAAGTTACCACCCCGATAATGCCACAAAACTATACAGATCTAAGCTAGATAAGGAACCATAAAGAAAAAAAGTTTGAAGTTGATAGCTGTAGCCGTTTGACCTGTGGAGAACCGACAAAAAAACATAAAAAAAAAACATAAAAACGAACACCAATTTTTTTCAGTATGTCAAATTGAATCCTCGCTGAAGCTCGTCTAATCATACCGATGAGCTTCTGTCACACAACAAATGACAAATAATAGTTACCATAGCAATACAGCGACCTGGTAGACTACCAAACATTCTGATTGGTCAATTCCAACTAATGGACATTGTTATCTGTCTCTTTCAACAATGGGTGACGTCACTTGACAGAAGCCCATTGGTCGATCCAAAAGCTGACCGAATACGCATGACAAGAGTAAGATCATATTGCTAGATTGGCAAACCGACAACGATTTCATAGACATATTCACAGAAACCACACAAGTTCATTGATGTAAGTTTATTTTCGTCCACGAAAAGAATGGTGAATTTCAGAAGATCAAATGATGCTCAAGATGGATCCATGATCAAATCAATTAAACTGATTGTATCTCTTATATCTTCTCAGTGATCTACCACAAGAGATAATATATCAACACAAACAAAATAGAGTTCTTTATTACTGGTAGATGGGATTGATTTATCCATTAGGTACATCTAATAAGGTGGTATCAACAATGAAATGGCTGCAGATCCTGTAAATAAAAAAAAAACAGTCGACTTTCAACAAGAATCCAGAAAACAGTTCTTTTTTTCGGATCTGAAAAGAGTTTGACAAACTAATTTACTTGATAACACACCACTGCAATCAAAGGACTGACAGCAGGAAGAGAAAGAGGAAGGGAAGGAGGGGGAATAAGACAAGAAAGGGAGGGGGGAGGGGGGTTAGTATCTGACGTCACTCAATGCAGGGGTAATTTCCTTAAGTAAATTGGAAACGAAATGTCGTGCGGTTTTTTATGAGCACGAATGCTCTTTCTTTCACAAATTAATAATGGTGGAGTTATTTGCACCCTGGTGTGGAAGTAAGGGGGGAGAACTCGTGTTGTTTGCTGATATAACTGGGCTAAAGCAGCATATGCCGTTGTAATATGAGCGTTTGTAAATATCCAAAAACACATAATAAAATAACCTTCCATCTCATAACCCACCATCTCATATATCATTCACCGACGCCAATAGATCTTAGTCATTAGTACAGTGCGTCGTTAAACCCAATATAGATATAAATAAAACATATGAATAGGAAGTATCAAGAGGCAAAACCAAGGCCGCTGTAGGCAACATGACCGCTTCATTTTATATACAGGATATCCATTAGGGTACCAATCAGGATATTCCAATATGCATATTTCTAATTTTCTGAATAGTAAGTCACACCTATCACCAGATAGTCGATAATTCAATCATTGGATGAGCAAAGCGAAGACTCAATTTCACTATACCGAAAAAAAAGTGCCTGTTTTTTTTTTTCGCGCTCCACAGGTCAGACGAAAATTCTAAATCAGTTGAAAACTTGGCACACACATGAACCCCTATCTGAATTGATGCTGTATAGTTTTGAGGCATGATCGGTTAAACCACTTCTGAGAAAACTCATTCCAAAGTTTTCAAAAATCCCGTTAGAATAACCCAGAGGAAAACATTCGTGAAAAATATTTCATTTGAGAGGATTCAAATTCTCAGGGAATTTCAATCTGATAATGATACACATTATTCCGAACTTTCACTCAAATCGGATCAGCCGGTTCGATGTAAAAAAAAATATATAATGTTATTTGTGTTAATTATTCAAAGCTATTAAGATAGCTATTAAATCAAAGCAACAAATGTCACCACTTGATTGTGAACGATTAAAACAAGGCCTTCTTTATTATCATATAAATTATTAATGAAAAATAAGATGGCAGTTGATGTAAGGGTTTGGATCTCAAGGTGTATATATATATATAATAACCAATCCAAAGATAAGTTGATATGTTCCAGCTTATCCATCAACACGGAAACACATAACGCGTTTGCCTACTTCTACCACATACCACTCGTCCAATTTATTATTCCCTCACTGACTCGCTCACCCGTTACCGCCCTTATTTACCTATTTCCCCCCTTTCACCTTAAACACAATTCAACATCACCAAACAATATGTGTTTATTATATCATTATTGGTCGTTCCCGGTATAGTGGCAAGGTTCGTTGAACGCCTGTTCGTCTGTCTCACTACGACGTCGTTAAACGAACGTTTCTTCTGTCTAGTGCCGGTAATGTGTCGTTACACGTGAGTGAGGTTGGACGGAGAGAAAGAGGCGTTGCGTGTGCGGTGTTGGAAAAGGAAGAGTGGTGTTAGACGAAGAGAAGTAGAGTCGTTAAAAGTAAGTGGGTGTCGTTCAGCTACCGCAGTGTGGATAGAGGATTGGATTATGGGGAGAACCTGGTGTTGGGTTCCGTTGAGGGGTGAAGGCAATGCTGGAAATGAACTTATATATATATATATAATATATATATAATATATTATATATATATATATATATATATATATATATATATATATATAAATATATATATATATATATATATATATTATATATTATATATATATATATATATATTTATTATATAAATATATATATATATATATAATATATATATATATATATATATATATATATATATATATATATATATATATATATATATATATATATATATATATATATATATATATATATGAATATATATATATGAATATATATATATATATATATATATATATATATATATATATATATATATATATATATATATATATATATATATATACATATATATATATATATATATATATATATATATATATATATATATATATATATATATACATATATATATATATATATATATATATATATATATATATATATATATATATATATATATATATATTTATATGAATTATATACATAATCTCCAAATACACTATTGTTGGAATCGATCGACCGTCCTCCCATCTTTCAGCACTAACGGCTGGGTGTGTTGAGCCTTTAACACAATGATGACTCAGGCATACTAACATGCAGGGTTACATCATAATTGACTCGGAACAAAAAAAAATTACCATCTTTCAGATCTACCATACGGAGTGAATAACTGAATAACACATCAAAAATAATATGTCTCTTTCAAATTATCTAGATCCAATTTCCTGTTCTGAACGGCATAAAACTCGGTTTCCATTTTCTTTGATTGTTCTTCCATTTTATCACATTGTGTTCATGATCGCATAGAGTATCGTATTCAATAAAGGTCAACTGACATTGAGAAAATGTTTAAACCGGGTCAATTGAGGAAAAATAATCACAATATAAAGTTAAAAAATGTGATATATAATACTGGGATGGAATAATGGAATGATTAAAGTTATTGTAAATTTTAAAAGCTGAGAAAATTGGAAGAATAAATGAGACGAAGTCTTTATGTGGAACAACAAGGCAGTAAAACTTTCCTGGCGACAGGAAGAAGAAAATGAAAATAATGATACAGATATTATCACTTCAAGAGAAGAATCCCTCCATGGGGTATGTAAATAATTTTTCGGTAAATACTTATTCGGTGTCATTTTGAATTTTGTTCCTTTATTTATGCATTTATTTATATTGGGTTTAACGTACACTGTATACTGATGAATACGATCTATTGGCGTCGGTGAATGATATATGAGACGATAAGATGGTGAGATGAAAGGTCATTTAAGTAGGTGTTTTTGGATTTAGTGGGAAGGAGTCAGTCGTGGCCTGTTGTTAAGAAACTATCCCATTATTGACCTGAACGACAGAGAGAAACCGCGATAAACCTCTTTCAGGATGGTCAACCATGCCGGAAATTGAACCCCGGTCTCCTAAATGACGGTTCAGTGTATCAACCACTCGACCACACTTCTCAGTAGAAATGCAAAGGTTACATAATTGATCCGACCATCAGATTTGAGAGAGACAAGAGACAACCAGATGAGGTCAATGAAGAGAAAAAAAAGATTTATGAGCCAACTATTCCTTACTTCCTCAAGAAGTATAATTTAAAGGAAATAGAAGTTATCGGACTTTTCGTGGGAGCCAGGGGAACAATTTGTAATGTTTTCAGTGACTTTTGTAAACGTTTTTTTATAAGTAACTTTTTAAAATATCGAATCGGAGTGTCAGGACTTGAAGACTCCGTGAGAATTTTAAGAAATCATTTGTATAATTAACGTTTCACTATATCACTTTTAATTTCGTAATCACTAAATCTCCTTATTATTTTATTCAATCCTATTTTGTTTTCACATTTTTTCTATTCGACCAGTTCCCTTTTCATGTATCAATATATATATAATATTTTCAATCTATTTATCCATATTTTTCTATGTATTTTTTATACTAATTGCTATCCTGTTTCATAATTCAGTCAGGGACCAATAAAGTTTATTTCTTCTATATCAATTTAAATTCAAACAGAAAACAGTGAGAATCGCCATAATTAGATTGTTTTACTGAAATCAAAAATTATTGTAAACACATGTGTGAATATTTCTTCCACTGTTCTCTCTTACCATTAACTGACATACCAGATGAAAATGTCCATGTCATGTATAGCATTTTTTTTCTTTTTTTTCGCTAATAATGGACATTTATACATTTTCATGAACAATATATACATAATAAATGTCGATATACAGATGCGAATAGATGGCGGGCTTCTTCTTCTTTTCTCCTTTTTTGATTTCACAATGTTAACCCACATGTATATATTTGGTTCAATTATTACTGATTGTATTGTTTCCCTGTTATCCTGTTGTGAATAAGTTGAAGAATAAAAAGATTCATAAATTGAAATTGAATTGAATTGATCACAGCAAATAAAACAACCAATACATCCACGGTATCCCACAAAACTACAAAGTGTAGTTTATCAATGGGTTGAACAAATTGTATGTTATCGGTCACTCATATCTATAAACCAAATTAAATATGAACATAATTAAGAAAGGAACAATTGGTTAATAATAAGTGATAAATATTAGGTGATGGATACAAATTAAAGATAAGGGATAGGAACGAAATTGAGAAAGAAACATGGTACTATTAGATTCCTCACGAAATTATTATTCATAATTATAAATTTTATTATTTTCCTGAGTGGAAAATAATTGGATCAAGTTGAACAGCCAAAATAGTAAAGGAAATTGCTGAATAAAGATTAACATTATTATCACCAGGAAAACGCGTTATGTGTTTCCGCGTTTATGGATGAGCTGGAACATATATCAACATATATTTGGATTGGTTATATATATATATATCCACCTTGAGATCCAAGCGATTAGATCACTGTCCTCCTATTTTCCGATCAATTTCTATAATAATGAAGAATGACTTGTTTGAATCGTTTTCAATCAATTGGTGACACCTGTTGCTTGGATTCAATCGGTATCTTGATTGACAGTTCCGAGTGATTTGGAAGCATACACTAGAAAAACGCGTTATGTGTTGCCGCGTTGAGGGATGAACTAGAACATATCAACTTATCTTTGGATTGGTTTTATATATATATATATATATCCACCTCGAGATCCAACCGATTACGTCACTGCCCCTTTATTTTCTAAATATATCTATATCAATTATATTCTATGATAATGAAGAAGGCCATTGTCAATCGTTTCTGATAAATCATGACATCTGTTGCTTGGATTCAATTGGTATATTGACAGGTGTGATTCCAAAAGATCACATTATATTATTTTTACATCAAAATGGCCGATCCGATTCAAGTGAAAGTTCGAAATAATGTGTATCATCATAAAATTTGAATTCATTGATAATTTGAATCATCTCGAAGGAAATATTTTCCACGCATTTTTTCCTCCGGGTTATTCTTAAGAGATTTTTGAGAATTTTGAAATGATGTTTCTCAGAAGTGGTTCAAACGATTGCACTTAAAAACCACACAGCATCGAATTAGATCAGAACACTTGTGTATGCCAAATTTCAACTGAACTTTCATTCGCGTTTGACCTGTGAAGCGCGAACAAAAAAAAAAACGAAGAAAAAAATTACATTTTTTCCGAGTATAATTAAATTGAGTCTTCGCTTCGCTCATCCAATGCTAATTTCCAGCACAATGTCATCTTCTACACGAGTATTTCCTCTCCAGTGAAAAGCTCACATTACAATCATAAAATGGAAGCTATATACACACTGTTTATTCCACTGATATTAAAATAGCCATTACTGTCCAACCGTTTACAACTTGAGCGTAAATAAAGTCGGCAAAGTAGTTTCATGATGCTTGTTTTATCGGCGAAATTTGTTAACTATGTTCGGTCGAAATGTTAATTGAATTGAAAACGACATTTGAATCTGTTCCATTATGTGTGTGAGTGTGATTGGTTATGAGCTAAGTTAAGACTCTAAGGTCCGGTATTACCACGGCCAGTTAGTATTTATCTGAGAGTTGGTGAAAACAAATAGCATAGGTAACCATGGTGATAACAAGTTTGAACTGTCAGATAAAGGCTAACTAGACTTGGTAATACCAGGCCTAAGTCACGTGATGGCTTCAACCAATCAGGAGAGATTCCAATATGGCCGTTTCTAGAACAGCTGACATTTGTTATGACGTCAATTCTCCATCAAGCCTTGATCGCAGGGTTGATCCGTGTAACTGTCAGCTCAATGTTTCAGTCAATGGCTTGAGCACAAGGGTTGAACTCAAGGGTTGAACTTAAGGGTTGAACTCAAGGGTTGAACTCAAGGGTTGAGCTCAAGGGTTGAGCTCAAGGGTCGAGATCAAGGGTTGAACTCGAGGGTTGAACTCAAGGGTTGAGCTCAAGGGTTGAGCTCAAGGTTTGAGCTCAAGGGTTGAACTCAAGGGTTGATCTCAAGGGTTGAGCTCAAGGATTGAGCTCAAGGATTGAGCTCAAGGGTTGAACTCTAGCCATTGGTTGGAACCTTGTTCTGTGTCATTCAGACTTGTCCTTGAAACAATTGAAGACTCGCAGTCTCCACCCCCATGACGTCACAAATAATATCAATCCAATCAAAAGAGCTGTTGGAAC
Organism: Brachyptera risi; assembly: GCA_964007535.1. Classification (NCBI taxonomy): domain Eukaryota; kingdom Metazoa; phylum Arthropoda; class Insecta; order Plecoptera; family Taeniopterygidae; genus Brachyptera; species Brachyptera risi. Next base: position 23,897,354 of record OZ023335.1, on the reverse strand, counting down.
ATTTTTTTTTTTAATAACATCGAAACTTGATACAAAATCATTGTTTCCCAATTAAGGCTAAGGATGAAAGATATGATCGTTCAGAACTGTAGTCAAATTCAAATATCCAATCGGAGTATCTCCAAATCATCACAACTGTTATAGATCCAACTGGCCGACTGTTAAAGCCACGTCCATTTCGAGTCGTTCAGTTTAATGCGCTTTGCAGGGCCTTATACCGGTACAATACTGAATATGTCCATAGAAGGCCTACATTCTATAGAAGGATTTGCGGTCAAATATGTATATATTTATTCAAATTTAAATTATGTGATACACATTTTATGTGAAAGCAAGTGTAGGTAAGAAGCTATTTCTATGGAACACACCTCACTTCATGTCACTATCAACTCATTCCACGACTCGGATGACATAACAAGGCAGATATATAGTTTAACGACTATTCAACGTTTAACGACACGCAAACAAATAACCCGAATCGAGGTAATTTGTCGGATTAAAATTGGATTGATCGTTAAATGAAAGCTCGTGCCATCCAACGACACGCGTACTGTAACGTCTAGTCAACAGGATCGTATAACGTAGGGTAATTCAAGAAGTTTTCTGATGATGACGCCAAACTGGATAAGAAACAGAGATACCAACTTGTTTGTTCGAACTTTCATCACCGAATGGCCTATGTTGAACTGTCATTGTATAGTTATTATCATATTATACCATATCATATATTATTAAATTATACAAATATCGTTCAAATAAAGACATACAACAACAACAACAACAACAACAACAACAACAACAACAACAACAACAACATTTGTAGATCAATTTCAATTTCAATTTACGATTTTTTCTATTCCTCATCTGATTCAAAACAGGATAATAGGAAGACAATACAAACAGTAATAAGTGAATCAAACATAAAAATGTATATTAAACATTGCAAAATAAAAAAAAATTGAAAAGAAAAGCCCGCGTAAGAACTGAATCGTGTATGCGGGCATTACTAGCAAACGTTGATATTTATGTCGACAAAACTATAAAAAATGATGATTCGAACCTATTTCATTGAACTTGATTTTCCAAGTGTAGATACAAAAAGATATGCAAACATACAATTAAAAATACATAGAAACTAACTCGAGAAAATATAACAAAACAAACATATTATTAGTTGAATGAAATAAAATACTTCATAGATCAAGACACTGTAGTCATAGGCCTACTCAATAATAATAATAATAATAATGATAATAATAATAATGGTTTCATTGACTTTTGGATCATTACATGATATAATGGAAAGTCCTAAAAAAAATTATATAACAAAAATTCAAAATATTCAATATAAAAATCTCAATATGAACACACTTTAACAAAACTCATCTAACCTATAAAAGCATTTTTCAATCAGATAACTGCGTATTTTTTTTTTTAATACTATTTTAGAATCGAGTTTGCTGGCATCTTTTAGCACAATAGGTACACAATTAAAAAATCTACACCCAGCATAAACTGGACTTTTCTTGAAGAGCTCCAGCTTGTGAGCCTCCAAGACGAATGCGGATTTGTTTCTTGTGTTGAAATCATGCAGTTTGTCATGCGTTATACTGTCCCGGCTGTTCTCCAGTACGAACATTATAGTACTGAAAATGTATAAGCCAACAACTGTCAATATTCCAAATTGCCTAAACAGTGTTCTGCAAAATATTAAATACAAATCAATACTAAAGGCCCTACAAAAAAAGCAATTGCTATGAAAGCGACAAAATTTATTAGTGCTTTGAATCATATTTTCCTAACATTTGTTAATTATATATTTGATGTTGTTTGATCATGTTTTTAAAAGGCGACAAACCGCTAGCTACAAACATGTGATTCCGCTGTTTCAACGTATTGGTGCTATAGACGCTATATTTGAAATAAGAGTAAAATAGAAGCTATTTTCTGCAAAGTATATCAATTATATCCAAAGTATTCCATTATATACAATACTTATCCATTATACTGTTATAATGAATGAGTAGTATAGACAACGTGTATGCGAAAACATAAATTACAATTGAGTAATTCAGATGAATTCATGAATGTCTTATTTGAGAGTGAACAAATCGGTATTTGAACGAATATTATATGGAATTTCGCTAAATATTTTTTGTTAGAGAATAGTTTTGAGGCGCAATCGGTTGAACCACTTCTGAGAAAACTAATTTCAAATTTTTCAAAAATCCCACTAGAATAACCCAGACGAAAATATTCGTGAATTAATTTTCATCCGAGACATTTATAAATTCTCAGGAAATTTCAATATAATAATTATACACATTATTCCGAACTTTCACTCAAACCGGATCAGCCGTTTTGATGTAAAAAAATATATGATATCATTTTTTTAAATCACTCAAAGCTATTGAGATACCAATTAAATCCATGCCACAGGTGTGACCTCTTAACTGTAAACGATTAAAACAAAGCCTTCTTTATTATCATAGGAATTAATAATGAAAAATAAGATGGCAGTGATGTTATGGTTTGGATCTCAAGGTGTATATATATATACATATATAATAACCAATCCAAAGATAAGTTGATATGTTCCAGCTCATCCATCAACGCGGCAACACATAACGCGTTTGCCTAGTAATTAAGATATACTAGGTTGGTATCACTGCACGTGGTATGGTAAAGTCATTACTTTCAGCACATCAAGAGCGATCAAAAGTTTTGCCATTATTTCTGTAATTTTGGCACACATTATGAAGATAACGCCAGATGCAGCCATCAGGAAGTTCGACAAACTTGAACGTCATTCCTGTACGTTAGAATGGTCGTATAAGTGATAACTCGACTGTAGTATCTTCAAATCACTAACATATACTATAATTTGTGTTGTGATATTTAGTTAAGATGCCGCTTCACATCTTGCCTACCGGCTTGATTGCAGACGTTCGGGGCCCAAGTTGGCAACGGAAAACCAATCATCGTATTGACTTACAGTTTTCTGTTAGATGATCACTAGTATTCAATACGTGCTCGTACGAAGAGCTTTAGTTCGTGGTATGTTTTCAACCCTTTCAAAATATTGTCAAAAATCAACATGTTTCTACCTGTTTTTCATTGTTTTCACGATTTTTTCAGAGTAATTCAATAGAGAATATGATTTTTAGTGAACGTAGAGGCACAGATATACTCTTGCGAAAATAATTAGACTGATTGGTCCCACCGTTTACCCACCATATGTTTGGAGCTTAAGGCCTGTATTGACGCTTTTTGTCCTGTTTTGTTCGTTCCCTGCAGGTTTTACTCATAGGTTGTGAGATGTAAAGTAGCCTCTTAAGTACCTCATTTTATTCATTCAAGATTAGGTTTGAGAGTCCATGGGAGTTGATTCAGCGAAATATCAGTTCATTGGTGATAACTCTGGACGGTAGGCCTAAGTGATATCAGAATTCTGAAAAACACAGATAAGTGATGATAGCTTCAAGGTGATATGAGTTAGAACTATTTAAGTCATGTTGCATAATCGGTCGAGCATATAGGCCTTGAGCTAAAACAAACATTTATTAGCTGTACACGCTTGACAGTTATGCGACATGACTTGAATAGTTATAACTTAATCATCTTGAAGCTATCATAATTATCTGTATTTCTCGCGTGAAGGAATTTCGATATTTCATACCGTTCGAAAGTTATCACCCCCAAAAAAATGAAATTTCGCCAAATCGACTTCCAATGACTCTCAAAGGATGCACTCTACTGATGATCACGATCTATTGGCGTCGGTGAATGATATGAGAGATGGTGAGATGATGAAATGAAAGATTATTCCATTATGTGCTTTTTGAATTTTTTATTTTTTCGGGAATTTAGAAAATTTCGAATTTTCCTCGATTGATCACTATACGTGACCGCGAGTGTAGGCATGTATGCTTGTATTCACGAAAGAATAACGTCTACTACGAACATAACGAACATAAATATCCCCGTTATATATGTCCATTTGTACGGTAAGAGCATTTTATGGGTATTACAAGTCTTCCGTATCTTTTCGAAATCGTTAAATGTTTTAGAGTAGTGTAAAGTTGCAGCAAGACGATTCAATTAACGTAATCCTTGGAAATATTTCCTTCTCTTCACATAATATGGTATGGGTATCGAGAAACATCTTTCAAGAACCTCACCACTTTTTTCATAAACTTGGTAATAGTAGTTTTTTTTTTTAAAGTTCTTTATTCATTTAATGTATATGACGTAGTTATTTCTAGACCCACTGGGCCACTAATGTGGTTTGTCTGTAGGTCTATTTTCATAAATAAGTTCCTTTTTTTGCTGGTAGTAGTAGTAGTATAGTGGTAGTAGTAGAAGTAAGTTTTTTTTTTTTAAATCTTTTGAATAGTTTTGTACAATGTTATATAGTATTTTACGCTCATAAAATAACCACATAGCCTGAAACAGGCTTGTCTGTAGGTGTACACAAATTACAAAGTATATCTACAGTACATGTGATACATACAAATTATATGAAATAAAATATTAGAAAATGTATCATAAATGGTGAAAAAACAGTTTAATAATATTAAAATAATCAAGTGCAGGGCTCGTGTGAAAAATGTTATGCTCAAGTTGTAAACACATGTAGATGAATACATAAAGAAAAACGTTATAAAGTAGAGACAAACAGAAAAGCAATCATAATAAAATATGATCAATGTACCATTCCATTACCTCTCGTTTCACCATATTAAATTCATATATATATATATATATATATATATATATATATATATATATATATATATATATATATATATGTATATATATATATATATATATATATATATATATATATATATATATATATATATATATATATGTATATATATATATATATATATATATATATATATATATATATATATATATACATATATATATATATATCTATATATATATATATATATATATATATATATGTATATATATATATATATATATGAATATATATATATATATATATATATATATATATATATATATATATATATATATATATATATATATATATATATATATATATATATAAACGTTAGGTTTCATAAATAAATGAATTCATTCAAAATATATAGGGTTCCACCCCGAAGTATTTATCATTCTCATATATATATATATATATATATATATATATATATATATATATATATAAATATATACATCACAGCATGCAAGAGAATGTGTATCATACATTTTATCAATATAACAGAACATCATAATTATCGGCAGAATGTTTCTGGTATAAAACTACATCTTCTGCGTCATATTTACGAATAGTTCTGTCCAATAATTAACAGGAAGGCATACCAATAACGTAACACGAAAATTCCCTGTTCAATGTCTGGAGTTATTCCTGACCACAATTACCTCCAACAGGGTCGTGTAGTGCAATAATCTATATCTGGAGATTCTCAACAGTATATATTTGTATTTCTAGTTCTCAGATTATGCATAGATTGGAATCCCTTCTATGACATCAATGCAATCTCATTTCAAAATCACACCAGATGTATATTCTATCATTATTCACTAGGGAAGCGCAGCATATGTGTTGTAAGATGAGCGAGATATCAGAACAAGGTATAAAAGTCGTTCAAGTATTTTTAACCTTGCTACTTTATCGACTCCGGTATTCTACACACCTTGACGCATAATAATTCTTCATTGTTGGGAAAATATCGAATCTAGAAGGCAGTGAATCTTGGCAACATAATTCTGCTATTATTTATATATATATATTTGATAAATGAAAACAGTTGATTGACGACTCGCAGTCTCCGCCCCCATGACGTCAGAAATCATACCGTCCAATCAACAAGGCTGTTAGAACTGTAGTCAAATTCAAATATCCAATCGGGGTATCCTCAAATGACTACAAATGATAT
>OZ023335.1:23703918-23886418 GCA_964007535.1 Brachyptera risi | reverse complement strand
AAATGAATGAAAATTAATAAATTATGTGGCCAAAATTCAATGTGATTAATAGAAAAATGTTTGAAAAGGGTTCAATAAATCCCTGCTGATTTATTCAAGGTGGCAAAAAAAAAAAAGGTTCGTGTTGTTACTTCTTCCCTCTAAATGACGGTATATTCCAATCTTCTTACTCATTATCATCAATATTTAATCATTTCTATGTTCGAATTACGAACACAGCCATTTCAATTCATAAAAAATATTAATAATCTGAAATAAAAAGTCTCAGTGATGAAGTTCTAACGAGATGAAAATACCACACTGGTATTTTGTTTCTAAATTTAGTATTGATTTCACCGGCACAGTAGCTGAGTGGTTAGCTCACTTGCTTCGTGTGACCCGGAAGGTGAAGGGACATATCGGACCCGGTTCGATCCCCGCCACCGTCCATCTTTACACGGGTTTTTCGTGGTTTCCCTCTGTAGTCTAGGCTAATGCTGGGATGGTTCCTACAACATAGGCCACGACCGCTTCCTTCCCACTATCCTTCCCACTACCCATAAAAACCTTCATCTCATCATCCCATCATCTCATTAATCATTCATCCGACGCCAATAGATCTTAGTCATCATTACAGTGCGTCGTTAAAACCCAATGATAATAAAAAAGTATTGATTTCATAGTAATACAAATTGTACAAGTAAAAACAAAAATATACATTAAACAATAAATAATCCTCATTTATGTAATTAAAGTCTTAGACTTATAATTAATTATTGAAATTTGTCAGTATGCAATAAATTGAAATAATGAATATTTATTCAATGATGGTAACTCGCTAGCTCCATGTGACCGGGAGATGAGGTCGGAGGTCAAGTTCATTTCGCTCCACGAAATTATTCAAGGGAGTGTTATGTGGTTAATGGGAGCTGTTACCTGGGAAAATGCTGGAATGGTTCGTAAAATGAGCACTACCATTTCATCCCCACTATCCGTTTCATCACCTGAAAAAACTTAATCTTATAATCCAGAATCTCATTCATCATTCATCCGACGCAAATGAATCATTGAGTGAGCGAAGCGAATTCTCAGGTTCAACATAATCGAAGAAAAAGTAGTTTTTTTTCGTGTTTCAAAGGTTGGAGAATTGAATGAAAATTCGAATGAAACTTAGCATACACAAGTGTTCCTATTTAATTAGAAACTGTTCAGTTTTGAGGCGCAATCGGTTGCACCATTTCTGAGAAAACTAATTTCGCAGTTTTTAGAAAATTCCGTAAAAATATTCCAAAGGAGAAAATTCGTACGAAATATTTCCTCCCAAAGAATTCAAATTTTCACGGAATTTCAATTCCATAACTGTCAAGCGTTTAAAGTAAAAAAAATAAATTCTTAGCTGTATACGCTTGAAAGTAATGAGACATGACTTGAATAGTTATGACTTATATATCATGAAGCTATTATAATTATCTGTGTTTCTTGCGTATTAGAATTTTGATATCTCATACCGTTCAAAAGTTGTGGTCAGAAAGCTGATATTTCGTTGAATTGACTCCCGTGGACTCTTGAAGCAACTGATCCTGAAGGACATCATGACCTTGAACTGTATTCGATAAATAATGACGATATAATTCTTCCGATTCCAAAGAAAACTGAAAATCACCATCTCTATTTCGAGAATTGAAATTAATTTATTCATCCCCCAGAGTCTGGTCTTTTTCCGAGTCGATAATGAATGAATAACTGAACTAGGAAAACGCCATATATGCGTTGTTAGACGAGCGAATAGTGATAATATGTCGCCTTTTTGCCACACTCTAGCCTACATAAGCCAATTGAGTGACATTTAAGTTATAAATGGGTAAAAATTGCTTCGAATGGTACCAATTTAGCACATTTTATGTTTTTTCTTCAAAATGGCTGACCCGATCAAGCTGAAAATCTCCAAAAATGTGTATCACAATGTGGTTCAACTTCACACAAAATTTTATTAATTTGGAGAATGAATTTTTTTCCGCCGTGTTATTCTAATGAGTATTTTTGAAATTTCTAAAATTCATAAAGATAAAAGTTCTCACCCGATAATGTCACAAAACTATTCAAATCTGAGTAAGATGAGGAACCATTATGAAAGAAGTTTGGAGTAGCTGTAGCCGTTTGACCTGTGGAGAACCGACAAAAAGAAAATAAACAAAAAAAAACATAAAAAGGACACCAATTTTTTTCAGTATGTCAAATTGAATTCTCGCTCAAGCTCGTCTAATGAATAAGACATTACCCAATCCTGTTAATGTTTCCACACATAATCAGTGATACCAACGTCATGACTCATGACTCATGAATGACAAAACTATTCATCACAATCACTAAAATTGACAACACCATTTCCTAATTCACCATCAAATTTGGAAAATAAATACCGTCATTATCAGTAAGAATCCCTTCTCAGGACTGCAATGAATCATAATATAATGATGGAAATATATTAATAACGAGACGAACACTCCAAGCTGCTCTCCCTATTTCATCCTGCTCTTCCTGTTCGATTATTGACCAACGATATCTGGAGTATTGACATTTGACCTTCTCTACCGACTGTCTGAGCACAACAAAGGCAGGATGGGATAATCAACAGAACCATGTCAACCATCATAACAACACAAACACAGGAATGGATTGGAGAATCTTCACGATCAGATATAACGCCGACCCACTTGCAATATATACATATATATATATATATATATATATATATATATATATATATATATATATATATATATATATATATATATATATATATATATATATATGAATATATATATATATATATATTTATATATATATATATATATATATATATATATATATATATATATATATATATATATATATAAATGAATTTAATTATATACACATATATATATATATATATATATATATATATATATATATATATATATATATATATATATATATATATATACATAAATATATATATATATATATATATATATATATATATATATATATATATATATATATATATATATATATATATGAATATATATATATATATATATATATATATATATATATATATATATATATATATATATATATATATAAATATATATATATATATATATATATATATATATATATATATATATATATATATATATATATAAATATATATATATATATATATATATATATATATATATATATATATATATATATATATATATATATATATAATATATATATATATATATATATATATAAGAATGATGACTTATTTCGTTAAATTGAAACTCATGCGCATCAAATTGTGAAAGTTTACATTTTTGTTGAGGTCTTGATCGATGGTTATCTCTATCTATTGGTAATAACGGTAGAGAGTGTCGATTCGTCAATATTAACCGTGAAACAAAAATGATGAAAATGTATCAACTCGAAGGTTGAATATGCTCTTTTAATATAAACAACTTTATTCAGTCTCTGTTCACAATAGAGTTGCCCCAAGACACAGATTAACAAGCAATATAAAACATTCAATAAAATTACAAATCTATATTATGAATGTGCTTATATGAATGATCAAATGAGGCAGACTGTTATGAATAAATACAAAAAAATGAATGAAAGAACACGGGGGAATTATTATATCGAAAGTGGAATGAAAATAAGATCAAAGTGAGTGAAGATTAATAAAAATGTGAATATAATAGCTTCATCATCAAATAGGAACATCTCTTCAAAAAGTAATTAGTTGAAATTAAAATTCAAGAACCGTATTTTCATATTTAATATATCAGTTTTAGCAAGTATAATTCCATTCAAATCAAGCTTACTTCATATATATTCATAAAGTCTTTGTATACAGGTAATTGAAAACCTGACGCGTTTTAGATCTTGCTTTTATAAACATAAAACGATTTATACATCCAGAGATTTGATAGTAATTAGCATCTGGATGTGTTTTGAATGAATTATTAATAATATGATTGAAACACAATACATATTTTTTGTATAGAAAGAGCCATCTAGCAGCGATCGTTTGAACCAGAAAGGTTATTTTATATTTCATAATGGTTCATTTTCATTATTCAATGCGCAGGCGCGGCCCGCCTCCCAGCTGCCGAGATCGCTGGTATTGCATTCTGGTAGTTTTAGTACTGTTCAAAAAGTCAGCCCGCTTATACACATGATTGAAGGCAAAACATCAAGATATATAACTTGCATTATCTCTCACCTTACTCACTCTGACAATGTGTAAATCTCTCAGTATATAGTCAACATATAAATGTTGAAACTACTATCATATTAAAACTTGATACGTTCACTGTAACGCACAATAATATAAATCAAACGTGCTAAATAGCATTGGCAGCATAGGACTTTCGAACTCGGGTAATAACATCCCGTTCTAGTTCTAGTTCTAGCTATCCTGTTCTAGTACACATCATCACGATTTTGTATGCAATTCGAACCAGCCGTTCTGAAGAAAAAAAATAATTTACTGTTTCTATTCATCAAATATATAGGAATAAAAGCAGAATTAGATTGCCAAGATCCACTGCTTTCCAGATTTGATATCTGCCCAACAATGAAGTATTTTTATGGGTGTAAAGGTGTGCAGAATACCACATTCATGAAGTAGCAAAAGTAGAATTTCTTTGAGAACTCTAATTCTACCTTATTCAGATATCTCGCTCATTTTACAACGCATATGCTGCGTTTGCCTAGTATAGATATGCTCATAGCTTTTTCCTTGTCACACAATATAGGTCACGACCGCTTCCTTCCCATTATCTTCCTCATTACTAGAAATACGTCTCCTCACCATCCCACTATCTCATTATTTATTCTTTCGACGACAATAGATCATATATACATCATTACAGTGCGTTGTTATAAAATCAATATGAAGAAAAAACTTTCAGAGGTGGAATGTATCCAACATGATTAGATATTCAAATTGTCAATTAAACGAATATGATGGAAAGAAAAAGAATTATTTCATACAAATATATAATAAATAATGAATAGATCGAAGGAATAGATAGATTTTCAAAGGGGGACGAGGAAAGAAAACCAGAGAAAAAAGGATGTGATAAATGAGATGGGACTATTTTCCCTCTTCAAATAAATATCATATATAATGAAAAGGGTATATTTCAAAGAAAAACCAAAGAGAATCGGAAGAAATGGATTCAAAATCTGAGATCAAAGATTTTATTCTCAACATGAATGTTTTAACTGTTCCCAAACCTGAACATAATTACTATAATCTTTAATTTTTGTTGGATGAGTTATTTGATGTTTCAATTTTCGTTCTCTGTGGGTGGTTCATCACCCTTGTGGTGCCCCCTTCAAACGATCCTGAATTTTCCATTCTCAGCCTTGATTGGAAAAAAATGAATTTGTGTCGAGTTTTTGCAACAAAACTAATTTGAAATATATTTCAGACTCTCTGAACACCAGGATCTATTTAAATCGAAATAGACCAGGATCTACTTCGAACCGTTTATTACTTCTCAAAATTTGTATCTAATATATCGGCAATTTTTTGGGAATGATATATCCGTCCATGAACAGTCTAAAGGTCTTTTTCCATAAGAATCGATACTTCATTAGATCTCAATCATAATTATAATTATATTAAATCATCATAAAGAGACACACAAGTATATGATCATCATTTTTTGAAATACTAACTGACTGTTATAGTTGGAAATGCTTCCCTAATTAGTTCATGAAGATTCCAGCATATACTGAGGATATACGTTCTTCATTTTAGTTACTCTACGACTTAGTGATACCAACCTATTTCACCATAATATGAAGAAGGTGGTTACACTCACATACTAATAACATGGACAGTATTTGTGGTTTCTTGCAGTCAGTTCAGAGCCAAAGGTCCCGATTACCTGTCACGATTTAGCGGATTCTCTTGTGAACTAGATGTGGATAGAAGTGACTACGGTACCGGTGGCATTGTTCAACTCACAAAATCTATCATTCTCGTAAAAGACAAATGCACAACTGCTAACATTATAATTCTACTGAGCCGTGTGTAGCATTGTTGAGTATTGTTGTTTCGAATAGTTCGATATAAAAGCGATAGTTGCGCTACAAGCAATCAGGACCCTGGACTCGGGAACTGACCCCCGGAAATATTTCATTTTCAAGACCCAAGTTGGATCACTTCATTTATATCATGATAAAATAGATTGGTATCACTAAATCGTGCCCTAAGGTTAAATCTAACTTTGTGAAAACGTAGGCACTTTTTGTATTATTTGAAGAACGTATTTTACTTGTTAGTTGTTATTAAAAACAAACACATGAGAATCTGTCGTTGAGTATAAGACAAGCAGAACGTTGATGGGAAGGAAAAGCGTTGAACCGGAAAAGGCTCTGGAATCAAGCCTCGCGGGCTCAATCGGCAAGTCAGCGCGGTGCGTGTCTGATATCCCGTGATGTCACAGGAAGAAGACAGATAAAGAATGTGAAAGGAAGAGCAAGAGAGAGATAGAGAGACAGAGACAGATAGAGAGAGAGAGATAGAGAGACAGAGACAGATAGAGAGAGAGAGATAGAAATAGAAACATAGTGAAAGAGAGAGTTACAGAGTGAGGAGGAGAGTAAGAAAAAAAGAGAGAGAGAGAGAGAGAGAAACTACAGGAAGAGAAAAAGAATAGAGAGATGGAGGAAAACAGAGAGAGAATGTGAGAGAGGGAGATAGACATGAACTGTGGTAGGAGAGAGAGAGAGAGAGAGAGATGGAAGGAAACAGAGAGATAATGTGAGAGAGGAGATAGACAGGAACTGTGGAAGGAGACAGAGAGAGAGATGTAGGAAAAAAGAGAGAGAATGTGAGAGAGGAAGATAGACAGGAACTGTGGAAGGATAGAGAGAGAGAGATGGAGGAAAACAGAGAGAGAATGTGAGACAGGAAGATAGACAGGAACTGGGGAAGGAGACAGAGAGAGAGAGAGAGAGAGAGAGAGAGAGAGAGAGAGAGAGAGAGAGAGAGAGAGAGAGATAGACTTTGCGCTTTCCTTGAATGTGATTGCTCTTCAGACAGCCCGGTGAGGCCTTCAAGAGATCATCGATCTTGGTTCGACTCCAAGCCCCTTAGTGTGCATCACTAGGAAAACGCTATATACGCGTTGTTGGACAAGCGGATAGTAAAAGTATGTCGACTTCTAAGCCAAACTTTGCCTACATTCGCCAATTGGGTAACATTTTAGTTATAAATGGGTAAAAACTGCTTCGAGTTGTACCAATTTAGCACATTTCATGTTTTTTATTCAAAATGGCTCACCCGATCAAACTGAAAATTTTCAGAAATGTGTATCAAAATGTTATTCAACTTCACACAAAATTTCATTTTTTTTGAAAATAAATTTGTTCTAATTTTTTTTCCGTCATGTTATTCTAATGAGTATTTTTGAAATTTCTGAAATTCATAAAAATAAAAGTAACCACCCGATAATGCCACAAAACTATACAGATCTAAGCTAGATGAGGAACCATAATGAAAAAAAAGTTTGAAGTTGATAGCTGTAGTCGTTTGACCTGTGGAGAACCGACAAAAAAACATAAAAAAAAACCATAAAAACGAACACCAATTTTTTTCAGTATGTCAAATTGAAATCCTCGCTAAAGCTCGTCCAATTAGATGAGCGTGAGCGAACACTCCATCCCACTCTTATGGAGCTTTGATTGTATTTTTTTGTTTGTGGGCACTGCACAGGTAGGAGGGTTCAACTGATCGACATGAAACTATTTTTTGTACAGCCAAACTTATGCAACTTGGAACTGTATAGTCTTTGAAATGAATCTATGGAACCGATATTGAGAAATACCATTCAAAAATTTATAAAAACCCATAAGCTATGAAAGCTCATGTGGTGCCCCGTCCAAACGATCCCATCTTTCATCCATAGCTTCAATTGGGAAACAATGATTTTGTAACTAGGAAAACGCGGGATGCGCGTTGTTAGACGAGCTTAGGGGTATAGAAATCTAGAATGAAAAATAATTTGTCAACCCAATCTACATCTACAGACCTTGGATCACTCCAAACGTTCAAAAACCTTACGAGAATCAGTTATGTCACGGCCTTCCTCTTCATTCATTTCAATCGTTTTGAATTAATTGCTGACACTTGTTGCTATAGATTTAATTGGTTCCCGTAATAGCCTAAATTGATGGGAAAATGCATTATAAATGCGTTTTCTTCGTTATTTCTCATCCGATTGATGCAAAAAATCTCTCAAAATGTGCTTAATAGTTTCCTTTATATTCGGCGAAAATTTGAGAGGTATTGAAAAATTTTGATTTTTCAAGTATTTTCCTCCGGGTTATTCTAATGGGGATTTTTGAAATTTCTAAAATTCATAAAAAAAAAAGTTACCACCCGATAATGCCACAAAACTATACAGATCTAAGTTAGATGAGAACCATGACGAAAAAAAGTTTGTAGTTGATAGCTGTAGCCGTTTGACCTGTGGAGAACCGACAAAAAAACATAAAAAAAACAACATAAAAACGAACACCAATTTTTTTCAGTATGTCAAATTGAATCCTCGCTAAAGCTCGTCTAATTAGATGAGCGTGAGCGAACACTCCATCCCACTCTTATAGAGCTTTGATTGTATTTATTTGTTTGTGGGCACTGCACAGGTAGGAGGGTTCAACTGATCGACATGAAACTTTTTTTTTGTACAGCCAAACTTATGCAACTTGGAACTGTATAGTCTTTGGAATGAATCTATGGAACCGTTATTGAGAAATACCATTCAAAAATTTATAAAAACCCATCAGCTATCTGAAAGCTCATGTGGTGCCCCGTCCGAACGATCCCATCTTTCATCCATAGCTTTAATTGGGAAACAATGATTTTGTAACAAGTTTCGATGTAATTAAAAACAAAAGAATAAACTGGGCGAGAAAATTTGGAAAATAATTTCTCTCCGGAAAAAATAAAATTTTCTCTGAATGTGTACGTATAAATGATACACATTATCATCATTTTGTATGCAATTCGAATCAGCCGTTTTGAAAAAAATATTCAATCGACTGTTTTTATTCATCCAATAATTATGGAAATAATACCAGAATTATATTACCAAGACTCACTGCTTTCCAGATTCGACATTTTCCCAGCGATGAAGTAATTTGTATACCCGCCAAGGTGTGTAGAATACCAGAGTCGATGAAGTAGCAAGGGTAGAACTACTTTGACGACATTTATACCTTAAATTCAGATATCTCGCTCATCTTACAACGCATATTTCACGTTTGCCCAGTCTCCAATTATAAAGATACAGTCCTATCAATACACACACGTACATGATGCTTCAGCACGTTTCCTCTTGTAAAGAGAATCCACATTATTATTATGGCCACAATTTGCTTGTAACTTGATTGAGATGTCATTGAAAATACGTCTTTTTTATTATGATACTGTTCATTTGGATTGGGTTTAACGACGCACTGTACTGATGACAGATCTCCAGGCGTCGTTGAATGATATTTGAGATGATGGGATGAAAGCTTATTCTATTGGGTGTCTTTGGATAGTAGGTAGGAGTCGGTCGTGACTGTGTTGGCATGCTAGTATAACGAAATAATATATATATATATATATATATATATATATATATATATATATATATATATATATATATATATATATATATATATATATATATATATATATATATATATATATATATATATATATATATATATATATATATATATATATATATATATATATATATATATATATATACATATATATATATATATATATATATATATATATATATATATATATATATATATATATATATATATAAATATATATATATATATATATATATATATATATATATATATATATAAATATATATATATATATATATATATATATATATATATATATATATATATATATATATATATGTATATATATATATATATATTTATATATACATATATATATATATATATATATATATATATATATATATATATATATATATATATATATATATATATATATATATATTTATATATATATATATATATATATATATATATATATATATATATATATATATATATGAATATATATGTATATATATATATGAATATATATATATAATATATATATATATATATATATATATAATATATATATATATATATAAATGTATATATATATATATATATATATATATATATATATATATATATATAAATATATATATATATATATATATATATATATATATATATAATATATATATATATATATTTATATATATATATATATATATATATATATATATATATATATATATATATATATATTATATATATATATATATATATATATATATATATAAATATATGATTAAAGTATATCATAGCATTTTCGACCAGCGACGCAATTTGTTCATACGGTAAACAAGGTGAATTATCGACTGAATCATAGCTAACAAAAATCACTTTGTAATCATGCAATCTTTGGTTCGGTCGGTGAAGGAAGTTCACCCTGGATAGTTTGTTTGATACTATCAATATGTTGAATATGATTTACATTCTCCTGTGAACTAGTTAACTATGAGACTAATGTAGTCTACTTGCTCGCTCTACCAGACTAATTACTGTTAATGCGGTTGCAGTATTCCAAGGGGTATAAGGTTACATCCTGAGGGATTTGGGGGATCACGATGACAGCTGGTTTCTATGTCAAAATTGAATAAGGGTGGGAATGTCATTTTATTTATGGACTATGAAAATGCGGTATGTGTGTTGTGAGATGAGCGAGATATATCTGAATAGGGTTTATTAAGAGTAATTGGTATTAATTCATGTGCTACGTTATCGACTCTGGTATTCTACACACCTTGACACATATAAAAAATTACACTTTGTTAGACAAATATTGAATCTGGAAAGCAGTGGCGCTGTGTGATATAATTCTGCTCTTATTCCCATATATTTGATAAAATTAGAAACAGTTAATTGAATTTTTCTCTTCAAAACGGCTGATTAGAATTGCATACAAAATCGTGATGAGTGTGTATCATTCATGTATACACATTCAGAGAAAATTTCATTCCATTTGTAGATATTTTAGTTTTCAAATTTTCTTGCCCAGCCTAATCTTATGTTGTTTTTTTTAGAAATTTTGAGATGCTATTTATCAAAAACTGTACAGTTCTGATTTAGATAAGTTTGCGTGTACAAAAAAAAAATGATAGTGATCACACAAACCCTGCGACCTGTGCAGTGCCCACAAATTAAAAAAAAAAAAAAAAACACGGACAAACTTCTATGAGAGTGGGATAGAGTCTTCGCTTACGCTCATCTAATCAGCATGCAGCCATCTTTGATATCGGTAAAGTGAACCTTGATTACGACTTAAGAGGCCGCAGGCGCTCGTATTTCACGCCGCAAACTCTCACGGCCGTAATTTTTGAGATATCAATATGATTGTTTTTGAATTCTGTTGATAATTGAAAGAGGGAGGTTATCGCATTTACAGAATTTTGAACAGCAAATTTGTAATTTTTCAAATTCTTCAAATGGAAAATGAAAAAATTTCTAGTTTACGGAAACCTAGATATATATTTTTGAATACCGAAAAAAATTATGGACTGTGAAATATATCAAAAGTGTGAGTGAGGGAATTAACGGCGTTTACGAGAATATGAGTTCGGCGGGCTAGTCTATGGGCTGCGCCTAGCACACGATGCATGTTAAACTCGAGTCTGAAGCGAGCGAACAACGAGCGCGTGCAGCGCGCCTGCGGCCTCTTAAACGTTGCCATGGAGATGTGACCATCCATCAAATCCCCGGCTGGAATCTGTTGCGGACGTAATTACTTTTCAAAATCTACAACAACAAAAAAAAAACACCTTGAAAACCATCGGAACACAATTAGTTGGAAGGATATCAACTTCTTCGTGTGTAACAGTTGGTAGTATTTTGCTGAATTCAATATTAAATCTGACTATACCAAGTGAACACTATGGGGTTGAAAGATCCTCTTATGAGTCCAAAAATATTCATTTATTTATTTATATTATGTTTAACGACGCACTGTATTGATGACTACGATATATTGGCGTCAGTGAATGATATATGAGATGGTGGGATGATGAGATGGAAGGTAATTTTATTAGATGTATTTTTTTTTTCACATGAAAAGAATATCATAAACACTCTCAAAAAATATATACAGCCTCTAAATGCTTGTCTGTAGAATAATAAAATAAAACACCGAATTCAACGAACACAAATGACTAGTGGTGAACAATAAATAATGACAATATATACTACATTTTATCAACTGACAATTATTAAATGCAGAAGATGAAAAGAAAGAAAATTATTCTAATTAACAGAAATACTGCTTACAAAGAACAGAAATATGAAAAACAAGAAATATTAAAAAAAGGAAGAAGTCAGTTGTTTGTTGTTAAGGAACCATCCCAGTATTGACTCAAATGACAGATAGAAACCACGAAAAAAAAGCGTTGAATTGGTTGACTAAGACGGAAATCAAGCCCCGGTCTTGAATGACGGTCCAGTGTGCTAGCCACTCGACTGATGATCCTAATTGCCGAAGATCATATGCAGACTTCCATTCCACTTCGTACTGTCAAAATCGAGGTTCCGTATTAAAGTTTTTTTTCTCATTTTACGTAGGCATACACGCCAGACAAGGAACCTAAACCATCCTTGAAGCTTTTTCTAAAAATTGGCATCCCACCAGAATGGATCCCTTATTGTTCGGGATGGAATTTCTAATTTTCAAATATAATTCGATTAGAATCAAAGTTTTTCGGAATGTTGATATTTGTTCTGGTGATAAATGTGTCTACAAAGTTTGAAAAAATTTAAAAATGATATTTTTGAGAGAATACATGCATCATACACCCAGTTGCTAGCGCACTCGCTTCACGTGATCCGGTATATATGAGTGTCAAGTCGAACCTGGTTCGATGCCCGCCACTGTTCATCTTCACAGGTTTTTTCGTGGTTCCTACTCTGTATTCTGGACTGATGCTGGGATGGTTCTCATTATATGGGGTACGACCGCTTCAACAATATACAATATACTTCAACAATATACATGTATGTAATTTTTTCCCTCGCATTCTCACAGATACGCACAAATTCCCGTAAGTTATACGCATAAAAGTGGGTAATTACTCGTATCTGTGCTGTGCGGGTTGCCGAGAGGTGAACTAGTCAGGGTGAGGGTTGGTTAAATATGCGTGAAAACTGATGCATATGCATTTCGAGCTGGAAGCATGGAAAATACTCGTTTAATTACTATCTGTTTTCATAGTCGGACCACACATGAAACCTGTCTGCATAATCATGACAGATCATAGGAATCTATCTGTGAATCAAATGATGTATTAATTGTATCACTGATGCGATACTGAGACGAGTGGTTGACTGGTTAGCACACTGTACCGTCATTGAGAAGACCGGGGTTCGATTCCCGCAATGATCGAACATCCTGATGGGAGTTTTCTCGCGGTTTCCCTCTGTCGTTCAGGTCAATGCTGGGGTGGTTCGTTAACAACAGGCCACGACCGACTCCTTCCCACTATCCAAAAACACTCATTAAGATAATCTCTCATCACATCATCTCAAATATCATGCAACGACGCCAATATATTGTAGTCATATCAGTAGAGTGCGTCGGTGAATCCATTATGAATTTAGAAACTAACATATATATATATATATATATATATATATATATATATATATATATATATATATATATATATATATATATATATATATATTTATATGTATGTATATGTTATGTATGTATATATACATATATATATATATATATATATATATATATATATATATATATATATATATATATATATATATATATAGATGTAGATATATATATATATATATATATATATATATATATATATATATATATGTATATATATATATATATATATATATATATATATATATATATATATATATATATATATATATGTATATATATATATATATATATATATATATATATATATATATATATATATATATATATATATTTATATATATGTATTCTATCTCATGAGGTATGTTCCGTATGTTATAAACATACACCACTGCTATCGCCAATCCGTGGGAAAGACGGTCGATCGACCAGTAAGTGTATCCACACTCCATGTAGCACATTCCACGCGGATTTATTTGACGGACTATTGTTTATTATCAGATGTTGCCCCGGAGATTTCACAGAGGTCGAAAACGGAAGTCGTTGGCACAGAAATGCAGTCTGTTAAATGTTTGGATAATCTATTGGATCTCATTTGATATTTCAATTGAACGTTATACAAAGTGGCGGTGAAATAATGGCAAAACTGTTGGAGAAAAAAAAGGAGTATCAATCAAGTGGATGAACGAAGCGATGACTTGATTTCGAAATCGAAAACGACTCGAAAACAGTTTTTCCTAATTTTTTATCTTTTGAACTTCATGCGAATGTGAAACGAAACCAAAAATGTTGTCGAAATTTGCATACATATATTTCATCGTCCAGCTTCATACTGAGTAGCTCCCAATCGGTTGATCACTGTACCAGTTATATTCAATGAAATGAAAATTCAAATGGAATAACACAGCGGAAAAAAATAAAATATTTTTATTTGAGGAAAAAAAAATGAAATTTTGTGTGAAGTTGAGTTACATTCTGATACACATTTATGAAAACTTTCAGCTTGATCAGGTGAGCCATTTCGAAGAAAAACCATAACATGTGTTAAATTGGTACTACTCGAAGCAGTTTTTACCAATTTCTAACTTAAATGTCACCCAATTGGCGAATGTACGCAAAAGTTTGGCAGAAAAGTCAGCATACTATTACTATCCGTTTTTTTAACAACGCATATATGGCGTTTCCCTGGTGATTACTGATCAGACGAGCTTTAGCGAGGATTTTTTTATACTGAAAATAATTGGTGTTCGTTTTCATGTTTTTTTTTGTCAGTTCTCCACAGGTCAAACGGCTACAGCTATTAACTTCAAACTTGTTTTCCTCATGGTTCCTCATCTAACTTAGACCTGTATTGTTTTGTGGTATCATCGGATCTCAACTTTTTTTTTTATCCATTTTGAAAATACTCATTAGAATAACACGACGAAAAAAAAGAAAACATCATTATTTTCAAAAAGAATAAAATTTTCTGTGCAGTTCAATTACATTCTGATTCACATTTCTGGAGATTCTCAGCTTGATCGAGTCAGTCATTTTGAGTAAAACACATAAAATGTGCTGAATTGGCTCCACTCGAAGCAGTTTTTACCCATTTCTAACATGAATGTCACCCAATTGGCGAATGTAGGCAAAAGTTTGACAAAAAAGTCGACACACTATTACTTTCCACTCGTCTAACGACGCATATATAGCATTTTCCCACTCTAAAAAATTCCCTATGAGGCCATTGGATTATTTCAAATATATCTTAAATATGCCCTGGTATTTCTTTCTAGGACTTCACCCCGGGTGAGTCACACCCTGTCATATAAATATTCCGTTACTTAGTGAGCTATTTCATTTTCATTTTATTTTTTTACACGTTGACTCACACTTCATACATGGTCCATAAGAGTATTCGAACCGGCACAGTGGCTGAGTGGTTAGCGCACTTGCTTCGTGTGACCCGGGAGCTGAAGGGACATATCGGGCGCGGTTCGATCCCCGCCACCGTCCATCTTTACAGGGGTTTTTCGTGGTTTCCCTCTGTAGTCTAGGCTAATGCCGGGATGGTTCCTACAATATAGTCCACGACCGCTTCCTTCCCACTATCCTTCCCGCTACCCATAAAAACCTTCATCTCATCGTCCCATCATCTCATTAATCATTCATCCGACGCCAATAGATCTTAGTCATCATTACAGTGCGTCGTTAAAACCCAATAAAAAAAAAAAAAAAATGAATCGTTGAACGCGATCATATCAAGCAAAGATGAAACAGAAAGGCAGTGACATGATAGTTTCGAAATCAAGCTTTCCTCGATCAAGAAACCAGGCTTGGAAACCCTCCAACATTCGAAATGTTTCGAAAGGAAAAGTGCCTAATCGAGACCACCCACTCACGGAAATATTTCTCCCACCCTGTATCTACACACCTTGTATTCGCGATACACATTTACATCTGTCCATTCATGAGTGGTGAGCTGATATAACCACAAAATCATCGCTTCCAATGAATGCTCGAACCACCCAACCGGTAATGCTATACAATACGATAGACGGTCGCTCGTATAATCACAATACTGTTATATATACCACGTGACTGGATCTGTTCATGCTAACGTGGCGTGTGATGCGTCATGTAACACGTGATGACACGTGGAGGGGGGGGGGGGAGGGGGGGAGGGGGGAGGGGGGGTGAAAAGAGGGGTGGTAAATGCAGTCATAATATGAGTACTAGCTGTAACGTGATTCTCAGGAGACCGGAGTTCGATTCCTGCCATGGTCGACCTTCCTGATTTAGATGGATGATTCAGTGGTTAGCATGCTGAACCGTCATTCAGAGAACCGGAGTTTGATTCTCACCGATACATGCAGCGTAGTGGTTAACGCACTTGCTGCATGTGATCCGGGAGGCAGTGGGCATATCGGACCCGGTTCGATCCCAGCTACCATCCATCTTTACAGGGTTTTTTCGTGGTTTCCCTCTGTAGTCTATAGGCTAATGTCGGAATGGTTTCCACAATATAGGCCACGACCGTTTCCTTCCCACTATCCATCCCATTACCCATGAAACCTTCATCTCATCATCCCATCATCTCATCAATCATCCATCCAACGCCAATAGTTCTTAGTAATCATTACAGTGCGTATTTGATCCCAATATTAAAAAAAAACGTTCGATTCTCGCCACGAACGACCTTCCTGATTGGGACAGATGATTCAGTGGTTAGCATGCTGAACCGTCATTCAGGAGACCGGAGTTTGATTCTCGCCAATGGTCGACTATCCTGACTAAGACGGGTGACTCGATGATTAACAAGCGCGTCTTATACAGTGTAATCAATGTGAAACAGCCAACTACCTATATTTGCGTTATTCTAGGCCTATAAATGCAATTTTAAGATAACATTGGTCCAGTATCACATCCAGTCCTGTTTCATATACTAGTATTTTCAAGATTTTAATATTTTATTGCCATTTTGAATGGCCTCTGTCTATGTTGTTAGCTTTAAACAAGACGATGACAATGTCATGTTATTTGATCAATTTGTACTAATAAAAAAATTATTATTATTATTCAATTATTAATAATGTATATATATAATTATTATTATTGAATTATTAATGATAATAATATAGTAAAATGCGGTGTAGTCAACCGAGGAGAAAAATGGGAGGTAGTGATAGATGAGAGATGGTGGGAGGATAGGGAACGGTGGAAGGAACTCGTAGGAAGAGAAGAAGAAGCAGAGGAAAGTAGTGGTGAAGAAGAAGAGGAAGAAGTCGGAACTGGCAGGAACCGATGGAGAGATGAATCCTGCCCGAGATGAAATGGTGGAAATACCCCCTGGCCCAATTTAATTGGTTATCTGGGAAAGATATATATATATATATATATATATATATATATATATATATATATATATATATATATATATTATTACATTTTGATAAAGTGAGACATATATTCGGGTCTTAATTCGGATCAATAATGATCGATGAGTCCTGTTTACCTGGTGGTGTCTCCCACAGGACCATACAGGAATAATTAGCAAGTATTAAAAAGTCTTATGTGGCTCTGTGAATGAATATACGTTCTATCGGGACACCGAAACTGGAGTCAAGTCGAGCGTGGCTTCAAATCCCGCGTGTGGCATGAGTTTGTCATGAGGCATTCCTACCCGCGAATTATCTGGATGTTGATGGGTACGTCAAATTAACGATGACTCATTGATAGCAGTTTCACTTTTCTCTATACAAACATAGAAGATACTACGTTCCTTCTCATTTCAATTTTCATTAATTCATCAAAATTAATTCAAATGAACATTTATATATAGGCCTATGTAGATATATCCACCCACATGTTTTTGTTTTTTTTTAATTGGGTTTTAACGACGCACTGTAATGATCACTAAGATCTATTGGCGTCGGATGAATGAATAATGAGATGATGAGATAAAGGTTTTTATGGGTAGTGGGAAGGATATTGGGAAGGAAGCGGTCGTGGCCTATATTGTAGGAACCATCCTGGCATTAGCCTAGACTACAGAGGGAAACCTCGAAAAAACCCTGTAAAGATGGACGATGGTGGGGATCGAACCGGGTCCGACATGTCCCTTCACCTCCCGGGTCACACGAAGCAAGTGAGCTAACCACTCAGCTACTGTGCCGTATATATGGATGTATGTGTGAACGTATCCATCCACATGCATCAAAACGTTCTAGTTTGTTGATGAACCGCATGTCTAGTAGAAGGAGAAAAAACAATAACACCATACCGTTTGTCGTCATAAAAAAAAATATTCGCACATAAATTGAAAAAGATCATATTGTTCGCTCAATGAGTTCGCTCCCGGACAAAAAGCTGTTCAGTCGACTGAGGCGCCGATTCAGAAAGTGACCGTTGGGTTTGTATATGTACACGTTCATTTATTCGTCATCTTTTTATTATTTCGATACCATGTACTCACTCGTACCACAGAATGACCTGACAGTTTGTGGGTCGTTGAGCGACAAAAATAACCATCATTATTGAGATGAAAGTTGATGTATCGTCTCATATCAACGAGAGAAAAAAGCTAGATAGAAGAAAAGCGAGAAACGAAAGAAAAAACCCACCCAGATTCAAGTCGAATAATTGATACATTTTTATGAATCGACAAAAAAGTTCATATATATATGTGTATATAATAATTATGTATATATATATATATATATATATATATATATATATATATATATATATATATATATATATATATATATATATATATTAACGTTTTTGACATCACAAAAATGTGTCGAATATTCGACTTGAATCTCAGTGGCTATTTAGCTCAGTTGGTTAGAGCTTTGGATACACACCAAGAGATTCTGGGTTCAAGTCCCAGAGTGGTCACATTTTCATGATTCGACAAAAACGTTCCTATTTATTATATATATATATATATATTTATATATATATACATATATATATATATTTATATATATATATATATATATATATATATATATATATATATATTATATATATATATATATATATATATATATATATATATATATATATATATATACATACATATATTTCATATCAAATATTAAATATATGTGATGAACATCATTTTATATTGGTCTGATCGAGTAATTATGATGAAAACCCTGTTACTGATTCAGGGTTATTTTCAATATCTCACATATTGTCATCAACATCTTGAATCAGTTATTCACAAACTTCAGAATATAACATTCACAAAACATGACCTATTAACACAAACCAGTAGGATCAACTCACCCGTAGTAGTACCGATACGTCAACGACTCCCACAACTCCTGGCACAAATACCTCCCGCACACGACAAACTGTTCGCTCGGCTGTTCCAATCGCGACACGACAACGATCGGCAGTCCCGTCACGATCGCCACCACCCACACCCCGCCAATAATCATCTTCGCTTGAGTTTTACTCAGTCGTGGTTTCAACGGCCACATGATCGCCATGAATCTATCCAAACTAATCGCCACTAACGTGTACGCACTGACAAATACCGATACCGTCTGCGTAAAGCTGACGCTACGACATAATTCACCTCCGAACGGCCAGTATTGGAGAATTAAAGTCGGAACGAATGAGAAAGGGACACAGAACACTGCTATCAAGATGTCACCGACGGCTAAGTTGACGATGAAGAAGTTTGTCACGGTGCACATGCGCGGTGAAGATTTCACGACATAGCAGACTAGGCCGTTGCCGGTGAGAGCAAATAAGAAGATTGCTGTGTACAGTACGTAGATGATGGTCTGCCAGAATGGAGTGTTTAGTTCGTTGGAGAAGTAGTAGTCACAGTCGATTGGGGGGTAGGTGATGTTGGTTATGTTGGGAGGGTCGATACAGGAGGTGGTGTTGTAGTCGCAATAGGTTTCAGTTGTCATTTTGGTGAATTTTTTGGAAAATTTAAGAGTGAATCAGTCAATATTTTTGGTCACTTATCGTACTGAATTGGAACAATTTGAAATCCAACTGCGATTTTCGTGATTTGAAAAATGCGTCGATACTTCGAATTCAATCGCTATTTGAAAATCACTGTCTCATATGGAACACTAAAAATCAATAAAACTACATGAAATAATCCAATGAATAAAATACTATAGACAAATGAATATTTGTCAATTCCACCGTAACACTATTACCGCACTCGAACACAATGTTGATCCATAAATTACCATATTTCACATTCTAAAGTCAATACAAAAACAAAACTTTTTACACACGTATGTTATTCTGAACCTCTTTTTGTTTATACTCCGTTAAATCAGAATTATAAACCCTTTTCACAACAAGCAATCACCGTTCCAATTAATCCATCAATTTTAACAATCACAGATTATTTATCTACACTTCAAAATGCCGAACAATTTTAACACTTCCACTTAGTTATCGATTCTCCAATTCGATTTATATCACATCGCTCAACTTGTGTTCGACCGAATGGCAAACAGTCGAGTGAAATGTTATCACTTTCGTTCAGAGGTTGCTATCAGCCGATACCACGTCAAGAGCGGATGTCGTCCAACAACCACTTGTTCGATTTGCAGAGTAGTTTTATCAATTGAACATTGTTTCTGTCGTTTAATTACTAGCGCATATGGTCGAGTGGGCGTGTTCACACACTTGTTGATAGCGTCTGCAACAAAAGATAAAGAGGATTAAATATTGTCAATGTAGGTTTTAATCAAAAACCACTCGATGATTTATTTTATCTTGTTTGTTTGTAATTCGGGTGTATTGACAGTTGTGTACCAATGTAACGGAATTGAAATGGGTAATTTTGCTTGTCAATCACCGTACTTTTGAGATTGTTTCACACGGGCGTGGCTGTTTTCACAAGTCAAACGGGTAGAGAAGAGCCGAAGTGCGGTCGTGTGACTATCTTAATATTTTGTCGGCAATCATCGAGCTTATAATGGTTTCGACAAATTTTCAACGATGAGAAAAATAAACTTATCACATAATCTATCGCTAGAAGCTTTTATTTAATTTCGAAAAGTAGAAATAAGCACTTGCAGGATTGACCAATGAGGCAGGAGAGAATTCTGCAGAAACATGGATTGAATTTATACTTTCTTCTCTGGAGCTTGGTGAATGAAATGAAATAAAAAATGCTGAATCAAATCAAAATTGCAGCATATTATCCGACTGTGAATTTCAAATTTCATATATTTGTATATTATACGCTTTGTTATTATTCAACACCGAGGCAAGAAGCCAAAACGGCATAATGACAGTGTTTCAAACAAACATTGCTATTTCCAGATGATGAAGTCAGTGGAGCACTTGAAACATTTCAAGTGTAAACCTCAGACTAATTCTGAGATTTGGCACACTAATTCCTGTCACGGCACACTAACTATATTCCAAGTCTCAGAATTAGTGTGATATGTTGGTGGGCCAGTTTCACGGACCTCTTTTAAACGGTTTTTTCAACCTTTTGAATTCAATTTTGTATTCGAAAGTAGTTGCTCTGATAACTCGGATTTTCTGAAAAAGATACATTGTTATATATCGTATTCGAAACTTTCATTATTGAATTAACGAATAAAAAAACTATTTTATTTTCATTTTTTTACTGGTCAAATACACTGATGCAGAGAAAAAAACACAATTACAACAAAAAAACATCGACAAAGCCCTTTAAAAAAAGGCTTAACTGTGGGTTGAAAAACTCAAAATAGTGAATTATAAGTACAATTTCAAATTTCTAACGTATTTCTCAAACATTGAAAGTAATGAGGTGGTTGAAGTAAAGAGAGAAAAGAAGAACATTGAGTGATTTGTTACATTCTACTTACAAAGTGTGAGGTATCTTTGATTACTATTAATTTTAACGAATCAAGAGACAAATAACAAAAATACCTATGAAAAATAAATAAGTAATCTTCCGTCATTATGATATTGAGACTGTGAGAAATTAACATGACCGTGAGATGGCTTTGCTGGTGCAAGAAAATATTATGAATATTATATTAATATTTAATAAAAATATTATAATATATTATACTCATTATAAATGAGTATACAATATAAGGAACATCATTGTCTTACAAAGCAACACATCGAAATAAGCGATGGATGGGCCTACCAAAGATGATGAAGAAACTTGGAAGTTACAACAGAAGAATTCAGTTTCAGGCCTGAATTATGAGAACATAATTCAATTCAATTCAATTCAATTAATTCAATTCAACTAATTCGTATTTCATATTAATTGTAATTACAATCACCCTCATGTGTACATTCGATTATAAAAGTACGTGTATTGAAATAAGCCAAGTCATAAATATAATAGTTGATTACGTTATAATGGAAAAAATTAAAATTAAAATTAAAAAACAATCGTGTCAAAGTCATACGTTTTTGTACATTCGTCAACCACATTTAATCATCATAAATTTCCTTTTATTTTCACACAGTAATCACATCTGCAAGTAGAAGCTTTCAAGAATTCGTTAATGGTATAAAATGAATGTGAAATGAGGAAACTTTCAACTCTTTCCTTGAATATTAATCTTGAGGTGGTCTGTTTTTTTTAAATAGTTGATAAATTATTTAAAAGGTAGGTCCCAACAGTTATGGGATCTCTGTCAGCTAACATTGAAGATATTAAAGAGATCGATTATTTCATCGACTAACCATGTTTTAATTTATAATTCGACACTTTTATACAAAATTACGTAAATTAAAAGGAATTTGATTCAATTTGGAGGGTACAGAGTATTCGGGACGTCGTTTACCATATCTATTCATAAAAGTACGAATATCAAAAAGTGAAAATTATTGCGAAGCAATGGATTTCTAAACATGTGCGAAATACTTGACAAAAAATTTAAAAATGAATCATAAAATGAAAATTATTCTCGATTGATTTTTTTTCCAATTCACCTCTTATTCTTCACCTTTTCAATTAAACTATTCAAAAGAAAATATTTACATCTTTTCATACAGTCATTCAGTTTTTTATTTTTGAATCAATCCAATATATGTATTTATAGTAGGTAGGCCCACAGTCAAGTTGGAACTCTTGTGACTGTGTGGGTCCCCGTTACTAAGTTGAAGAATCAAAATATTGATAAGACGCCTTGAAATATTGAAGACAAAAAATTATTATCATCATATCAACTTCAATGCAATTTTAAAAAAATATATTTTTTTTATTGGTCACATACACTGATACAGAAATAAAAAAAAATATCACAACAAAAAACATCCACAGAGCCCTTAAAAAAAGGCTCAACTGTGGGTTAAAATAGTGAATTATAAGTACAATTCAAATTCGGACGTATTTCTCAAACATTAAAAGTAATAAGGTAGTTGAAGCAAAAAAAAAAAAAAAAGCATCGAGTAACTTGTTAAGTGAAATTGCTGAATGAAGAAATATACCGAGACGCGTGGCCGAGTGGTTAACACACTGAACCATCATTCCGGAGACCGGGGTTCGATTCCCGCCGTAGTCGACCATCCTGACAGGGGTCTTTCGTGGTTTCCCTCTGTCGTTCAAGTTAATACTGGAATGGTTCCTTAACAACAGGCAACGGTCGACTCCTTCCCACTATCCAAAAACACACAATAAAAATAACCTTTCATCTCATCATCCCATCATCTCATTCATCATCCACCGACGCCAATAGATCGTAGCTATCAGTAGAGTGAGTCATTAAAACCAATATAGAAAAAAAAAAATAAGAAATATATATTATAATCATCATTATTGTTGTTAATATCCTGAATTATATAATAATTTTTCAATTTCATGTCCACATATATATAGGATATACATATATTCGATTTTGTATTCCTTAACTATTGAAAAGTTTTCATTTATTTTTTACTTGTCCAAGCTATTAATTTCATTTATCATCCCACAGATAAGCCTTTTTGGCTTTGTGGAAGAGCGTATTGATTAATCTTGTATGTATGTATTATTTGAATCTAATAAAAATTTTTTTAAAAAATCTATATCCTTTGCTTGTATAGTGAATTACAAAGGTTTCATATCAAATTTTTTCGACGTTGATAAAAAAAAAAAAAAAATCTGATAACGGTGAGTTCGCTAGATTTGTTTTGTTGGTACTTATCACTCCACACACACGGGTTGTCGTATACATCGTCACCTGTCAATCCCAATACAGGCATACTTTTAATAACCTGTAGGCTGTTGGTAATCTATGTGTACTAAAAAAAGCTTCCTCGTGCGATCGATCGAGTTGACAGTGGGAAGCGCTTTACTACGCACTTTGGCGCGGATAATTAAAGTGAGAGTAACTTTTTTTAATATTGGGTTTAAACGACGCACTATAATGATAACTAAGATCTATTGGCGGATGAATTATTGATGATGGGATGATGAGATGACGGGATGATGAGACGAAGGTTTCTTAGTTAATGGGAAGGATGGTGAGGAGGAAGCGGTCGTGGCCTATATTGTGGGAACCATCCCGGCATTAGCCTAGACTACAGAGGGAAACCACGAAAAACCCCTGTAAAGATGGCGGAGATCGACACGGGCCTGATATATCACTTTACCTCTCGCATCACATGAAGTGAGTGCGTTAACCACTCAGCTACATGTGCCGGTTGAGAGAAACTTGCCGAACGATGAAATATATGCATGATATAAATAGTTTTGAAGAAGGCGCTGAAGAGCGCATACCGAAATGAAAGGGGGCACTGAAGAGCGCATACCGAAATAAAAGGGGGCACTGTAGAGCGTATACCGGAATAAAAGGGGACACTGAAGAGCGTATACCGGAATGAAAGGGGGCACTGAAGAGCGTATGCCGGAAAAAAAGGGGGCACTGAAGAGCGCATACCGAAATAAAAGGGGGCACTGAAGAGCGCATACTGAAATAAAAGGGGGCACTGTAGAGCGTATACCGGAATAAAAGGGGGCACTGAAGAGCGTATACCGGAATGGAAGGGGGCACTGAATAGCGTATACCGGAATAAAAGGGATCACTGAAGAGCGTATACCGAAATAAAAGGGGACACTAAAGAGCGTATATTGGAATAAAAGGGGGCGCTGAAGAGCGCATACCGAAATGAAGATACTACCAAGAGTGAACGTGGGCTTGGCGTGTATTGTATTGTACGTTTTTTTTTTAAGTGGTAGTAGTAGTTTTTATTCCTTTAACCTTTTTCAAGGAATACGGTACACAATTTCGTTGTTTGTATTGTCACGAGTAATGTTGGATGAGCGAAGCGAAGACTCAATTTCGCCATGCCCGAAAAAAAATTGATGTTCATTTTTTGGTTTTTTTGTTCGCGCTCCACAGGTCAAATAAAAATTCAAAATCAGTTGAAACTTGACATACACAAGTGTCATTATCTAATTCGATACTGTATAATTTTGAGGCGCAATCGGTTGAACCACTTATGAGAAATCTTATTTCAAAGTTTTCAAAAATCTCATTGGAATGATCCAGAGAAAATTATTCGTGAGATAATTTTCATTCGAGACATTTCAAATTCTCAGGGAATTTTGATATGATAATTATACACTTTATTCCGAACTTTCACTCAAATCGGATCAGCCGTTTTGATGTAAAAAAATATATAATGTAACTTTTTCAAATCACTCAAAGCTATATATATATATATATATATATATATATATATATATATATATATATATATATATATATATATATATATATATATATATATATATATATATATATATATATGTATATATATATATATATATATATATATATATATATGTATATATATATATATATATATGTTTATATATATATATATATATATATATATATATATATATATATATATATATATATATATATATATATATATATATATATATATATATATATATATATATATATATATATATATATATATATATATATACATATATATATATATATATATATATATATATATATATATATATATATATATATATATATATATATTTATATTCGTGTATATATATCTACATCGATATCATCTCTTTAATACTCATGTGAATTAATTTATTTACCCCTAACCGTGCCGATATTTGATCAATTCATCAAACTAAAGCAATCTACCAAATCAAATTTGATTTCATTCAATTTGATATCCTCGGGCACACACACATGTAACACACACACACACACACGCACACGCGAGCACACAGTCATCGTATAAACATTTGACATCATGTAATTAAATCCATTGATGAATGATGCATATAACTCTATTATTTCAAATTCAATTCAACCATTTATTCATTTGGTACAGTTATACCCGTCATACGCATAATATAAAACAAAGTTTGTATTACGCTTGTTCAGCAGTTGAATGCGGCCGATTTATTACACCTCGATATATATATATATATATATATATATATATATATATATATATATATATATATATATATATATATATATATATATATATATATATATATATATATATATAAATATATATATACAGGAAGTGTTGAGGGTGACGATCGACTGTCTCTTGCATCAACGATCACTAACGGTTTGGTGTGTCGATGTGTCAATTGTAGCATGATAAACACGATTGTATATTTTATTAAGAGTCCACGGGAGTCGATTTAGCGAAATAACAGTTTTTTGGCGATAACTTTTGAACGGTATGAGATATCAAAATTCCAATACGCGAGAAACACAGTTAATCATAATAGCTTCAAGATGATATAAGTTATAACTATTCAAGTCATGTCGCATAACTGTCAAGCGTATACATAAAAAAACAAAACATTTTCTATAGCTGTATACCTACGCTTGACAGTTATGCGACATGACTTGAATGACTACAACTTATATCGTCTTGAAGCTATTTTAATTATCTGTGTTTCTCACGTATCAGAATTTTAATATCTTTCACTGTTCAAAAGTTATCACCAAAAAATGATATTTTGATAAATCGACTCCCATGAACTCTTAACGATCTATAGCGGTTTTGTGTGTCGTTGCGCCAACTCTAGTTTAATACACACACAACTGTACAATACTGTTATAAATCATTTAATGTAATTTCGGTTTATGTTTTTTCTTTCTCTGTCGCACTCCTATACAATGTATCACAAACATGTATCATTCTAAATGTCGGGCCAAATCTCTTTTTACGATTTTTGGTGGATTGCATTTTGGTTGAATTACTGATAAATTCAACGATGGTGTGATGAAAATGGTATAGCTACGGCTCAATTGAGAATCCTCCATCAATTAATAAAACAATCAAATCAGAATGTTTTTTTCAATTTTTTCGGCGGAAAATTATGGTCACAGGCAGCACAGTCCTGGTGTTAAAGTTCATTGGTTTTAAATGATGAAAATGGGGTGGTAAGATCGCCCTTGTGGTGCCCCTTCCATCGATCCTATCTTTCATCCATAGCCTCAATTGAGAAATAATGATTCTGTATCAAGCTACGATGTTATTGAAAAAAAAAAAAAAAAAAAAAATATATATATATATATATATATATATATATATATATATATATATATATGTATATATATATATATATATATATATATATATATATATATATATATATATATATATATATATATATATATATATAAATATATATATATATATATATATATATATATATATATATATATATATATATATATATATTTATATATACATATATTTATATATATATATATATATATATATATATATATATATATATATATATATATATATATATATATATATATATATACATATATATATATATATATGTATATATATATATATATATATATTTATATATATATATATATATATATATATATATATATATATATATATATATTATATATCTTTGAGATGGTAGGCCCATAGCGTGAATAGCATGATATGTAGATTTTTTTTTTCATTCGAATATTTTTCACAATGTTATGAATGTATAGTTTCACGCTCAACGAAGCCTGGAACAGGCTCATCTGTGGGTGTATGCAAAGTATATGTAAATGTTAGTACACAAATGATATAGAATAAAATATATGTAAATGTATAGTTATAACCGTTTCATTTCTTGGACATTTCAGGTCATTTCATGGTCTTGAAAGTGAAATATTTCCGGGTTCAGAATCTGAGTTCGGGGTTCCGTTTGCATGTAGCGCAACTATCGCTTTTATATCGAACTATAATATAAAACAACGATGCTCAACAATGTTATACACGGCTCAGTTGAACTATTATGTTAGCAGTTGCATCTGTTTTTTAGGAAAATTATAGATTTTGTTATAGTTCAACAATGCCACCAGTACCGTAGCCACTCTTATCTACATCTAGTTCACAAGGGAATCCGCCGAATCGTGACAGGCAATCGGGACCTTTGACTCTGAACTGACTGCAAGAAACCACAAATGCCTTCTATGTTATCAGTATGGGAGTTGGAGCACCTTCTTCATATTAAGATGAAATAGGTTGGTATCACTACATCGCGGTTTCATCAAGGCTTTTGTATCAATAATTCCAGTTAGGAGAAAAGTAGAAATTAGAGGAAAATGGAAAAATGCATAGCAAGGGTTACCATAGTGATATCAACTTTATCATCCCAGTTGAGGCCATCACGTTGGTGATTCCGTCACGGTCCATTTAATGTCATATATTGATATTTGCAGATGAAGAACTCTCTTAATTTCTTCAATCATTCTCCTGGAGTGGTAGGATCGCTCTCGTGGTGTCCCGTCCGAACGATCCTACCTTTCATCAATAGCGTCAACTGGGGAACAATGACCACTGTGTCAAGTTTGAATGTTGTCACAAATTGACTGACTTAATAAATAAATGCCCAAAGAAAATAAAAAACATGAAACTAGATTTTGATGGATATATAATTTTTGGAAAAGAAACTAGAAACCATCATCTCAATTTCAGTCATTGTAATTCACTCATTTATCCTCCAGGACCTCGCTTCTTTCCCAGATCGTGACGTGAATATTACTTAATTCCTTTCATTTTTTTTTTTTTGTGTAATTGGTGATGCCCACGTCATGACTCATCACGGTTTCTTGGGAAAAAACATTAATTATGAGAACCGAAATTTTGATGATGTTTTCTGGTTTTCTCTGGAATTAGGCGAATGAATATAATGATAATAATGTTCTTTATTTTCTCTTTGAATTGTACGCTTACAACATTGAGCATTGTCAGTGCACGTTGAACTATGAGGTACATGTGAATAGGAATAAGGTACCAATATAGTAAACTAGGCAAACGCGTTATGTGTTGCCGCGTTGATGGATGAGCTGGAACATATTGACTTATCTTTGGATTGGTTATCATATATATACACCTTGAGATCCAAACCATTACATCACTGCCATCTTATTTTCCATTATTAATTTCTATGATAATAAAGAAGGCTTTGTTTTAATCGTTTACATTTAAGAGGTGACACCTGTGGCTTGGATTTGATTGGTATCTTAATAGCTTTGAGTGATTTATACAAATTACATCATTACATCAAAACGGCTGATCCGATTTGAGTGAAAGTTCGTAATAATGTGTATAATCATTATATTAAAATTCCCTGATAATTTGAAATGTCTCGGATGAAAATTATTTCAAGAATATTTTCCTCCGGGTTATTCTAATGGGTTTTTTAAAAACTTTAAAATGAGTTTTCTCAAAAGTGGTTTAACCGATTGCGCCTTAAAACTATACCGTATCGAATTAGATAATGATACTTGTGTATGCCAAGTTTTAACCGATTTTAAATTTTCGTTTGACCTGTGGAGCGCGAAAAAAAAAGAAAAAAAACAGTCACTTTTTTTCGGGTATGGCGAAATTGAGTCTTCGCTTCGCTCATCCAAATATCACACTTGAAACAACAAGGCCTACACACAATTAATATCGTGATCAATTTTCAGATTCTAGTTTCATGGTGAGATGTCCCTTAAATTTTGTTCAACACTTCAATATTCCTCTCTCTGAATTTACAATATCAAGTTGAAAGAAAAAATATTCTGGAGTAATACAGCTAAATAAATAGATACATTATGTTTACTTGGATATTAATATCTCAGATTAATAATAACCAGAACTAACAGAACCCCCCACTTTTCCTCTCTAATTCCTTTCCTTTCTCCACCCACCCTCCATTCTTCCTTCCCTTCTCTTTCCGTTTCAAACGTCAACATAAACGATGTAAATGAACGACGAAATGTTTATTCTAGTGATAGCATTTGGTGCGCATCTTCAACTGCGCATTAATCTCTAAAAGTCGGCTTCACATTTGAAAATTGTTTACTATATGCTAATTAGGTTATGTTTCCATCACGTATTTCGGTGACTATGCACTTTGACTATGCCCTTTGACTATGCCCTTTGACTATGCACTTTGACTATGCACTTTGACTATGCACTTTGACTATGCACTTTGACTATGCACTTTGACTATGCACTTTGACTAAGCACTTTGACTATGCACTTTGACTATGCCCTTTGACTATGCACTTTGACTATGCCCTTTGACTATGCACTTTGACTATGCACTTTGACTATGCACTTTGACTGTGCACTTTGACTATGCACTTTGACTATGCACTTTGACTATGCACTTTGACTATGCACTTTGACTATGCACTTTGACTATGCAAACACGAAAACACGGACAAGCATCTGATTGAGAAAAGATGAAAAAGTTGAAAAACAGAAGCACAATCTACCCTCACCTTCCGGGTCACATTGAGCGAGCGTGTCACCCACTGAGCTACTTGTGCCGGTCGCTAAGTATCAATCAAAAACCAGCACATCTGGTCGAGTTTATTATTATAAAAATTTGAAAGAGTTCCAAAATATCTATTTGAAAAAACGTTTAATAAACATAGTATGGAATTCACATGTTACATTGAAATCTTGACTGTGTGTTTTTAATGGCTCTGTAAACTTGATAACATTAGTTTTATATATATATATATATATATATATATATATATATATATATATATATATATATATATATATATATATATATATATATATATATATATATATATATATATATATATGTTGAATGTACACAAGTTTAAAATAGATATGAATCCATCTGTAAGCTTATAAAAACCATCGAACATTTCATTCCTCCCAGACCGCCAGTGGTGGCCAAAACGATAGATTTGATTAAAAATGTTTCAAGCCAATTTAATACTCTCAATAAATTATCAATAAAATATTTCATTCTCAATTAATGGCTCAAAAAGATGGAATGAGTAACTGATTTCATTGAAATCGGTAGAATCCTTGTGACTTTTTTAATCATTATACAAAAACAACTTTCGGTGAAGCAGAATTGAAATTAAAATCTCTATGTTTACTTAAAATGCTTTCATTATCATGAAAAAATATTGACATATCTAGATAAGCTCTGTCGTACTAATTACTCGACCCCATTCGAGATTATCCATTTTAAAATCACTAATGAACTGAATAAAAACATTCAAAGTATATGTCTACCGTTTGACTCTGAAATGAAAGTGGTGAAAAATGTCACAGGCTTCTATCTACCCGGAACTCTAATCAGACGAGCTTTAGCGAGAATTCAATTTGACATACTGAAAAAAATTGGTGTTCGTTTTATGTTTTTTTTTGTTTGTTTTTTTGTTATTTTGTCGGTTCTCCACAGTTCAAACGGCTACAACTATCAACTTCAAACTTTTTTTCATTATGCTTCCTCATCTATTTTAGATTTGTATAGTTTTGTGGTATTATCGGGTGGTAACTTTTATTTTTATGAATTTTAGAAATTTCAAAAATACTCATTAGAATGACACGGCGAAAAAAAAATTGAATTTTTTTTATTTTTAAAAGAATTGAAATTTTGTGTGAAGTTGAATTACATATTGATACACATTTCTAGAAATGCTCAGCTTTCGGGTGTGCTATTTCAAAGAAAAAACATGAAATGTGCTAAATTGGTACCACTCGAAGCCGTTTTCAACCATTTATAACTGAAATGTTACCCAATTGGCGAATTTAGGCGAGAGTTTGGCAAAGAAGTCGACATACTGTTACTTCACGCTCGTCTAACAACGCGTATATAGCGTTTTCCTAGTTAGCAACAATGCTGAAATGTGTTTCGTCACTTTATACGGTTCATCAACCGACCGACTCTCGACGGATACGTTGCCCTTTCCGAACTTCAATGATAACTAATTGCAAGATATTTTCAGAAAAGTACCTAATTTCATTTCATTTCATTTTATTTTCATCCAATGGAGGATTTACAAGTTTATCATTAAAATAACATCAATAAATAGAATGCAGATCATATGGACAGTCAGTTCAAAATACATAATCACTATAAAAATGATATCAAAATGTATAAATATACAATGAATTCTTTTCTTCATACATCAAGGATCGCCAAGCCAATACAGATAAAAAATAACACAACAATAATGTATACAATTTTAAAAATCATTGACTGTTCATTCGAGTTATAAAAAGCATGACATTATAAACGGTATTAGATGAGGTGTAATATATATAGTAGATTCTAAGCGAATAAATATAAATACTTGGCTTCTATCAAGTCAGTTTATTAATAAAAAACAACAACAACACACACATGCTATGAACAATCAATTAAGATCCAAGTTCTAGAAACTCATTTTTGCACCCCAACATGAATTCGTGGACACTATAGAACGCATTCTTGATCAGAAACTGGCTCGAAATATTTTTAAACGTCGATATATTGTCGAAATACCAAATAGGAGATGGCAGTATATTGTACATTTCAGCACGTAATGGCTTTGTTTTGTATGAAGTCGCATACTACGTTATGGGACGTCATAATTCAGAAGTTATCACTAGTAAAAACGCGGGATTCGCGTTGTGAGATGAGCTCAGAAGTATAGAAATGTACAATGACAAATAATTTTTCAGCTTATTCTACATCTACAGACATTGGATCACTTCAAACGTTTGAAAACCCTTCCGGAATCAATTATGTCACGGCCTCCCTGTTCTTAAATAACTGATTTCAATCGTTTTAATTTAATTGATGACACTTGTTGCTATAGATTTAATTGGTTTTGTTTCAAGTGAAAGTACATTTTGAATGCGTTTTCTTCGTTATTTCTCATCCGATTGTTGTAAAATTCTCTGAAAAGGTGAAAATTCATATTCGGTGAAAATTTGAGAGCTTCCGAAGAATTCTTGTTTTTCAAGTATTTTCCATCCGTGTTATTCTTACGAGGATTTCTCGAACTTTCCGACTTTTTTCCGGAAAAACATTCGGACCAATCTTTCTGAAAAACAATCCCAGCCTATTCTGGTATGACAGAAATATGTAGAAAAATTTTCAACGTGATAGGTATTTTTTTCTGACCTGTATGCCGCGTACAAAATTACAAAAACAAACAAAATAAAAACGAAGCCCATTTTCTTTCGGCATGTGAAATGGAATCTTCGCTACGCTCATCCAAATAGAAAGAGAGTCTTCAAAAAGCATGTGATACAATTGAATCAACCGGTTTGAATTATCAACAAATTCGCAACGCATTTTAAGCTCACCGTGCATTTTTTCTGAAACTCTTTTGGCTTTCATAGCAGAGCTTTTGAAAAATATCTTTCGTTTTATTTATATTAAAACCGGATGAAAAATGTATACAGTTGCCTAATTGCATTGTTAGTAGGTAGAGTTCAACATTTTCAGTATAAAAATGTAGATTAAGCCTACGCAGTATTGGTGGGTTGTCTTGGCTTTGAAGTTGAAAATACGTATAATTAAAAAAGGTACGTATAACGTTCGTGAGAGAGAACATAATAATTGTATTCATTTCTTTCAACATTTTGAAGAGCGAAACACACGGAAGTTCAAAGGTTTTCTATATTTTCAACTTTGGAATACATTTTTTCCATATATAACTTATACTCAAAATAAGGATCAGAATCTTAAGATTAAGATGATAAGAAGACTCAAGTTTTTTTTCACTGTAAATGTTTGGATTGTTTTCTAACCCTTGCATTATTACCTTAGGATTCATTGTTTATAAATGAGTTATCTAATTTTCAATTATTCTTTGGGGTGGTAAGATCGCCCGTGTGGTGCCCCGTTCAAACGATCCTATTTTTCATCCCTTGTCTCAATTAGGAACAATTATTTCGTATCAAATTTCGATGTTATTTAAAAATATATATATAATTCATTCACTGTTGGTCAATATTCTTTTCAGTTTACCCGTAGCCCGAGTAGC
This sequence comes from Brachyptera risi, assembly GCA_964007535.1. Classification (NCBI taxonomy): domain Eukaryota; kingdom Metazoa; phylum Arthropoda; class Insecta; order Plecoptera; family Taeniopterygidae; genus Brachyptera; species Brachyptera risi. Next base: position 23,851,888 of record OZ023335.1, on the reverse strand, counting down.
CCGAGATACTTATTTCAAAGTGGAAGATATCAACATTCGTGTTTTTTTTTTTTTTTTTTTTCATCATCATCAGTTTTGTACATACAAATAAAAACACAGAACAGTCAAATACTATCCACAAAGTCTCCAAGGGAGACTTGACTGTGGGAAGAAAAAAATTAAATTATATCTGTATATTGCTTAGCTCTAGATTTTATACATTAGTTATGTTTGGTGATTGAGAAAATATAAACTTTTACTTTTAATACCAATGCTGATGATGTCCGAATATATATATCACAGAAACGGTTTTTACTTATAATGTGTTCCGGACTTTCGGAAACTGAAAGACTGTTATCTGCGGCGGAAATTCATGGTCACCAACAGCACAGTCCTGGTGTTGAAGTTTATTGGTTTTGAATAATTAAGATAGGGTGGTAAGATCGCCCTTGTGGTGCCCCGTCCAAACAATCCTATCTTTCATTTACAACCTTATTTGGGAAGCAATGATTTTGTATCAAGTTTCGATGTTATAAAAAAAAAAAAATGTTTACCGCCTACAGACGATTGTAACTGACGATTGCAACCCCAGTCTCTAGGCTTTATGGATTTTTGTCACCATCTCCCACTGGGTCAGTACTATAATAATCAGCCTCGCATCTTTACCACTATTGACACGGAGCCATACGTCACCAGTTCACGCTTGCGCATTACGCTAATTGGTATCTCGGTACATAATATACCCCATGCAATCCCAGGTTAGGCTGCACGCCACTCATGGATGTTATTACGGTTGCGTTTTTCCAGTGGCTCGAAATGGTGTCGAGAGTAGGCCTATCTGGAGAGCTCGTCGTATGGGTGACAATTGGGTGACCGATCATGAACTATGAAGAGCATATACCGGAACAAAGTCTACTCGATTGTGTGTGACATGGGTTTCGGTGTCCAATCATAGAGTAGAGAAGTTTAAAAGTCCATGGGAGTCGATTTAGCGAAATATCAGTTTTTTGTTGATAATTTTTGAACGGTGTGAGATATCGAAATTCTAATGCGCGAAAAACACAGACAATTGACCACTAGTGATGGGCGTGGTTAATTGCCAGGCCACCTAGATCTATACTTAATGTGGGCATTTATAGATACTCTGATAGGTAAATGTCTAATTTCCCACATAAGAAAGCCCATTTGATTGGATGTTTTGTTTTTGGAGTTTGTGGGCGGGTCAATCACTAGTCGTTAATTTTAATAGCCTCATGATGATATAAGTCATAACTATTCAAGTAATTTCGCATAACTGTCAAGCGTATACAGCTAAAAAATGTGTTTTTTCAACTGTACGCTAGACAGTTATGCGACATGACTTGAATAGTTATAACTTATATCATCATGAGGCTATTAAAATCATCTGTGTTTCTCGCGTATCAGAATTTTGATATCCTATACCGTTCAAAAGTTATCACCAAGAAACTGATATTTCGCTAAATCGACTCCCGTGGACTCTCATGTAATGAAGTTTAACGAGTGAATAAACAGAGATATATAAGTGAAAAATTTTCTCAAACTAAACATGTTTTTTTTTTTACCGATTTTCATCGACGCAAATAAATTTCAATTGAATCCATCAGTGCTAACGAGGAAAGAAAATAATTCACATTCATTACAGAACTGTTTTTTTTCACTTCCGCTCTTTTTCCGCTCATAGCTTCAATTATACTCGTGAAAAAAGATCACCAGACAAAACTGGTTACCAACCCGATAAAAATACATGACTCAATATTTATTGATATTAAAAACGAAGTAATAAACAGTTTTAATGCGGATGAGAATGTATATACTGTTTTTTCTCGAAAAGAGAAGGTTCCGAGCGACCGTCTCCCCTATCCCACACCACTAGCGCTCGGGTGGTTTAAGCCTTCATCTTTTGATTGTAACCAGTTCCAGAAGGGATGAATGTTTCGATCGACCGTCTCCCCTATCCCACACCATTAGCGCTCGGGTGGTTCAAGCCTTCATCTTTTGATTGTAACCAGTATCCAGGAGGAATGCATGTTTCGATCGACCGTCTCCCCTATCCCACACCACTAGCGCTCGGGTGGTTCAAGCCTTCATCTCTTAATTATAACCAGTATCTAGGAGGGATGCATGTTTCGATCGACCGTCTCCCCTATCCCACACCATTAGCGCTCGGGTGTTTCACTCCTTCATCTTCCGTGGATACAAGTATAGCGTACCGTACTGCACATTCAAGCTGTAAAATCTATTTCGAAATTCATCACAACTTTTCGTATACTTGGTTATTGACGTTTTTGAATTATATGCATAATTAATTCTATGAATAACAAATATGCAGGGCTATTAATTATTATGTTATTACAAATATCTGCTTATTATATTGGTTAAATCTGTTTTTCAGGGCAGGAAGTGGGAAATAAAGAGGTAGGGGAGAGGGGGAGGCAAAGGTGCAGAGGGTTTCAGGGGTGAGTGGGGAAGAAAGTGTAGAAAAGGTTATGAAGAAGAGGGAGGAAAAGTTGTGGAGGAGTTAAAGGGGAAGAGAAGAAAGTGTGGTGGGGTTAAGGGGAAGGTGGGAACCGATATCAAGTCAGCGGTTTCAACATTAATTTATATTGAAAATACTTCAGAAACTTTTGGATCCTAATTTTCTCTTCGAAGAAAATGTTTTTCAAGTGTTTTCCGTATCTCTTGTAAGCTATGGTGATTATAATATTGATACATTTGTGTTTGTTGAAGTACCGATCGACCGTCTCTGCTACATACTAGCGCTGACGGTCGGGGGTTTTGACGTGGTTATAAACGTGGAATGAATTGAAAATACTTTCAAAACTATTATTATTTTTCCGACAGATTTCTCAACGATCAATTTGAATCGTATGTATTAAATGAAACAAGACATTAGAAATTAGACTTTATTAACTCAATATTGTTATTAATTTTTGTATCAAACACTATTGTACTGTCTTTAAAAAACCTTTGTAATATGTCTGTATGTACAATATGTAAATTGTAATATGTGATAACCTGATGTCATATGTAGGCCAAAGGTTGAATGTCATTCAATTTGTCTTCAAATTAAAAAAACAAACCAAAGATAAGTTGATATGTTCCAGCTCATCCATCAACGCGGCAACACATAACGCGTTTGCCTAGTTATTATTATCATGAGGGTGAATGGTAACTGATAAAATTATTAGGTACGTAATGTTAGATTTCAAAAACACTATAAAGTTATTATGATATATGATGATCAATGAAGGTTGAGATAATAAGAATATTATTGTTAGCTAATCAAATAATGTGAATCAGACCAATGTGCTGTATAGGCCCATTATAGTTATGTTCACGGCCAGTATAATTATATTCATGTAGTCATGTTCTGCGGTTATTTGAAGAACATTAGATAATACAACCAACAAACAATAGACGGATGTCACAGGATTATTGTGAAATGTAATTTAAGTTTTTTTTTTTTTAAATGTTTATTGGCTTATTGCCAAAATCGTGCTCATTGATCTGAACAATGGGTCAAAACTGATCTCATATGGGTTGACCGCCAAAAATGCACAAATGCATGATGAATGGGTGATGCTATATCAAATCAACAAAGCCGAGTATAGAAAATTCGCACCGTCACCGATTAGAATCAAGTTTGGTAAAACAATTGAAGCAATTAATTGGACATGTGATATGTGAATTATATCTAATTTTTTTTATATTGGTTTTAACGACGCACTATACTGATGGCTATTATCTATTGGCGTCGGTTAATGATATATGAGATGATGGGATGACGAGATGAAAGGTTATTTTATTAGGTGTTTTGGATGGTGGGAAGGAGTCGGTCGTGGCCTGTTGTTAAGGAACCATCTCAGTATTACCCTGAACGACAGAGGAAAACCACGAAAAACCCCTGTCAGGATGGTCGACCATGGCGGGAATCGAACTCCGGTCTCCCGAATGGCGGTTCAATGTGTTACCACTCGGCCACGCGTCTCGGTAATTATATCTCATTGTTTTATATTATATTCCATAATGTCTATTCCATTCGATCATATTTTATTATAATATTTTGACAAATCGCACCATATCTCGTTATACTATATTATGTGTATACTTTTGTGACCGAATTCACAAAAGGTCATAACTTTGATCCGGCTCAAAGTCACGACAATTCCTAAAGATTTTTCCCATATCTGATATATTATTTTTGATTTTCAAATTTTAATCAATGATATATTGGTAATGATGATGGATTCAATCAAGGATTGAAATTAAAACATCAAAAATAATAGATCAAATATGGTATTACCTCTGGAAATTGTCGTAACTTTGAGCCGGATCAAAGTTATGACCTTTTGTGAATCTGGGCCTAGGTTGTTTTCGCGTTACAATTTCCAAAATTATTTTATTGGGTGTAATTAGATAGTGGGAAGGATTCGGTCGTGGCCTGTTGTTGAGGAACCATCCCAGTATTTACCTGATTGACAGAGGAAAACCACACATAAAACCTGTCAAGATGATCAAACAAGGCGGGAATCGTACCACGGTCTCCTGAATGACGGTATACTGCATTCTAACCACTCGGCCACACGTCTCAGTAATAAGCATAATCTATTCTCACTGCATGGAGTAACCCTGAATATATCATTTTTACGATTTTTTTCATCATTTATAAGATCATTTTTTTGAAATTCCATTTACATAAATCGATTTTATATTCTGCAAACGAATGCTGAAAAACTTGAAAAAGGGTGTGATTGAAGATAGATTTTGGCAATTACTTCGAAAGGTTTCAGAAAATATGTATAACTTGAACAGTCGCTGGGAACACGTATAAAATACAGATGATCACTGGAAACTCGGTTAGGGTATACGATGATTTATTTCCAGTTGCGATTGTATTAAGAGGACATTGACAGCTATTTTCTCACAATTTCGACATTTTTTTTGCGCTAGATTGATAATAAAATGTTCAAATAATTGGATGAGTGTAGCGAAGACTCAATTTCACTGTACTTGAAAAATCGAATGTGTTTTCTTTTCGTTTTTTTTGTTTTTTGTTCGCGCTCTACAGGTCAAACAAAAATTCAGATCATGATGAAACTTGGCACACACATGAACCCCTATCTGACTTGATGCTGTATAGTTTTGAGGCGAAATCGGTTCAACAATTCTTGAGATAAATCATTTTGAAGTTTTTAAAAAACTCATATGAATAAGCCAGGCGGAAAAAATGACAAAGTGAATGTTCTCCGAAATTTTTCAAATTTTCACAGAACTCGAACAACATATTAATACACATTATTTTTTACGATAATCGAATGTGACGTTTCGGAGTAAAAAATAAAAAAATGCGATTTTTATTCATTTAATTACTTCATTTTTTTTATTCGCTCATCCATCAACGCGGAAACACATAACGCGTTTTCCTAGTGATATACTGCAAGACTCATCGAATCATTCACTGTGGTTCTGAATGTATACATTTGTTTCTTAATTTCAGTATTTAGTATTAGTCACTAATCACTAGGCAAACGCGTTATGTGTTGCCGCGTTGATGGATGAGCTGGAACATATCAACTTATCTTTGGATTGGTTATTATATATATATATACACCTTGAGATCCAAACCATTACATCACTGCCATCTTATTTTACATTAATAATTTATATAACTAGGCAAACGCGTTATGTGTTTCCGCGTTGATGGATGAGCTGGAACATATCAACTTATCTTTGGATTGGTTATTAAATATATATATACACCTTGAGATCCAAACCATTACAACACTGCCATCTTATTTTCCATTAATAATTTATATGATACTAAAGAAGGCTTTGTTTTAATCGTTTACAATCAAGTGGTGACACTTGTTGCTTTGATTTAATAGGTATCTTAATAGCTTCGAATAATTAACACAAATAACATTATATATATTTTTACATCGAAACGGCTGATCCGATTTGAGTGAAAGTTCGTAATAATGTGTAACATCATCAAATTGAAATTCCCTGAGAATTTGAATCCTCTCAGATGAAATATTTTTCACGAATTTTTTCCTCCGGGTTATTCTAATGGGATTTTTGAAAACTTTGGAATGAGTTTTCTCAGAAGTTGTTCAACCGATCGCGCCTCAAAACTATACAGCATCAAGTCAGATAGGGGTTCATGTGTGTGCCAAGTTTCAACTGATTTCGAATCTTCGTCTGACCTGTGGAGCGCGAAAAAAAAAAGTCACTTTTTTTCGGTAGAGTGAAATTGAGTCTTCGCTTCGCTCATCCAATCATTAGTTCGCATTGTGAATCCAGCTTAAGAGGTTCTATTTTCATTGATAGCGACTGATCACGGCCAGTAAGATAAGGGATGAGAAGACGCTCCTGCTTTACGACGTGTCATGGCTTAGTATGCGAATTTATGCAAAACCAACCCATGTCCACGTTGAAAGGGAGGATATTTCCTGATAATTTATTGATATTGAATAATTAATTAGACACCTCCGTGGCTCAGTCAGTCAAATACCGCTAATGATAGAAACTGAAATCATTGGGCGTGGGTTCGAATACCCCATGAGATATGAGTCACAGAGAGTCATTCAGAAGAACGGGGTTCGATTCCCGCCATGGTCGACCATCCTGACAGGGGTGCAACGTGGTTTCCTTCTGTCGTTCAGGTCAATGCTGAGATGGTTCCTTAACAACAGGCCAGGACCGACTCATTCCCACCATCCAAAACACTTGATAAAATGACCTTTGATCTCATCATCCCATCATCTCATTCATTATTCATCGACGCCAATAGATCGTAGCCATCAGTATAGTACGTCGTTAAAACCCAATATATAAAAAAATGAGATATGAGTTTTTGTGAACGTCCAATAAAATGTACATTTTTATTACGTTTTCTTTGTTAGTTATCATACGATTGTTGCAAAAATCTCTGAAAAGGTGTATAATAGTATTTTTCATATTCGGTGGGAATTTGAGAGCTTTTTAATAATTCTTGTTCTTCAAGTATTTTCCATCCGTGTTATTCCGAATTTCTTCCGGAAAAACCTTTCGAATGATTTTTTTGAAAAACAATCCCAGCCTATTCTGGTATAACATAAATATGAAGAAAAAGTTTCAAGTTGATAAGTATTTTTTCCTGACCTGTATACCGCTCACAAAATTACAACAACAAAAAAACGAAAAAAACATAAAAACCAAGCCCATTTTTTTTCGGTATGTGAAATGGAATCTTTGCTACGCTCACCTAATGAAAATTTCAATACATTCTCTTCTTTTTTCTTCCAACTTTTTGTTCTTTTTTTTTTAAATGACAAATATCTTGGTTATCAAATGGAAGAATACAAACGATAATGAAATATTCCATATATGCCTCCTATTTCGACTTCAGTCTGCTTGTGATGAGATCCCCATGAATTAAAACAAAATATATTACTACAGACCAACAAAGATTTGTTTTTCAAGTTATAACATACTTCGTTCACGTCCACCTCATAGGAAGAATTGAGAGAATTCATTAATTGCTTTTAGTTTGTCTTTTGAAGTGCCGAATATAATTATCAGATGGACAGAAAAACACGACTAATTGGCACTGCAGCTGTTTCCACCTTGACTCTATGACATGTCATTTGTTAGAATAACTTCGAAAATGAGAACATTTGCTTCTATACAATGCAATTGATCTTGGATAGAGTTCACTCAATTGATAACATGGTGGATGAGTCTGTATTATAATATGAGATGAAGAGCAACTGAAAACCAATGGATACGATTTTTTTTTTAATTTTCAATTACAGTTATTATACGAGCTTTAGCAAGGATTTGATTTGACATACTGAAAAAAATTGGTGTTCGTTTTTATGGGTTTTTTTTTCATGTTTTTTTATCGGTTCTCCACATGTCAAACGGGTACAGTTATCAACCTCAAACTTTTTATCATTATGATTCCTCATCCAACGTGGATTTGTATATTTTTTGGCATTATCGGGTGGTAACTCTTATTTTTATGAATTTTAGAAATTTCAAAAAAAAAAACATTAGAATAACACGGCGGAAAAAGATAAAAATATTTTTATTTTCAAAAAACATGAATTTTGTATGAAGTTGAATTACATCTTGATACACATTTCTGAAAATTCTCAGTTTGATCGGATCAGCCATTTTGAAGAAAAAACATGAAATGTGCTAAATTTGTACCACTCGAAGCCGTTTTCACCCATTTATAACTTAAATGTCACCCAATTGGCGAATTGAGGCAGAAGTTTGGCAAAGAAGTCGACATACTAGTACTTTCCGCTCGTCTAACAACGCGTATATAGCGTTTTCCTAGTATATACAGCTATATTATTTGAGGATATAGCTATATCTTTCTATATATCCAGATGATGAATTCCTGTACAAGATCCAACTGGCCAACTGGTAAAGCCACGCCCATTTTGAGTCGTCAATTGAATCAGCATGTTTTCAAAGTTCACATCTTCTCGATGAGCTTCTGTCATTTTTTGAACTGATACTTTTTTTACTGCAATTTCATTGAATCTGTTAAAACTATCAGGAAGACGCCATATATGCGTTGTTAGACGAGTGAATAGTAATAGTATGTCGACTTTTATGGCCAAACTTTTGCCCACATTCGCCAATTGGGTAACATTTAATTCAGAAATGGGTAAAAACTGCTTCGAGTGGTACCAATTCAGCACATATTATGATTTTTCTTCGAAATGGCTCACCCGATCAAGCTGAAAGTTTTCAGAGATGTGTATCAAAATGAAACTCAACTTCACGCAAAATTTCATTTTTTTTTTTTAAATAATAATATTTCCTTTTTCTCAGTCGTGTTATTCTAATGGGTATTTTTGAAATTTCTAAAATTCATAAATATTGCCACAAAGCTATAGGCCCACAGATCTGAGTTAGATGAGGAACAATAATGAAAAAAAGTTTGAAGTTGATAGCTGTAGCCGTTTGACCCGTGGAGAACCGACAAAAAAACATTAAAAAAACATAAAAACGAACACCAATTTTTTTCAGTATCTCAAATTGAATCCTCGCTAAAGCTCGTCTAATTACTCATTGTAGATAGAATGAAACTATAGTCTATAGCAAACCAAGTAGGCCGACAGTACACTGACTAATTTATTGAAATTCTCTATTTGCGCGAGCATAGCTTTCATCCGATTGAAGAACGAAACAAAATTCTGATGAATAATTCAAAAAGAGCGCAGTGAAAGCGTACATCATGCGAGCTTTCACTTCTCTGCTCCAGCGATGCAGTATTTAACACACTGGATCTGTTGTTGAGAGCTAATTTCTGACTGCTATTTCAGTATGGAGTGGTCCATAAAGTCACATGATGATAGATCCTGGAATAATATGAATAGACAGTATACGTATTGGGCCCATTCATCCTATCTGGAAATTAGAATTGCTACTCCTGACAAATAACTGAATTTTGAGTTAACTAATGCAGAACCACTTAGGGGAATGTATACGAGACTTTTTTTTCTAATAACATCGTAACTTGATACAAAATCATTCTTTCCCAATTAAGGCTATGGATGAAAGGTAGGATCGTTTGGACGGGGCACCACACGGGCAATCTTTCCACCCCATTTTAAAGTTTATAACCAATGAACTTCAACACCAGGACTGTGCTGTTGGTGACCATGAATTTTCGCCGCAGATAACAGTCTTTCAGTTAAACTATTAAAAATATATATTGGACTGATGAAGAAATATCTGGAAATATATTTTCTTCCCGTTTTCTCCGTGTGCCGACAAAATGACCGGAAAGGCTCGCTAAATTTGGGAGCGTTTCAAAACAGAAACGATTGCCAAGTTTTGAAACTTGCCCAATTTATTGTTCACACTAATGGGCATGTCATCAGATAATCATAATTCTCAGAAGTCTTGCCGTTCCATTGATACAGATTTATTTGGAATCACATAAAATTTTGTCAAAATTTTCAGGCAACTCTATAGACTGTTGATAATGAACAAACGACAAGATTCATGAACAATAACTTGGGCAAGTTTCAAATTTGTACAATTATATTCGTGGCATTTCCCTATTTACCGAGCGTTTTCAGTTATTTTGCTGGCAAACCGGAAAATTATGATCATTGTTGGACCAACCCAGCTAGGTAATACGGGGGTACACATGAGCAGGTGATTATAACACTATGGAGTGATGATGATTCAAAAAAGCGTCCACAAAAACCCATGCCTTATGCGGGACTCGAACCCACGTCCAACGGTGACTTCAGTTTCTGAAGCGGTTCATTACGACAGAGCTACCGAGTGCCGTCACACAAGAAAATAAGGGGGAAGGGAAGGGGGGGGGGGGGGGTAAATTTTACATATTATTTTTTATGAGTAAAATATCGATTCACTTCAAAGGTTCTGCATGAGTAAACTCAAAATCTAGTCATTTGTAAGTAGTTTTTATCATTTTCAGAAGGATGGCTAGCCTTTGAACTACCGGACTGTGTGTACCTCCTCTCTCTCTCTCTCTCTCTCTCTCTCTCTCTCTCTCTCTCTCTCTCTCTCTCTCTCTCTCTCTCTCTCTCTCTCTCTCTCTCTCTCTCTCTCTCTCCGTCTATATATATATATATATATATATATATATATATATATATATATATATATATATATATATATATATATATATATATATATATATATATATATATATATATATATATATAGCGTTATTTGGGGGATCATTTTTTGGTCTTCAGTTTGAGGTAATTGATCATCATTCAGGAAAAACCAAGTAGTATTTTGGTGGATGAAATATGAATATTCTATATATTGGAAAAAAATATAGAAAATGGACATATTTCATTTACCAAAATACTTCTTGATTTCATTCCCATATATATATATATATATATATATATATATATATATATATATATATATATATATATATATATATATATATATATATATATATACTTATACATATGAATTGTGACCCCTCATACAGTCTATGACACGATCAGAAGTAGAATATATGTAGATATTATTCAAATTTCGATATTGATTCAGAAGAGTACATTCTCCATGTGACCACGAGTAAATATTCCAACTCGCGAAAAGTCAATTTGTTCGTTTTTCTGCAACAACCAAATCTAAAACATGCATGTTGCTTATTTCACAGGATATTCTCTTATTTGTTTTAATCCATTTCCCTTCTATTTCTAGCTCTCGTGAATAAGAAATGCTGTTCGAACAATATGAATCGGTATGACGTGCTATCTGGTTATTATACAATTTTTTTTCAAACAAGTTAGAGAATATTATTTACAGACTGCAGTTTTTCGTACTGAAAAAGAGTTTGATCACATCTGGAGGTATAATCATAGTACAGAAGAATATTTGAAATAATCCATGTACTAAAACGAAGTTCATTGGTTATAAACATTGAAAGTGGGTTGGTAAGATCGTCCTTGTGGTGCCCAGTCCAAACAATCCTTTCTTTCATCCACAGCCTTAATTGGGGAACAATGATTTTGTATCAAGTTTCGATGTTATTATAAAAAAAAAAAAAAAAAAAATTGGTTCAAAAAAGTTCTTAGTTTATTGATGAGCGTAGCGAAGTCTCCATCCCACTCTTATAGGACTTTGTCTGTGTGTTTTTTTTTTTTTTTTTTTGTTTTTTTGTAAGCACTCCACAGGTCGCAAGGGTTGACTGATCAACATGAAACTTTTTTTGGACACGCAAACTCATCCAACTTAGAACTGTATAGTTTTTGGGATGAATCGGTCCGACCGATTTTGAGATACATCATCTCAAAGTTTCTAAAAACCCCATAAGATTTGGCTGAGCGGAAAATGTTGAAAAATAAAATCACTCCAAATGGGATGAAATTCTCTCTAAATGTGTATACATGGATTTTACACATTATTACGATTTTTTAAGCAATTCTGATCAGTCGTTTTGAAGAAAAAAAATAAAATGACTGTTAATATTCATAAAATAAATCATAAAAATTGTGACAGAATTAAGTTGTCGAGATTCACTGCTTTCTAGATTCAAGAGTTGACCAACAATGAAGTATTTTTTATATGCGTCAAGGTGTGTAGAATACCAGAGTCAATGAAGTGGCAAGAGTAGAACTACTTTAACGACTTTAATGGCTTATTCAGATATCAAGGTGTGTAGAATACTTGAGTCGATAAAGTAGCAAGGGTAGAACTACTTCAAGGACTTTTATACCCTATTCAGATATCTCGCTCATCTTACAACGCATATTTCGCGTTTGACTAGTAAGTAATTAAAATGGGGTGGTAAGATCGCCCTTGTGGTGCCCCGTCCAAACAATCCTATATCTTTCATCCACAGCCTTAATTGGGGAACAATGATTTTGTATCAAGTTTCGATGTTATTAAAAAAAAAAACTCAACGAAGAAACACAGGCCTACTGAGAGATAAAAAACAGTATATATTTCTGAGTCTTGAGATCACATTGAGAATTCGAAGGAAATCGTAACCCTGAGATCAAATTCGAACGAATACCTACGATATTTATTTCCTTGATTCCAGAGGAAATTAAAAATCATCGCCACAATTTCAATTTATAAAATTCATCATTTGAGCTCACGATTTTTTTCCGAGTCCTGACGTAAATAATCATTACTCGATTCTGTGTATGTTTCTACACAGAATCGGTGATGATTACGTCATGATTCATGATTTCTTGAGGACAAAAGTAAACGATCTCAATTTCTGAAATTGAGATGATGATTTCTGTTTACTCTAAAACTAGTCAAATGCCACATATGGGTAGTAATTGACGACTGGTGATTGACCCGCCCATAAACGTCACAAAACAGAACATCCAATCAAATGGGCTTTGTATGTGGGAAATTTGACATTTACCCATCAGAGTAGGCTATCTATCAGAGTAGGTGGCCCTGACGATTAGCCACGCCTATCAGAAGTGGTCAATTGAGCGAGATATCTGAATTAAGTATCTCGTCGTCTAAGTAGTTTTATCTGCGCCACTAAATCTACTTCCGTGTGTAATTGAAAACTCTACACACCTTAAATCCTATAAAAAATTCAGTTAAAGTTTAAAATTCAGTTAATTTTAAAGCAGTGAAACACAGCTATGGTTTTGCAATAATGTTCTATCTATTTGTTGAATGAAAAATATGTATAGGCTTCTGTCAAGTGATGTCACTCATTGTTGAAAGAGACAGACAACAATGTCCACCAGTTGGAATTGACCAATCAGAATGTTTGGTAGTCCACTAGTTCGCTGTAATGGTAACGATTGTTTGTCAATTGTTACTTTACAGAAGCCTATAGTGTTCGCACGTAACAAACGACAAACAATCGTTACTAAAGCAATAAAGAGAACTGGTGGACTACCAAACATTCTGATTGGTCAATTACAACTGGTGCACATTGTTGTCTCTCTTTCAACAATGGGTGACGTCAGTTGAGAATACCCCATTGAATTATTTTCTTTAGAACGTCTGATCCAAATTGCATACGAAGTTGTAATAATGTGTATTATTATTGTTCTCATATTCAGACATTTTTTTCTGAAGAACTTTTATATTTTCAAATTTTCTTGCCCAGCCTAATCTTATGAGGTTCTCAAAAATTTTGAGAAGATATTTCTCGAAATTTGTTGAACCGATTTATCCCCAAAATCACACAGTTCTGAGATAGATGAGTTTGCATGTATAAAAAAGTTTCATGTCGATCAGTCAAACCCTGCGACCTGTGCAGTGCTTGCAAATAATAATACAAAAAAAAACACACACACAGACTAAGCTCTATAATAGTGGAATGGAGACTTCGCTACGCTCATCCAATTATGAGAATAAATATCAACAGCATACATCGACATCCACCTCTAGGATTGCAATTTCCTTTGATGGAAATAAAAGTAACGTTTTGATCCTGGAAATAACCGACCGTTAACTGAACGTCAAGGAGAGATGCAGGACACGCGTCTGATGCAGCGGTAATGAAGCAATCCGTAGCATTAATTGCGGATGTAGTTTTTATTAATTAAAATATTCTCAAAGATACTTCAATTAAAAGTTTCCATTTCACATGGTTCTAACTTTTACGAGTGTTGGCACTTGATTACCAACATGATAAAATACTCATATAATAATTCGGTTCAGAGAATATTCTGGACCGAGACGCGTGGTTTAGTGATTAACATACTGAACCGTCATTTCAATTGGGAGTTCGATTCCCGCCATGATCAACCATCCTGACAGGGGTTTTCGTGCTTTCCCTCTGTCATCCAGGTCAATACTGGGGTGGGTCCTTGACAACAGACCACGACCGACTCCTTCCCACCATCCAAAACACCTAATGAAATAACCTTTCATCTAATAATCTCATAATCTAATTCATAGATCGCATAGATCGCCAACAGATCGTAGCCAACAGTATAGTGCATCGTTAAAATCCAATTTAAAAAAAAAAGAATATTCTGGGCTGACTCGATCAAGCTGAGAATTTTCAGAAATATGTATAAAAATTTAATCTAACTTCACACAAAATTTCATTCTTTTGGAAAATATTTTTTTTTCGCCGTGTTATTCTAATGGGTATTTTTGAAACTTCTAAAATTCATAAAAATTAAAGTTACCACCCAATAATGCCACAAAACTATACAAATCCAAGCTAGATAATAAGGAACCATAATGAATAAAAGTTTGAAATTGATAGCTGTAGCCGTTTGACCTGTGGAGAACCGAAAAAAAAAAAACGAAAACCAATTTTTTTCAGCATGTCAAATTGAATCCTCGCTAAAGCTCGTCTAATAATATTTCAACACAATCAAATGAATCAATGTTTCTTAATGTTAGTATAAAACCACCTAACCGACAAGACACACTCAAGTGTGTCATACTGTTTATTATTCTATCTGAAAGATTCTATAATTTGTTATCTCTCCAAACTATAAACTACTCACGTAATGTATGAACATTATTTGTTTAAGAAATGTACCAACATTATAAAAACAAATCGTATTGAGTGCTGGTCAAGGGGATAGTTTGTTTGTTATGATAAGACGCTGTACTAAAACCAGAGTCGGTAAAGCAGTTACAGCTATACTACTTTATCGATTAAGTTAGTTGTTCACGGGTTCAGGGTTGTGTCAAGGCATGGGCCCACAGGTCCCGGACCTAGGGCAGCAAGATTCCAACCGGCGTTAGCTCCCCAAAAATAGAATAATAATTGAGTATATTTTAAACTAGGCAAACGCGTTATGTGCTGCCGCGTTGATTGCGTTGATGAGCTGAAACATATCGACTTATCTTTGGATTGGTTATTATATATGTATATATACACCTTGAGATCCGAACCATTACATCACTGCCATCTTATTTGCCATTAATAAT
This sequence comes from Brachyptera risi, assembly GCA_964007535.1. NCBI lineage: Eukaryota > Metazoa > Arthropoda > Insecta > Plecoptera > Taeniopterygidae > Brachyptera > Brachyptera risi. Next base: position 23,836,504 of record OZ023335.1, on the reverse strand, counting down.
TTATATGATAATAAAGAAGGCTTTGTTTTAATCGTTTACAATCAAGTGGTGACACTTGTTGCTTTGATTTAATAGGTATCTTAATAGCTTTGAATAATTGACACAAATAACATTATATATTTTTTTACATCAAAACGGCTGATCCGATTTAGGTAAAAGTTCGAAATAATGTCTATTATTATGTTGTTCGAGTTCTGTAAAAATTTGAAAAATTTCGGAGAACATTCACTTTGTCATTTTTTCCGCCTGGCTTATTCATATGGGTTTTTTGAAAACTTCAAAATGATTTATCTCAAGAATTGTCAAACCGATTTTGCCTTAAAACTATACAGCATCAAGTCAGATAGGGGTTCATGTGTATGCCAAGTTTCATCATGATCTGAATTTCTGTTTGACCTGTAGAGCGAGAACAAAAAAACAAAACACAAAAAAAAAAAACTTCGATTTTCAAGTACAGTGTAATTGAGTCTTCGCTACACTCATCCAAAAATCGGATATTTCTATATAATATATATTCACGTTCTAAAATACCAACTAATTATCATTATCTATTATTATTTTGTTCATTCTCAGTTCAGTTCAATTTACGAATACATGTTTAGATTGAAGTTCATTTTCAAATTGTCATCTATATAATATTTGTTTCAGACGTGTAATTATTTTCGTTTTGTTTGTTCTTACCTTGAATATGCTTTTCTATATTCTAAATTATATTCTTAGTATCACTCCAAATCTAAACACCCTACTTTTTGGCATTACTAAACGTAACGTGGTAAACGTATTACTTCCTCACATCTTAGTCTGAATTTCACATATATTATATATTCTTTGTTATTTTTGACCCACATACAAGCCTTTCCAGGCTTTGTGGAAAAGAGTTTAATTTTATTTATATATGTATGTTCTATGTTCTTTTGTTCAAAGACAAGAACATATATATATATATATTATTGTTATTTGCTTCTCTTCCAAAGAACATATACATTTGATGACTAAAATATAACGAATATAATTATGGAACGTCCATCAGTGAATAAAAACAGTTGCATAGGTGAGAAGTGAAAACAAATACAATCTTACATTCCACATATACAATCATTCATACTGTTTCATATACACACATTTACACGTACATTATTACATATAGTCAGTTCAATATGAAATGTACTAGGCAAACGCGTTATGTGTTTCCGCGTTGATGGATGAGCTGGAACATATCAACTTATCTTTGGATTGGTTATTATATATATATACACCTTGAGATCCAAACCATTACATCACTGCCATCTTATTTTTCTCTAATAATTTATGTGATAATAAAGAAGGCTTTGTTTTAATCGTTTATAATCAAGTGGTGACACTTGTTGCTTTGATTTAATAGGTATCTTAATAGCTTTGAATAATTGACACAAATAACATTATATATTCTTTTACATCAAAACGGCTGATCCGATTTGAGTAAAAGTTCGGAATAATGTGTATTATTATGTTGTTCGAGTTCTGTGAAAATTTGAAAAATTTCGGAGAACATTCACTTTGTCATTTTTTCCGCCTGGCTTATTCATACGGGTTTTTTGAAAACTTCAAAATGATTCATCTCAAGAATTGTTTAACCGATTTTGCCTCAAAACTATACAGCATCAAGTCAGATAGGGGTTCATGTGTGTGCCAAGTTTCATCATGATCTGAATTTTTGTTTGACCTGTAGAGCGCGAACAAAAAAACAAAAAACAAAAAAAAAAAAAAAAAAAAAAAAAAAAAAAAAAACACCTTCGATTTTTCAAGTACAGTGTAATTGAGTCTTCGCTACGCTCATCCAATTAACAGATGGCATAATGTAGAATTGGATAGATCTATCGAATATAATCATATGAGTGTGAGCGAAGATTTCATCCCACTATTATGGGACTTTGTGGGTTTTTTGTTGTGGGCACTGCACAGGTCGCTGGGGTTGACTAATCAGCATGAAACTTTTTGTACACGCAAAATTATCCAACTTGGAACTGTATAATTTTTGGTATGAATCGGTTCGACCAATTTTGAGAAATATCATCTCAAAATTTCTAAAAACCCTATGAGATTGGGCTGAGCGGAAAATGTTGAAAAATAGAATCTCTTTAAATGAGATGAAATTCTCTCTGTATGTGTATACATGCATAATACACATTACCACGATTTTTTTATCCAATTCGAACTAACCGTTTTGAAGAAAATAATTAAATTATCTGTTTTTATTCATCAAATATTATTACAGAAATTAAAGCAGATTCAGGTTGCCAAGATTCACTGATTTCTAGATTCGATATTTGCTCAACAATAAAGTCTTATTTATATGCATAAAGGTGTGTAGAAAACTAGAGTTGATAAAGTAGCAAGGGTGAAACTACTTTAACGACCATTATACCTGATCAGATATCTCGCTCATCTTACAACGCTCATGTTGCGTTTGGCTAGTAATATTCATTCATGTTATGTATGCTCATCTTGTCGCTATAAATACATACATAGAATACATAGACAGCATTGAGAACAATATTCTGTATACAGTTTTCCACAGTTTTCTACAGTTATTTGCTACAGTTTTCTCCTAATCCGTGTCTCAGTTTTATATTTTCGAGTATTTTTCATTCATTTATATCCATTTCTATCCATTATATACCTTCTCGCCACGTTCACAACGACACCTACTCGCGTACTTCTTTGTATACCATACAAAAAATACCAGTTTTGTATTTCATTATTTGTGAAATCTTCAGAAAACTTCTCTACAGACAACTTTGTATACTATAAACAAAAACGAAACAAAATCAAACCGTCCAGATTAGTTTTAAAACTCGAGTTTGTTTGTATTGACAAGAAATACCGACACCTTTGTGGATCAAAACCTTTTAGAGTATGTCATAATAAATCACTTTGGAAGTTTACTTTGATCGACCTCCGCCCATCCTCATGCCCATACCGACCTCCAACTAGGTCACAGTGAAAACTATCAAACGCAGCTCTCTGCTGTGACGGTCGTTAACGATATCTGAAGAGTACGTGGGAGTGTAATTAGTGAGATATTTAACAATTTTATTCATTTCATTTATTGTATTCATCTTATTTATTGTATTCATATTATTTATTTCATTTATTTTATTTATTTTATTCATTTTATTTATTTTATTTATTTATTTATTAATTTTTTTAATTTGTTTTTTCATTTTATTCATTTCATTCATTTCATTTATTTTATTCATCTTATTCATCTCATTTATTTTATTCATCTTATTCATTTTATTTATCTCATTTTTTTCATTTTTTCCATTCATTTTTCATTTTATTAATTTCATTTATTTTATTTATTTCATTCATTCCATTTATTTCATTTTTTTTTCATTTTTTTCATTTCATTTATTCTATTTATTTTATTTATATTCATTCTCGTCCAAGTGGATTAAAATCTAAAATGTAACATTTCTGAGTTAATCATATGGACAATCAAGGATAAAATAGAAGATAATATATCACACACAACAAACAAACAAGAAAATATACATGAATTGAAATAAATGGTAGATGCTATTTTTATAGATACCTAGCTACTACCAATCAAGTAACGGAATAAGACAAGTATACAAATAAATGGACCATAAAAAGTACAATAATATTACAATCAGAAGGTTATAGGCGTAATTGAAAGCAAAAATCAGAAATTGAAATATGATGAATCAAAAATATTAAATATAATATATGAAATATAAATCAGATATAATCAAATATAATAAATATAAAAATATAAAATATAATAACCCTGGTGATAATTTTCGAACGGTATCATATATATTCAAATTCTTATATAGTAGAAACATTCCAATTTTCAGCAACTCTGAAATTGTTTGAAATAGAATTACCAAATATGAATTTTCACTGAAATCGATCTGAATAATGTGTTATTGTAGCTGTATAGGTCTATGTGGAAATTATGGAATATGAGTTAAATAGGTGCCACATAACTTCTGAGAGGTATTTAAGCTGGGCAAACGCGTTATGTGTTGCTGCGTTGATGGATGAGCTGGAACATATCAACTTATCTTTGGATTGGTTATCATATATATATATATATATATATATATATATATATATATATATATATATATATATATATATATATATATATATATATAAATATATATATATATATAAATATATATATATATATATATATATATATATATATATATATATATATACATATTTATATATATATATATATATACACCTTGAGATCCAAACCATTACATCACTGTCATCTTATTTCTCATTATTAATTTCTATGATAATGAAGAAGGTTTCTTTTTAATCGTCTACAATTAAGAGGTGACACCTGTAGCTTGAATTTTCAATAGGTATCTTAATAGCTTTGAATGATTCACAAAAATTACATTATATATTTTTTTACATCAAAACGACTGATAAGATTTGAGTGAAAGTTCGGTACAATGTGTATCATCAGAATAAAATTTCCCGAGAGTTTGAATTCTCTCGGATGAATTAATTATTTCTCATGTTTTTTTTTCTCTGGGTTATTCTTATGGGATTTTGAAAACTTTGAAATGAGTTTTCTCAGTAGTGGTTCAACCGATCGCGCCTCAAAACTATACAGTATCGAATCGGATAAGGATACTTGTGTGTGCCAAGTTTCAACTGATTTCAAATTTTTGTCTGACCTGTGGAGCGTGAAAGAAAAAATATATAAAAAAAAGGACTTTTTTTTCGGATAGGGTCTATGGTGAAATTAAGTCTTCGCTTCGCTCATCCAAATACATGTGTTCACCGGAATTTGGAATTGTATATTTCATAGACTTTTAAAGCTTTCAAAAAAAAAAAACTCTCAAAAGCTATCATCAAAAACTGATATTTTGCTGAATCGATTCCCAGGCACCTTTAATTGACGTACGTAACACGATGACAGTCATACTATTGAAACCCAAACGATACTTTTGATTTCAAAAATGGACTTCAAATTCACTTGAATATTTCTGCAGCCTTTCTCCGTAGCTCAATCAGCTAAGGCACCGCTTTAAAAACTGCAGTCAACGTCGTGCTTGTGTTCGAGTCTCTAACAAGGTATGGGTTTTTGTGAGCGATGATCCTTCAATTGCGTGATCCTCTCGCTCATGCTCATCACTTGATAGCTTTCATTTTGTGAGCTCAAATTTTGAATAAATATATATATTTTTAAATTTTGAATCTTTTTAAATTTCAAAATTTTTTTAATCTAAATTTTTTCTAAATTTTAAATTTTTTCTAAATTGATTTTTTTTTTAATCTCAAATTTTTTAATTTTTTTTAAATTCAAATTTTTCAAAATTTAAATTTTTTCGAAATTTCAAATTTTGGGGAAATTTTGAATTTTTTGAAATTTCAGATTATTAAATTTCAGTTCGAATCATGATGCTTCTAATCATATATGGAATTGAATTTTCATCTAATTTGACCAATTTCATAATATCCACAACTGACTTATTTCAATACTCGTGCAGATTTATGTTATACAAATGTGCATATGTGTGACAATTATTAAATGAATTGAAATTGGAATTGAAATAGTTGTATTATCACCCACCCATACCTACCCCCATATATCCTAGCTCTTGATGGGGTCATTGAACTAACAATAATAAATCAGTCATTCAAAAGTACCGCATTTCTTTTCAAAGCAACTCCCACAACATTCTACCCTATCGAATAGGATGATAACACTCCACATTCAATCGTACTAAACCCACACAGTATTACCCATCAAAGCTTCAGTTGGCTAAGCATAGAAGAGAAAGCAGAATTCAATTTACGGTTCTCTTTCATTCTTTCTATTTCCAACAACAATGCAACTGACACCTTGAATATAATCCAGTAGCATGCAAGACGTAGATAAACACTATTGACAGTTGCGTGCGATTACGTGATGAAGAGAGAGAGAGATAGAGAGAGAGAGAGAGAGAGAGAGAGAGAGAGAAGGAGAGAGAGAGAGAGAGAGAGAGAAAGAGAAGGACAGCTTGAGTGAAAAGATAGGAATAATATGGAGAGAAATGGAGAGAGAGAGGAGAGAAGGGAGAGCAGAAGAAGAGAGAGGGGAGAGAGGAGAGAGGAGGGAGGAGTGAAGGGCAACTTGAGGAAGAAGAGAGGAAATGTAGAGAGAAAGAGAGAGTCAGAGAGGAGAGAGAGAAAAAGAGAGATATGTAGAGAGAGAGAGAGAAGAAAGAGAGTCAGAGAGGAGAGAGAGTGAGTGAGAGAGAGAGAGAGAGAGAGGAGAGAGAGAGAGAGAATAAAGAGAGTCACAGAGGTGTGAGAGAGAGAGAGAGAGAGAGAGGGAGAGAGAAGAAATAGAGATTATAAGCAAAAGAGATAAAATATATTTGGACATTACCAAAATTATAATGTTGAAAGCATCATCAAGAAATAAACTGTAAAAAACTCATGACGATGAATTTCCAAATTATTTCTATTTTCTAGTGAACAAAATAAATGTTGACTTAATCCTGTCTTCACGTCCTTTCGTCAACGCATTGAAAGTCAATCTGAAGCACTGATAGCTATCATGCTCATAGATGTGATTTCAAATCCTTGGCTCCAATCAGCCAAGGTCGTATGATATTGTGAATATATATATATATATATATATATATATATATATATATATATATATATATATATATATATATATACATATTAAAATACGAAAACAAAATCGGAAGAAAATGAAAGATGGTAAGAAAAAAAAACAATTTTGTACTGAACACAAGCACGGAGAAAATTATAGAAAGGATGAGATTTCAATTAGAGGAAGAAGATGATGAAGCAGAAAAAGAAAAAGAAGAAGAAGAAGAAGAAGAAAACAAAGAAGAAGAAGAAGAAGAAGAAGAAGAAGAAGAAGAAGAAGAAGAAGAAGAAGAAGATCAAGATGATAATAGATCCAGGATTTCCATTTTTGAGTTTGTAAAATCGTCCTTGTGGTGCCCCGTCCAACGATCCCATCTTTCATTCATTGCCTGAATTGGGAAACAATGATTTTGTATCAAGTTCCGATGGTATTGAGAATAAAATGCATACAACAGATCGATGGTCTAGCTAACCTCTTTCGAGAAATCAAATGTAACAAAACCTGAAATTCACTTTCAAAATTGAATTGCTATTTTATTTCCGAGTCACGTATACAAAATATATTACCAGTAATATTATTAACAGTGTAACACGATTGGAATGTATTGCGTCGGGAACCAACCTCTAGGGTACGCGTATAGTCTGCCTCACCAATCTATAGCAAGTGTCGGAGATTTCTGCAGTTTTATTATATATATATCTATATACCTATATATATATATATATATATATATATATATATATATATATATATATATATATATATATATATATATATATATGTATATATATATATATATATAAATATATCTATACATATATATATATATATATATGAATATATATATATATATATATATATATATATATATAAATAAATATATATATATATATATATATATATATATATATATATATATATATATATATATATATGTATATATATATATATATATATTTATATATTTGAATGTAGATATGTATATATATATATATATATATATATATATATATATATATATATATATATATATATATATATATATATATTCATATATATATATATATATATATATATATATAAAAAAAATATATATATATATATATATATATATATATATATTGTCCGGCGACCAGGTAGGTTTTTCAGTATGTCAATAAAATAATTGGACCTCATTGGACTCCCAAATTGTTGTATTTTTCTGAAAAATCATTATAACCGAGTCGACTGAAATCTTGAATGAAGGAAAAACGTCAGAAGTTGTATAGTAATCTACAAACTTCAAAATTCATGAATACTTATTAATCAATCAATTCATCCATTCATTAATAGTTGGGAATCCATCAATTCATAGATGAGAACAACTTTCACAATCATTTATACCATCGTCTTCGAATAAAATGTGAATTAGGAGGATGACTGAGTACTGATATCACGGATTTCTAAAGCGATTTAGCAACGTTGCACTAAAATTCTCACCCAGTTACCAACGTGTTCTCAAAATGCAGGACAAAAACGTTTCAATTGGCTGATGTTTTTTTTTTTTTGATGACATCAAAACTTGATACAAAATCATTGTTCCCCAATTAAGGCTTTGGATGAAAGTTATGATCGTTTGGACGGGGCACCACAAAGGCGATCTTACCACTCAATCGAAATTATTTGATATCAATTAATTTTAACATCAGAACTGCGCTGTCTGTGACCATAATTTCCGCCACAGATAAAAGTATTTCAGTTTCCAAAAGTCCGGAACGCAATATAAGTATAGACCGTTCCTGTTATATATCCGGACATTACCAGCATTGGTATTAAGAGTAAACAAACCACACGAATGTTGATATCTTCCAATTTGAACCAAGTCTCTTCGGTAATGTTCACTACTTTCCATTAACAGCAGATGAGAAATAATAAATCTGAAGACCGCCTACATCTATTTATATAGCAGTCAAGCGCAAATGATTTTCGCAATATGATATAATTGTCTGGAGAACTTTGTGTTAACAAAGACACCCCCAAAATCTGATGGGCCTCTTCAGACTAGTCTCATTAAAAACAAAAAAAGAGAGTGAGTGGGCTTTTCGGCAGGGGATGTGAATATGTTTCATCATGTTTTATCAATACTGAAAATATTATTTAAAGTCATTGTTTCTCAATAGAGGCGAATAATGAAAGTTCAGGATCGTTTGAACGAGGCACCACAAGGGCGATCTCACCACACGAATGCATATAGTTGAATATTTAATGTAGCTCATTCAACACATTGCAAAAATCAGTGATGAGCTCAGATATGGAGAACAATTCAAAATACCTACAAAATTTCAAAAACATACCACGAACCAAAGCTCTTCGTACGAGCACGTATTGAATACTAGTGATCATCTAACCGAAAATTGTATGTTGATACGATGATTGGTTTTCCGTTGCCAACTTGGGCCCCGAACGTCTGCAATCAAGCCGGTAGGCAAGATGTAAAGAGGCCTCTTAAGAGTCCACGGGAGTCGATTTAGCGAAATATCAGTTTTTTGATGATAACTTTCGAACGGTATGAGATATCAAAATTCTAATAAGCGAGAAACACAGATAATTATAATAGCTTCAAGATGATATAAAACATAAGTATTCAAGTCATGTCGCATAACTGTCAAGAGTCGACAGCTAAAAAATGTGTTTTTTTAGCTGTATACTCTTGACAGTCACGCGACATGGCTTGAATAGTTATATCTTACATCATCTTGAAGTTATTATAATTATATGTGTTTCTCGTTTATTAGAATTTTGATATCTCATACCGTTCGAAAGTTATCATCAAAAAACTGATATTTCGCTAAATCGACTCCCGTGGACTCTTAAGGGTATTAACCGCACTCGACCACTCATCTCAGTGATGAATCACAAGGAAGCTGGAAGGACAATTTGTCAGGAACTAATCTCCACTCCTCCGCAAGAAGATTCAATTACCTCTGTGAGATATGCTATAATTGCAATAGGGTAATTGCATATTGCAAGTATAGTAATTGCAGCAGCACTAGTTGAGAATTCCAAACTAGTCACAACAATAGAGGTTTGTTTGATAGAGCGCCACAAAGGAATGCTTATACTGATTCAAGAACTGAAACTACGAATAGTTCTGAAAGTTAGTTTTGATTGGTACTGGTATGCAATAATCTGTGATGAAAGTTGGTTATCTCTTCATATAGAGTATATTTGAGTAATACACTATATGAACAGGTAGTGTTTGTGGTTTTTTATGAGTATATATATATATATATATATATATATATATATATAGATATATATATATATATATTTATATATATATATATATATATATATATATACATATATATATATATATATATATATATATATATATATATATATATATATATATATATATATATATACATATATATATATATATATATATATATATATATATATATATCAATAGATATATGAAATATATATATATATATATATATATATATATATATATATATATAGATATTGATATATATATATATATATATATATATACATATATATATATATATATATATATATATATATATATATATATATATATATATATAAATATATATATATATATATATATATATATATATATATATATATATTTATATATATATATATATATATATATATATATATAAGTATATAAGTATTCAAATGTATTTTAAGTATATGTATTGAGGTGGTAAGATCGCCCTTGTGGTGCCCAGTCCAAACGATCCTATATTTCATTCATAGCCTTAATTGGGCAATGATTTTGTATCAAGTTTCGATGTTATTGAATATATATATATATATATATATATATATATATATATATATATATATATATATATATATATATATATATATATATTATTATTATTTTAATTTTTTTCTAAATTGAAATAATCAACAAAATCGAAAATTATTTGTGTGACAATGGGATGAGAAATTTAACGCTCTCTTTCGAGGTTACAGCACTGCCATAGAGTATTAAGAGAACAGAAAATCCATAGGGAATTTTCACACATAAAAAACTCGGCACTACCAATATGGCAGTCGATACAACAAATTATTTTCAATTTTGACGCGCCATAAAACTCTGAGATATGTGTGAGACATTTGTAAGAGAATTTGATGAAGAAAATTACAAAAAATCAAATAATCTGCCACATGTGATTAGTCTATCTGGTAGACTGCGTGACAGTATATGAATGTAATATGAACTCAAAAACATATAATTAGACGAGCTTTAGCGAGGATTCAATTTGACATACTGAAGAAAATTGGTGTTTGTTTTTTTTTTATGGTTTTTTTTCATGTTTTTTTTTGTCGGTTCTCCACAGATCAAACGGCTACAGCTATCAACTTCAAACTTTTTTCCATTATGCTTCCTCATCTAACTTAGATCTGTATAGTTTTGTGGCTTCATAGGGTGGTGAGGTCTATTTTTATGAATTCTGGAAATTTGAACAATACTCATTAGAATAACACAGTGGAAAAAAGATGATATTTTTATTTGAAAAAAAAATGAAATTTTGTGTGAAGTTGGTTTACATTTTGATACACATTTCTGGGAATTCTCAGCTTGATCGTGTCAGCCGTTTTGAAGAAAACACATAAAATGTGCCAAATTGGTACCGCTCGAAGCAGTTTTTACCCATTTATAAATTTGATGTCACCCAATTGGAGAATTTAGGCAAAAGTTTGGCATAGAAGTCGACATATTAATACTTCACGCTCGTCTAACAACGCGTATATAGCCTTTTCCTAGTAGTAGATGATTCAGCTATAGTCTACTAAAATATTACCAAATTTTGATCAATTAAAAAATAATAATACATACACTACTGATTTGGAGGCTAGGTAATGAAAAGCAATCAATAAGATACCAAACTGTACATAGTTGCTTTAAAACAGGCAGTTTTTGACAACATATAGTAACAAATTATAGTAACAAATTATGGACCTGCCTTCAAGCAGGTCTTGTTACAGTGTCATGACAAAGCCTGAGATGACGAAGATTATTGTTTGCTTAACGACCCCACCAACAGCTAGGTTTCACGGGGATACGAATGACCAGGTGATAATGAAATCATGAAGTAATTCTGTTTTCATTGCATACTATTTTTCATTTTTTCCCCTTTTCAATTTTTGTATGATTTCGTTATCATCATTTCATTATTTTTTTTTCTACATTTTCTTATTCAAACCTAGTCAAATTATATTCATTTTGTTAATCTCTAAAATGTTGTTATCGATAATTTCTTATATTTCAATTAATTGATTTGTATTCTGTGTTTTTGCAATCTTATAATGTAAGACAGAGTCTTGAATAAATATATATATATATGTATATATATATATATATATATATATATATATATATATATATATATATATATATATATATATATATATATATATATATACTTTGTAAACAACAGCTAATAAATACAAATACAAATACAAATATATATATATATATATATATATAAGTGATGGACGTTCACACAAACTCATGCCTATTGCTGGACTCGAACCCACGACCAACGTTGACTTCAGTTTCTGAAGCCGTGCCTTTAGAGCTGACCAAGCATCAAAGGGGAAACGGAGTGAGAGTAATGTAGTAGATAGAAATAAAATAATTGTAGACACAACAATCTGGTTCAAAATTATAGACCTCAATGAACAAAAACGGGATGAACAAATGAACCGGTCTGGTGCAATTTGTTAAATTCATTCTCAAGATAACTGATGAACTAATTTGTAGATAATGTGGACTAAATATTGATTGATGACATATTCGTGAAAATGAGAAACTATAATGATAATGATGATTTATCTCCAATTGTAGACATTTTCAATGATATTATTCGTCAAATTGGTATAATTAAAAGTGAAAATATCGATCTTTGGTATTCGTCGATTCTATTTGCGATTCCTCGCGGGAAGAAGTTGTTAGCTGACATGTTATCTGATCATTAAATTAATTGGTTCAATTAAAAACTTTAAAATCGATCTTCGGTATTCGATATTCGCAGCTGTTTGCGATTTTTCATTAAAAAAGTTGTCAGCTGTCATTCACTATTCACGCATACCATTTTGTTATACGTCACACGTTAGACAGAATCCTAGCTTTATGTGCCTTTCGAAATGAAATTTGACAATGCAGTACATTATCTAAATGTAATCTATTAAAAAATTATTATGTAAAATCGAAAGGAATTTGTTGTATTGATATCAATACAACAAATTCCTCTCGATTTTGACTTGCCGTGAACCCCTGAAATACTGTCCGCCCCCCACACGACAACTAATACTGAAATTACGCCAGGATTTAGTGATCAATTAGTGCTACATTTCTACGTAGTCTCAGAATAAGTGCTCTATGAGCACAAAATAATAAAAAAACTATTTGAAAATGATGGCGTTTCAATGTGTTAGGGTAAACATTCAGCTAGATCGGGTGAGCCATTTTGAAGAAAAAACATCAAATGTGCTAAATTGGTACCACTCGAAGCAGTTTTTACCCATTTCTAACTTTAATGTCACCCAATTGACGAATGTTGGTAAAAGTTTGGAAAATATTGAAATTGACCCCACTAACAAGCGACATTAAATCGGAAAGTACCGGAGCACTAAGTCTAAATCATGACGAAAAGATAGCACTAATTGAGCACTGAATCCTAACCAAGTTTGCGAATTAGTGCTCTGTAAGATCCCAAGATAATAGTATTCAAATATGCGGGGGTCAAACTTGACCCCACTCACAAACGATTTTATCTCGGGAACTATCAGAGTGATATATGATTCTGAAACTTGGCGGAGACATAGCATTAATTGAGCACTAACTGAGGGGGGGGGGGGGGGGGGATTTATGTACGTCTAGCAAGCTCTAGCAAGGCATGAAACCTGTTTGACAACTGTCAGGGCAGTAATTTGCCATCAACTTTGCGGGGTGGTTTCTGATAATCGCAAGTTGCGACCGCTAGCATTTTTGCTAGGCGTACATGAATGCCCCCCCCCCCAGGTTCCAGAATGAGTGCCAGAATGGGGAATTCATGGTGAAGAGACTGGTTTACGAACCTATCAAGATTAAAACATTTTTTGAAAAATGTTTCATTATATTGTTTTTGAGTAATTGACCTTGTACAAGTGAAACTGTATTAGCGTGTGTTGATGAAATGGAAAAAATTGGATCGAATTGAATTGAATATAGAGAAACATCTTGAAATTCACTTCAAAACATATATATTCAAGTGAATATATATGAGTATATATTCATATTCAAACATCAAGATCTCGAAATCATCGAAATGAATATATATTTATTGAAATTTGAAAAATATTGAGACAATTTAACCAATTTGTTTCTTAAATGATGCTCTCGACAATATATATATATATATATATATATATATATATATATATATATATATATATATATATTATATTTATATATATACATATATATATATATATATATATATATATATATATATATATATATATATATATATATATATATATATATATATATATATATACATATGAATATATTATATATTTGAAAACAAAATCTTTGTAAATTTCATCAATCCACCTTTCATCCGATGTTGTTTGAATATAATATACATCTGACATATTTTTTTTCTCCATCTTGGGGAATTACTTTGATGATTCACTTCTCATTCAAAGATGTTCAAAATATTTTTGAACCTATATATATTTTTTTTTCGAAAAAATATCTTGAAAAATGTATCAATTTACCTCTTATTCAACGTTGCTCATTACACTAGTCCCCTGCGAGTGCAAGTGAAAAGCACTGATTGCCACGCACGTGTTGTGACGTCACACAGCGGGCAACACAGGCGTCCTATCTACCCGACGGCACGCGGCAAACTGAAGATCTGGTTGACTCTCGCGTCAGTGCTAGGGGTAGTTAGTAGCCGCGGGGGGGGGGGGGGGGGGGGAGGGGGAGGGGGGGGGGTTACGATGTTCCCATTCATCTTTCATGTAGCGACGGTTTATTTGCCCTAGTGGCTATTTACTATTCACAAACTTGGAATTGAGACGAGTAGTCGAGTGATTAGTATACTGAACCGTCATTTAGGAGACATGGGTTCGATTTTTGACACTGTCAACCATCCTGGTAGGTTTTTTTGTGGTTCAATTTTGTCGTTTTCAACCCGGATTCTCAAAGATTTCTATCTTTAGAATGTCCCAAGTTGGGATAATTTTTCCGAGTTGGGACTGATATTGGTGATATCAGGGGCCGAATTGACAAAAGGTCATAGCTTTGATCGGGATCAACTCAGATCCTGATCAAAGCTGCTACAAAGATATGACCGATCAACTTTGATACTGTCGCAGAGATAATAATAATAGATTGATAATAGATTCAACTTTGAACTAGAATTAAAAAATTGAAAATAATAGATAAAATATGGTATTATCTCTGAAAATTGTCGTAACTTTGAGCTGAATCGTGAATTCGGCCGCAGCAATAGAAGTAACATTGGGCTAGCAGGCCACCACCAATTTAGATTTGCCTCACCCTATATAACGTTTATTCCACGATATAGTGATCGTTGACATATTTTGTATAATGATAAGCTTTACATATTCTGCTGTTAATGGAAAGAAGTGATCATTACCCAAGAGACTTGTTTCGAAGTGGAAGATATCAACATTCGTGTGTTTATACTGAAATACTTTTATGTACGGCAGAAAATTATGGTCACAGACAATGCAGTCCTGGTGTTGAAGTTCATTAGTTTTAAATAATCAAAATGGGATGGTAAGATCGCCCTTGTGGTGCCCCGTCCAAACGATCCTATCTTTCATCCATAGCCTTGATTGGGGAACAATGATTTTGTATGAAGTTTTGATGTTATTGAAAAAAAAAATATATAGTGATACCAACAGACTTTATTACAGTATAAAGGAGCTGTACCGACTCACGTATTCAAAGTGAAATATTTCCGGGGTCAGAATCTGAGTCCAGGGTCCCGATTGCCTGTAGCGCAACTATCGCTTCTAACTTTCTATACAATGCCACGGGTACCCTAGACACTATCATCTACATCTAGTTCATAATATAATCCGCTAAATCGCGACAGGCAATCGGGACCTCTGGCTCTGAACTGACCGCAAGAAACCACAAATACCGTCCATGATATCAGTATGGGAGTCGGGATACCTTTTTTGTATCATGATAGAGTATTTTGGTATCATAATATGATGTTTATTCTATACATATCATTCGGTTTCACCGAGACGCGTGGCTGAGTGGTAATACACTGAACCGTCATTCGGGAGACCGGGGTTCGATTCCCGCCATGGTCGACCATCCTGACAGGGGTTTTTCGTGGTTTCCCTCTGTCGTTCAGGTTGATACTGGGATGGTTCCTTGACAACAGGCCACGACCGACTCCTTCCCACCATCCAAAACACCTAATAAAATATCCTTTCATTACCTCATCCCATCATCTCATGCATTCATCATACACCGACGCCAATAGATCGTAGCCATCATAGTGCGTCGATAAAACCAAATATATAAAAAAAAACATTTGGTTTCCATTATGAAAAATTCTAATTTTCTCATAACTCTATACGCGAGACGCAATTAAAATATTTTGAATACTGCAACATCATTTTCATTTTCACCTTATTTTGTTCGATAAAAAGAATACTATGGCCGTGTGCAAAAATATATATCTACTTTCCAAATTCCTTGAGACTGATAAATTATTAACCGGGCTCTAATCAGTTAGGTAATTAGGGAAACATAATCCAGGGTAATTTGTATAACCATTCTTCACTTTCACTTCTACCTGTGAAATAGAAAGAAACGACTATCTATCCCCAATGCAAGATAGAAAGAAACAACTGCATATTTCATGTGTATGATCGGAATATACTATTACATATCGTTATATATGGAGATAGAGAATTGTCTATTCTACCAATGTGTTAGAGAGAGACAACTAAATTCACTATCGTAATGTGATAACTGACTGTCCTACCTACGTGATAAAAAGAGACGACAATATATACTTACCTGTAGGATAGAAAAAGGCACAACATTTCCTTTTTTCATAGTGTGTTAGACAAGGAGAGATATAGTGACTGATAATCGCATAAGTGACGTTATTTGATTTGGCAGTATGGCCTAGAACATCGGCGGTGATTATATATTGTTAATGTGTCAGTTGGAAAAACGTAGGATAGAGTTGGTTGTGCATATTTGGATTAACTGTCAACCATAAAGTAAGTCTCTTTTTCATTATTTTGATAATAATAATGATAATAATAATTTTTTTATTAATACTGTTTGATCAAGTACATGATATTGTCATCGTCAAAATAAAACTAAATACAGAGAAAATAAAATATATACAATGGTCAATAATATTTTAAAAACTCACAATACTGGTATATATAGAACTGACTAGTGACGATGGTTAAAATTAAATATAGTCAGTCTTCTAGAAATTCTTTAACGCTATAGTAACATTTACTGATAAGGTGATTCTTTAGTTTAATTTTAAGACAATTGTCATTTTTTATTTCTAGAGGTAGAGCATTATAAAATTTAGTCCCAGCATGTATAAGCCCTTTCTTTACAATTTATAGGTTGTGCTTCATTACATTTATATTATTCATTCTGGTGTTATGACCATGCTCTTCATTATCATCGTTTAAAAGGTTCTTGTTTTCTAACACATAAAGAATTGTATTATATATATATATATATATATATATATATATATATATATATATATATATATATATATATATATATATATATATATATATATATATATACATGGTAAGGTCATAATATTAAAATTTCTGAATAGAGGTCTACTTGAGTCTTTATAAAATAACATCGTAACTTGATTCAGAATCATAGTTTCTCAATTGATCACTAGTGATAGGCGTGGCTTATCGGTAGGCCACCTTGATCTATACTTCATATGGGCATTTAGAGATACTCTGATAGGTTATGTCAATTTACTCACATAGAAACAGCCCATTTGATTGAATGTTTTGTTTTGCGACGTTTGTGGGTGGGTCAATCACTAGTCGTCAAATAAGGCTATGGATGAAAGGTAGGATCGTTCGGATGGGGTACTACAAGAGCAATATTAACACTGGATTTTGATTATTCTGAATCAAAAACGATAAATTTTGACACCAAGACTGCGTTGACTTTTTTCAATGATATCGAAACTTGATACAAAATTATATTGTTCCTCAGTTAAGGCTATGGATAAAATTTGAAATCATTTGGATGGGGCACCACAAGGGCGATCTTGCCATCCCATTTTGATTATTCAAACCCGATGGACTTTAACACCAGGACTGCGCTGACTGAGACCATACTTTTTTGTCGCCGATGAAAAAGTCTCAAAAAGTTTCATAAAATCCGGAATACATTATAATTATAAGCCTTTTTTGTGATCCGGACATTACCAGCATTGGTATTACGAGTGAATCAAACACAAAATGTTGACATCTCCCACTATTAGGTACCAAATAATTACCGTCTCTCCCACCCTTTTCCCTCTTCAAATGGTCAAGTCCTGAATCCCAATTATCCCTGTTCTGGTCATGTACGGGGCCAGCGTGAAGTTGGCCCCTCACATAGATTCGGTAAGATAGTGCCAGCATTGAAATAGCACTAACGATTTAATTTGCGGCACTAACCTGCACTAACGAAGCACTAACGATTGACATTTTCTCAAATCGAATTTGGCACATGTGCGGGGCTAATTTCACGGGGGTTGTTCACCCAACTAAGGCACCGTAATGGAAAATGGAAGCGCTCTGGGTAAGGGTTCGAGTCCCGCATATAATTGGCATGCATTTTGTAAGCGTCCTCTCAATCATCATCATTCCATAGTTTCATTAAAACCTGCTCATTTCGTACCCCCAAATAATTCAGTTACTGTTGGAGTCTTCAAGCACTATTCTAAATGAATATACATGATCAAGTAAGTATGTACACTTCGGAAGACAACTTTCTTTCATCGACTTTAGTGACTACAAATTTATATTCTTTGTAGTCATAGTATTTGGCTCTTCCAGTGAATATTAGTGATTCATTTCCTATCCATCCTGAGCTATACCTAGACCTGGGACGTTATTTCAAGTGGCTGTTGTGGTTCAATGCCTGAAGAGCGTATACCGGAATAAAGTCGACTCGATTGTGTGACATGGGTTTGGGTATTCAACCCTGACTTCATTTCACAAGCATCAATATACCATTTTCATAATGCAATGCGCAGGCGCGTTACGCCTCCTAGCAGCCGTGTTCGCTGGTATTGCATTTTGGGAGTTTTAGTACTGTTCAAAAAGTCAGCCCGCTTATCCACAGGGTTGAAGGCAAAACATTAGGATATATAACTTGCATTATCTCTCATCCCACTCACTCTGACAGTGTGTAGATCTCTCAGTATAAAGTAAACATATAAATGATGAAACTACTATCATATTATAACTTGATACGTGCACTGTAACGCACAATAATATAAATCAAACGTGATAAATAGCATTGGTAGCATGAAACTTTCTAACTCGGGTAATAACACCCCGCTCTAGTTCAAAGGATCGCCGCTAGATGGCTTATTCATTTCGGAAATGGTTTATCGAAAAGTCCCCCGAAGCCCATGTCACACGACCGAGTTGAATTTATTCCGATATACGCTCTTCAGTGCTGCCGTTGTGCAGAATATGTATTCACAAGTGTGCATATGAGCTGATTTAGCGACATGTCAGTTTTTTGGTGATAAGTTTAAAACGATATGTGCTATCAACATTATAATGAGGGGGAAACACAAATATATTTCTGATACCTTGAAGATAGTGCAAGTAGACACCATTTAACTTATATCGCATGATTGTCCGACTCATATAGCTGGAAAAATGTATTTTTTTTCAGCTGTATACGTTTTAGAATGATTATTGTGTGATATAGGTCAAATAGTGACTAGGAAAACGCAACATATGCGTTGTAATATGATCAATATACCTGAATAGGATATAATAAGAGTCGAAAGTAGTTCAAAATGGGTCAATAATGAATATACAGGATGGGAGGAATCGAGCAATAGATTTGAAAAGAGATTACAAAATAGTATAAGGGGAGGGGTGAGAATTGAAGTGGAAAGAATGGATAGAGAAGTAGGGAAATATGGATTCATTCAAAGAATGACGCGGGAATGAATTGGAAGAAGATTCAGAGAATATAACGAAGATCAGTGATTTATAAGAAGAGAGCTGAGAATAAAAAACAATGTATTTCATTTCATTAATATGTTTGTTTGTTTCCCTTCGATTTCATGAGAGAGATATCATTACCACCTGATTTAAGAACAATCTGCGATGAGTGAATTGAATACAAATTTCAGATGATTAGACGAGCTTTAGCGAGGATTCAATTTGACATACTGAAAAAAATTGGTGTTCGTTTTTATTTATTTTTTTAAATTTTTTTTTATGTGTTTTTTTGTCGGTTCTCCACAGGTCAAACGGCTACAGCTATCAACTTCAATTTTTTTTTCATCATGGTTCCTCATCAAGCTCGGATCTGTATAGTATTGTGGCATTATCGGGTGGTAACTTTCATTTTTATGAATTTTAGAAATTTCAAAAATACTGATTAGAATAACACGGCGGAAAAAAATTAAAACATTTTTATTTTCAAAAAATTGAAATTTTGTGTGAAGTTGAGAATAACATCTTGATACACATTTCTGAAGATTCTCAGCTTGATTGGGTCAGCCATTTTGAAGAAAAAAAACAAGAAATGTGCCAAATTGGTACCACTCGAAGCCGTTTTCACCCATTCATAACTCAAATGTCACCCAATTGGCGAATTTAGGCGAAAGTTTGGCAAAGAAGTCGACATACTATCACTTTACGCTCGTCTATCATCTCGTATATAGCGTTTTCCTAGTTTACTCCCATGCAGTCTCATGACCATGGACTTCGCTTCAACTGATCATGTTCAATAGCATTAACCACAATTCTATTTTTAGACACATTCGGACAAGAAATGTCCGAAAACGGTCTTCTTGATTACTAGGAAAACGCTATATACGCGTTGTTAGACGAGCGGAAAGTTATAGTATGTCGACTTCATTGCCAAACTTCTGTCCAAATTCGCCAATTGGGTAACATTTTAGTTATAAATGGGTAAAAACGGCTTCGAGTGGTACCAATTTAGCACATTTCATGTTTTTTCTTCAAAATGACTAACCCGATCAAGCTTAGAATCTCCAGAAATGTGTATCAAGATGTTATTAAACTTCACACAAAATTTCAATTTTTTTTTCAATAAAATGTCCTTAATTTTTTCCGCCGTGTTATTCTAAAGGGTATTTTTGGAATTTCTAATATTCATAAAAATAAAAGTTACCACCTGATGATGCCACAAAAGTATACAGATTCAAGCTAGATGAGGAACCATGATGAAAAAAAGTTTAAAGTTGATAGCTGTAGCCGTTTGACCTGTGGAGAACCGACAAAAAAATATGAAAAAAAAAAAACCTAAAAACGAACATCAATTGTTTCAGTATGTCAAATTGAATCCTCGCTAAAGCTCGTCTAATGATACTTCATTGAAATTCACATTGAAGAATCTTAAAATTCGATGTGGCTCTGATATTTGACGTCACCAAGTGTGTAATTGTGGTTAATACTATATTTTCTTCTGTAACAATTTACAGCCTGAAGACTCTAGTAAGCAGTGATGAAGTGTGTGGTGGCAGCAGTGCTAGTGGTATGTACCACTTCACTAGTGACGTCAGTGAATGCCAACTGGAAGTTGAACGTGTTCTACTTGAATGATATGAACTATGACATTTTCCCGTTGAATTCTGCCACCAATACCACGACCGAGACGTGCCTGCTCGCTAATGGTAAGCATTCTGGACCCTACCTAGTAAATCTCGTGCTAGTGCTAGCTAGCTCCAAGAGACTAGCACACCCATTGGTTAATGTTTACTTAAAAAGCTACCAACAATGACAATATATCATGAAAACCAATTCACGGTCTCTTGGACTGAATAATTCATCACATTTCGTAGCTCACCTCATGAGCAGTACTAGGATTTTGTGCTAACAATAATGGAAATACACAGAGACCAGACATGTTACCATAACAGGTATCTCTCCTGGGAGATATTAAGCAATCAAAGTCTTGGCCTCTTGGAGCTAGCTAGTACTAGCACGACATTTATTAGGTAAGGGTCCTGGACCCTTACCTGATAAATTTCGTGCTAGTGCTAGCTAGCTCCAAGAGACTAAGACGCCCATTGGTTAAGGCTTACTAAAAAAGGTAATAACAATGACAATATATCATGAAACCAAATTCACGCTCTCTTGGACTGAATAAGCCATCACATTTTTTCTTAGCTCACCTCAAGAGAGGCTCTAAGATTTTAGAGCTCACAGAGACCAGACATGTTACCATAACAGGTATCTCTTCTAATAGATATTAACCAATCAAAGTCCTAGCCTCTTGGAGCTAGCTGGCACTAGCACGAATTTATTGGGTAAGGGTCCTGGAACAGGATTTGACAGCTACTGTCACCAGTTAATTTTAGAGATAATCAACAACCTATAGGAAAAGAAGAAGGACGGGCCTATTCGTAAAGTAAATTGTGCAACAAGCACCCGGCTTGTTATTTCCAATTTTGTGTTTACAAATTATTACCCTATTCACATGGGTGTTTGGAAAATTCTATATAGGCCTACGTATATGGAAAAAAAAATGAAATGAAAATAACTTATAACATACAAGAAAAACAATGATAATATAAACAATGCACAACAATAATATGAACAACAACAATATAAGAAAATAATATCGAAAGTGATGGCACAATAATGAAAAAAAAATAATGAATGAAAAATAATTGATCACAATAATTGATTACAATAAACCAAATACCTCACCTCATTTCACTCATTATCATTTATATTTTGAGAGACTCATCATCAATCGTCCATAATCATTCGTATAATAATATAAATCAGTTTAACATCATTTGTATTTTATTAATCATCAACTTCACTTTTTAAATTTTGATTTCATGTTGTTAATTTCGTTTTATTATTTCAATTGTCAATTTTTTCTTCTTTTACTATTCTATATTTGGATGAGGGTATGGTAAATTTCACGATACCCGAAAAAATAACTTTTTTTTTTTTTTTTTTGCTCCACAGGTCGGACAAATTTCAAAATTAGTTGAAACTTGGCACACACAAGTATCATTATCTAATTCGATACTGTATAGTTTTGAGGCGCGATCGGTAGAACTACTTCTGAGACAACTCATTTCAAAGTTTTCAAAAATCCCATGAGAATAACCCGGAGAAAATAATTCAGGAAAAATATTTCATCCGAGAGAATTAAAATTCTCGGGGAATTTTAATCTAATAATGATACACATTATTACGAACTTTCATTCAAATCGGATCAGCAGTTTTGATGTAAAAAAATAAATAATGTAATTTTTATAAATCATTCAAAGCTATCAAAAGATACCTATTAAGACAAAGCTACAGGTGACACCACTTAAATGTGAACGATTCAAACAAAGCCTTCTTTATTATCATAGAAATTGACCAGGTCTGCTCTATCTCCGCCTAGCGGAGATAGAGCAGACCTTGAGAAATTGATAACGGAAAATAAGATGGCAGTGATGTAATGGTTTGGATCTCAAGGTGTATATATATATATAATAACCAATCCAAAGATAAGTTGATATGGTCCAGCTCATCCATCAACGCGGCAACACATAACGCGTTTGCCTAGTTTTATTGATCAGCAAGCTGGATCCCTGTGGTCACTCATGAGACCACATGATCACAAATCATAAATGATAATAAATGATAAATGATAATGATCATAAATGAATTTCTCTCATCATTTGAACTCATTTCAGCGAGCGGTTGTTTCGGAGGTGTCGGTCGTCTCAAGGATCTGGTCGACATTCTCATCAAACCTTCAACCAAATCCAATGACTCAGCCAACATTTGGCTGAACGCCGGTCAAGTGCTAGGCAGTAGAGTGTTCAGGTATGACGTGCTCAAGTTCGACGCAGGCGCACTGATCAATGGTCTCAACTTCGACGCCGTGGTAGGTTCATCTAGGTCCATAGGTCCAAGGGCCCGGATTCACAAAGAGTCCTATTTTCAGGACGTCTCAAGTTGGGACTATTTCACTGAGTTAGGACCAATATTAGTCTCAAGTTGAGACTATTTCACTGAGTTGGGACCAATATCAGTTTCAAGTTGAGACTATTTCACTGAGTTGGGACCAATATTGGTCTCAAGTTGAGACTATTTCACTGAGTTAGGACCAATATTAGTCTCAAGTTGAGACTATTTTACTGAGTTGGGACCAATATTGGTCTCGAGTTGGGACTATTTCACTGAGTTAGGACCAATATCAGTCTCAAGTTGAGACTATTTCACTGAGTTGGGACCAATATTGGTCTCGAGTTGGGACTATTTCACTGAGTTAGGACCAATATTGGTCTCAAATTGGGACTATTTCACTGATTTTGGACTAATATTGGTCTTTACTTTATTGGTCTTGGGACGTCTCAAAGATAGAACACTTTGTGAATCTGGGCCCTGAAGTTTGAGATATATTCAGTTTGGGGTCCATCCAGGCTATACATATGGCTATCCAGGTCTATCCAGGTCTATACAGGGTTATCTAGATTCAAGAATAAGTTAATCAGACGAGCTTTAGCAAGGATTCAATTTGACATACTGAAAAAAATTGGTGTTCGTTTTTATGTTTTCTTTTTTTAATTTTCAAATTTTTTTTTTTGTCTGTTCTCCACAGGTCTAACGGCTACAGTTATCAACTTCAAAATTTTTTTATCATGTTTCCTTATCTAACTCAAATTTACGTAGTTTTGTGGTATTATCGTGTGGTGAATTTTATTTTTATGAATTTTAGAAATTTCAAAAATACGTCTTAAAATAACACAGCGAAAAAAAAAATTAATTTCGAAAAGAATTAAATTTCGCGTGAAGTTCAATAATATTCTGATACACATTTCTGGAGATTCTCAGCTTGATCGGGTGAGCCATTTTGAAGGAAAAACATGAAATGTGCTAAATTTGTACCACTCGAAGCAGTTTTCACCCATTTATAACTTAAATGTCACCCAATTGGCGAATGTAGGTAAAAGTTTGGCAAAAAAGTCGACCTACTATCACTATCCACTCGTCTAACAACGCATATATGGCGTTTTCCCAGTTATTTCATGAATAACAGCTTTGGAATATATACATTGATGAATATCCAGTGTTGAAGAGAATTTACTCTTTCGCTGGCCGATGGATTTCCTTGATTGATTACTGCCTTTGATAATTGAAGTTGAATTTTTCTGTAAAGCTTATTTCCTTTATTTTCAATGAATGTTTAGCTTGATACAAAATCATTGTTCCCCGGTTAAGGCCATGGATGAAAAGTAGAATCGTTTGGACGGGGCATCACAAGGGCGATCTTACCACTCCATTTTAATTATTCAAAACCAATGAACTTCAACACCAGGACTGCGCTGTCTGTGGCCATAATTTTCCGCTGCAGATAAAAGTCTTTCAGTTTCCAAAAGTCCGGAACACATTAGAAGTAAAAACCGTTTCTGTGATATATTCGGACATTACCAGTATTGGTATTAAGAGTGAACAAAACACACGGATGTTGATATCTCCCACTTTGAACTTGGTCCATTGGGCAATGATCACTTCTTTCCATTATCAGCAGATGTAAAGTATATTATTATCCTAATACAAAATAGAAAAAAATGAGTGATAGGCCTGAAATGTTATAATCAGGTCTACTCTACTGAATCTGATGGCATTTCGCCAAAAGTCTTGAGATTATGGTTCGTTCCCATTTTTTCCTGTGACGTCGCGTTTAAAGAGCGGATCGACCTTCCAAAAAAAAATTGGCATTCAGTATAATGGCTTCTCGGCGTGATACATATTTTTTTTTTCTAATAACGTCGAAACTTGATACAAAATTATTGTTCCCCAATTAAGGCTATGAATGAAAGATAGGGTCGTTTGGACGAAGCACCACAAGGGCGATCTTACCACCCCATTTTGATCATTTAAAACCAAAGAACTTCAACACCAGGACTGCGCTGTCTATGACCATAATTTCTCTGAAATAATCTGTTGAAGTTGCCAAATGAAACTTGACTTTTGGATGTCGACCCAGGCTTGTTTTCACGAGATAGCTCGATTCTCAATTGACGACTCGAAATATGCGTGTCTCAACCAGTCGGCCAGTTGGATCCATATCATTTGTGGTCATCTGAAGATACCCCGATTGGATATTTGAATTTGACTACAGTTCTAACAGCCCTGTTGATTGGACGGTATGATTTATGACGTCAAGTGGGCGGAGACTGCGAGTCGTCAATTGATATTATTAGCTTACTTTCAGTTCTATATAAGGCATAACGTTCAGAAAACGAAAAAAAATACGGGAATGTACTTTGAAATCTTTGGAATTTCCTGGAATTTTTTTGAAATATTTGAAATCTTTTTGAAATATTTTGATCTCTAAAATTACCTAAAATCTGATATCTTAAACACGATGTATAGTGATATAAACATATCTAATGATGATATGAAGGAGGTGCTCCAACTCCCATACTAATAACATGGAAGGCATTTGTGATATTTTGCGATCAGTTCAGAGCCAAATGTCCCGATTGCCTGTCGCGATTTAGCGGATTCCCTTATGAACTAGATGTAGATAAGAGTGGCTACGGTACCGGTGGCATTGTTCAACTCACAAAATCTATAATTTTCGTTAAAAAAAAAACGTACCTACTAACATTAAAATTCCACTGAGCCTGTGTGTAGCATTGTTGAGTATTTTTATTTCATATGGTTCGATATGAGAGCGATAGTTGCGCTACAGGCAATCAGGGCCCTGAACTCGGGAACTGACCCCGGAAATATTCCATTTTCGAGACCCGAGTTGGAGCACCTTCTTTATAATATTAGATGAGCGTAGCGAAGATTCCATTTCACATGCCGAAAAAAAATTGGCTTGGTTTTTATGTTTTTTTTTTGTAATTTTGTGCGCGGCGTACAGGTCAGGAAAAAATACCAATTGAATTGAAACTTTTTCTACATATTTCTGTTAGACCAAAATAGGCTGAGATCTTTATTCAGAAAAATCGGTTGAAAGGTTTTTCCGCAAAAAAATCGTCAAGTTTAAAAATCCTCGTAAGAATAACTCGGAGAAAAAATACTTGAAAAACAAGAATTTTTCAAGAGCTCTCAAATTTCCACCAAATATGAACAATACTATTATACACATTTTCGAAGATTTGTGCAACAATCGAATGGGAAATATCGGAGAAAACGCAATAAAAGTGTACATTTCATCGGATATTTTAATCAATCGGATTTGCAAAGTGTATATGCGACAGGTTGCAGTACTATAAATATCAACAAGTTGCAGGTAAGGTTTCTTAACGTTTGAAGTGATCCAAGGTTCGTAGATGTGAATTGAGCTGGCAAGTTATTTTTCATTCTTCATTTCCATACTTCTAAGCTCATCACACAACGGGAATCCCGCGTTTTCCTAGTGATAAAATAGGTTGGTATCACTACATCATGTCTAGAACGCGGTGTGAGATCCGAATTGTCAACCCACCACCATTTTGTTTTCATTGTTTCAGGCTCTCGAACCGGCCGTGTTTAAGTACGGGTTGGAGGCTTCAAGGACGTATGCGATGTTTCTGAGTGAGGTCATAGCGGCGTCCAACGTGCAGCAGATGACGAGGAGCAGGTTGATCCCTGTTGCTAACAGCCCGTGTTACGTCGCCGTCATAGGCTTCGTGGAGAAGGCGTCGACGGTGAGAGAGAGAGAGAGAGAGAGAGAGAGAAAGAGAGAGGGAGGGAGGAAGAAAGAGAGAGAGATTGAGAGAGAGAGTGAGATAGAGAGGGAGGTCATAGTGGCGTCCAACGTGCAGCAGATGACGAGGAGCAGGTTGATCCCTGTTGCTAACAGCCCGTGTTACGTCGCCGTCATAGGCTTCGTGGAGAAGGCGACGACGGTGAGAGAGAGAGAGAGAGAGAGAGAGAGAGAGAGAGTGAGTGAGAGGGAGAGAGAGAGAGAGAGAGAGAGAGAGAGTGAGAGAGAGATGGAGATAGCGAGAGAGGGAGAGGAAAAGAGATAGCGAGGGAGGTAGAGGGAGAGAGAGAGAGAGAGAGAGAGAGAGAGAGAGAGAGAGAGAGAGAGAGAGAGAGAGAGAGAGAGAGAGAGAGGGAGGTCATAGTGGCGTCCAACGTGCAGCAGATGACGAGGAGCAGGTTGATCCCTGTTGCTAACAGCCCGTGTTACGTCGCCGTCATAGGCTTCGTGGAGAAGGCGACGACGGTGAGAGAGAGAGAGAGAGAGAGAGAGAGAGAGAGAGTGAGAGAGAGATGGAGATAGCGAGAGAGGGAGAGTAAAAGAGATAGCGAGAGAGGTAGAGGGAGAGAGAGAGAGAGAGAGAGAGAGAGAGAGAGAGAGAGAGAGAGAGAGTGAGGGAGGGAGGAAGAAAGAGAGAGAGAGAGAGAGTGAGATAGAGAGTGAGGTCATAGCGGCGTCCAACGTGCAGCAGATGACGAGGAGCAGGTTGATCCCTGTTGCTAACAGCCCGTGTTACGTCGCCGTCATAGGCTTCGTGGAGAAGGCGACGACGGTGAGAGAGAGAGAGAGAGAGAGAGAGAGAGAGAGAGAGAGAGAGAGAGAGAGAGAGAGAGAGAGGGAGAGAGAGAGAGAGAGAGAGAAAGAGGGGGAGGGAGAGTGAGAGAGAGAGGGAGAGAGAGAGGGAGAGAGAGAGAGAGAGAGAGAGAGAGGAGAGAGAGAGAGAGAGAGAGAGAGAGGGAGAGAGAGAGAGGGAGAGAAAGAGAGAGGGAGAGAGTGAGAGAGAGAGAGAGAGAGAGTGAGAGAGAGAAAGAGAGAGAGAGAGAGAGAGAGTAAGAAAGATGAAGAGAGGGAGAGAGAGAGAGAGAGAGTAAGAGAGAGAGAGAGAGAGAGAGAGAGAGAGTAAGAGAGAGAGAGAGAGAGAGAGAGAGAGAGAGAGGAGGAGGGAGAGAGATAAAGAGAGAGAGAGAGAAAGGGGGAGAGAGAGAGAGAGAGAGAGAGAGAGTGTGTGAGAGAGAGAGAGAGCGAGAGAGTGAGAAATAGTCAGCGAGAGAAAATCCCCCAAAACAATATTGTCGCCCAAAACTGCTGTAGTTGAAGAATATATAGTTTTTTTATAATTCAACCGATATCTATACTCAATAAAAATATACATCAAGATATTCAATCTCCTAAAATGTCTATTCTAAACATTTTTGTGAGCTATCTGTTATGTTATGAGAATAATTCAATGTAGTTTCAATTGTTTATCTCTCCAAATCACTTGTTGGTTTTCATGAATGAATACGATGGAGGTGCCAAGTTGAGTCTACATGGCACCTCCACTGAAAACTTCAGAATAAGATGAAAAAATTATGTAGTGATGTTGGGTGAGAAGACAATTGAAAATACTCTTGCTTTATACGGGATTACGTGGGCTACTGCCCCAGCAGTACTTTTGATACTTGGGCCACTCCCATATACTGCTTCATACCGAAAACCCAAGCTTGACTGTGACTTCAGTTTCTAAAGCAGTGCCTTAGCTGACTGAACAACAAGGGAAGACTATACAATCACTTACTGGAGGAAATATTATCATTCATAAATTGTGAAAAATTCAAGTATATTATCAAAAACACACTCCTAAATCAGACACTGTATAATGTGAAAGATTTCCATTCCACATCAATTGACCACTAGTGATAGGCGTGGCTTATCGCCAGGCCACCTAGATCTATACTTCATGTGGGCATTTAGAGATACTCTGGTAGATAAATATCAAATTTCCCAGATAAAAAAGTCCATTTGATTGAATGTTTTGTTTTGTGACGTTTGTGGGTGGGTCAATCACTAGTCGTCAATTGATTTATTGTAACATTTTATTCATTATAACATTTATTCAGTGTGACATTTTCGGCACTGTGAATTTTCATTTATCGTGACATTTATTCAGTTGGTCTTTTATTTAGTCGGACAAGTCTAATATCCTGGTGGAAATAGATTTTTTCACATTTTCGTGATGTAACGGACAGATAAATAAATACATAAATAAATAATTAAATACATTTCTGCACCAAACTTTTTTTTAATAACATCGAAAATGATACAAAATCATTGTTCCCCAATTAAGGCTATGGATGAAAGATAGGATCGTTTGGACGGGGCACCACAAGGGCGATCTTACCACCCCATTTTGATTATTTAAAACTAATGAACTTCAACACCAGGACTGCGCTGTCTGTGACCATAATTTTACGCCGCAGATAAAAGTCTTTCAGTTTCCGAAAGTCTGGAACACATTATAAGTAAAAACCGTTTCTGTGATATATATCCGGACATTACCAACATTGGTATTAGGAGTAAACAAAACACACGAATGTTGATATCTTCCACTTTGAACCGAGTATCTTGGGCAATGATCACTTCTTTCCATTGACAGCAGATGTAAAGTTTATCATTATACAAATAAAAAAAAAAATGAGTGATGGTTCTAAAATATTATAATTGGGCCTAGATCACTCTAATTAATTAAAGGTCGTGGTCAATTAGTACTTCATCGAAGCATTTTCCTCGAGGACTGTGGTAAACCACGAAAAACCAAGTCAGGATGGATAAAAAAAATGTGTTTGTTAAAATGTGTTTGTGTTGTTCAACTAACACGTTGATCTTATTTGGTTCCAGGATTCCATGAAGATATACGGCGTCCAAATCGCCGACGAGTACACTGCCATCCAGGACGAAATCAAAGCCATCCAAACAAGTCAGAAAGACAAGAAGATACTCTACATTGCACTGGGTAGTGCGAGTGTCGAAACGGCAACTTCACTTGCTAAGATACCTGACCTGGATCTTGTTATTTTCAGCGGTGGGAACTTTTCAGGTGTGTATTCATTTCATTCATTTCATTCATTTCATTCATTTCATTCATTTCATTCATTTCATTCATTTCATTCATTTCATTCATTTCATTCATTTCATTCATTTCATTCATTTCATTCATTTCATTCATTTCATTCATTTCATTCATTTCATTCATTTCATTCATTTCATTCATTTCATTCATTTCATTCATTTCATTCATTTCATTCATTTCATTCATTTCATTCATTTCATTCATTTCATTCATTTCATTCATTTCATTCATTTCATTCATTTCATTCATTTCATTCATTTCATTCATTTCATTCATTTCATTCATTTCATTCATTTCATTCATTTCATTCATTTCATTCATTTCATTCATTTCATTCATTTCATTCATTTCATTCATTTCATTCATTTCATTCATTTCATTCATTTCATTCATTTCATTCATTTCATTCATTTCATTCATTTCATTCATTTCATTCATTTCATTCATTTCATTCATTTCATTCATTCCATTCATTTCATTCATTTCATTCATTTCATTCATTTCATTCATTTCATTCATTTCATTCATTTCATTCATTTCATTCATTTCATTCATTTCATTCATTTCATTCATTTCATTCGTTTCATTCATTTCATTCGTTTCATTCATTTCATTCATTTCATTCATTTCATTCGTTTCATTCGTTTCATTCATTTCATTCGTTTCATTCGTTTCATTCGTTTCATTCGTTTCATTCGTTTCATTCGTTTCATTCGTTTCATTCGTTTCATTCGTTTCATTCATTTCATTCATTTCATTCATTTCATCCATTTCATTCATTTCATTCATTTATTCATTCATTTCATTCATTTATTCATTCATCCATTATTATTTTCAATACAATATGAATATGAATTGTGCACAACTTAATTTTATTCACGCACATGAATATTAATGTTACACAATGAATTGATACACAAAAAGAAATGGTAGACAAAAAAAAGTAATTATTCCACATGTAGATATAAATTGAGTGCGGTTATGATTCAATCAATGAAGTTTAAGAGAATACAGTATATGAAATAATGAAACTAACATAAGCCAAAGCTTGTGTGTGGGAAAGGAGTTGGATGGAGAAAAAAAATACATGAATTATTTCAAGATGGAGTTAAGTACATAGATCAGTCAAACCCAGCGACCTGCATGGGGAGTGCCCATAACGAACAAAAAACAAAAAAATAATAAAACACACAGACAAAGCCCTTTAGGAGTGGGATGTAGACTTCGCTACGCTCATCTAATAACATAACCTGAAATACACTTTTTAAATTTTTTACCTCAGATGATGAAAATGCCAACAAATGGAGTTACTTCGTACCAGTAATTAACGGTGGCAAGTGGACTTACATAGCTAGTATCCGAAAGAACTTCAATACCTTCGACCAGAGGTACCTGGTCGGTGAAATAGCTCTCAACCTGACCGACTCGTGTAAGGTGGACGGGGAGGTTCAGCCGGTGCAGAAGTCCAGGAAATATCAGGACACTTCCGAGTCCACTGATGACACCATGAACAAGTATATCAAAGTAAGGAGAGACAGAGGAATCTTTCAAATCTTTCAATTCAGTATTATATTTCATCTTGTCGGCACTTTATTTATTAGTAGATATGAGAGGTAAGAAATTACAGAACGATATGTTCATTTCTGTGATTGAATGTTCGGAATTTTGAGTCTTCAATTTTGGAAATATTATAACTTGAAATCAAGAATCGAAATAATTTTTCTATGAATAATTCTGTAATTTTGAGAGAATTCAAAAATGTTGTTGATGCATCTAAAAAAAAAAATTCGAATTCATAAAAACAATAAAATCATGTATGATCATATTCACAAAAATTGTAAGTCTTCATGAATATTGAAAATAAATCAGATGTATTTATAGAGCTGTTGTGAATTGAAGTAACTATAAATATTTCTGGAGGATTTTCAAGATTAGGATCATAATTACATCTTTCAAAAGTGTTGAATATTCTGAGCCATTTCACTTCCAAAAGAGAGGCTATTGTTCGGACAGATCAACGTTGTCACCTCTCATAAATAAAAACTATTGCCATTTTGAAATAATTTTTGTTTACATCGATACTGTTATTTGTTTTGCCATTAGGACGAGTTTATCAAGATCCACACCATGGACCAGGTGGCTGCTAAGAGTAAAGTAAGCCTGTTGCCTAGCAACCTGTCGTGTCGTGTCGGAGAGTGCTCGCTCGGTAATATGATAGCCGACGCCATGGTGGAGAAGTTGAACGATCTGACGCCAGATGTCGCATGGAACCAGTCAGTCAAAATGGCCGTGTTTCCCGCCAATTTGATAGCCAATAGGAACACGGTGAATGTTACAGGTAAGCGGAACATTGTTTATTCGTTATTTTATGTTTAATTGATTCGAATTTGAACATGAAAGTGAAAAAAAAATCGTTTTTTCGTTGATCTAACCGTTCCAGTGGTTTGAATTTGAACATATACTTAAGCAAAACGTCTTTCTTATTTGCTATACTTCAAGTGTTTTGTTGATTCGAATCCCAGCATACAGTTTTAATGATTTGAATTTGAACATACAGTAAGCAATCATTTGTTATCTCAAGTAATTCATTGATTTGAGTTCTAGCGTACAGTTAAGCAAACCACCGTTCATCTTGTTATTTCGAGTGTTTCATTGAAATCTCATCGAATTAAAATGGGATAAAAAAATTATTATCAACAAACAGCTTTTCTGCGAAACACTCTCAAGTAACATGACTGTTGACTTTAGATAAGTTTCTGACAGCTTGAATAATATCCATTCAGTTTGGTTTGGGTTGGTTGTAGATAAGATTCGATCCGTCACAAAATGGAGACAAATCATTCTGATATGTTAAAAACCAAGTTTGTAAGAATTGACGGTGTGATCGCTAACACTCATAGTGGACTTCCAACTTCAGGTGTTATAATCACACTCATTCTGAATTGAGTGTATTATAATCAAACTCATTTCAAATTTAATGTATTATGACCATGTATATTGATTCTATCATTCATTTGCTATTTTTTGAACTTCATACAACATATTGGTGACAGTTATACAACTTCAATTTTGGTTTGGGATCTTGAATATTCCGTTCAATTCCAAATTGTGTTTTGTTTCATCACCATTTCTTGATATGAAAGTCAATCTCATTATATTTTCTTGATTATATATTCATTAAGTCATCCATTCATCTCCTTATCATAACCATATATTTTAAAAAATGTATCTCGATTTTTGTATTTCATATTGATTCAATTATTTTAGTGACACTTTCTGGTATTCCTTCCAATTTTAATCTCAATCCGCGTTTTTCGTTTCCCTTTTTTTCGTTCCTCTTTTTTTTTTTTTTTTTCTTTGGTGAGAGCATCCTTACTCTCGGTTCTTTTTGCTCCCAGGTGACATAACACCTCGCCACTTGTACAACTTCCTCAGCCAGGACGAGTACCTGTACACCGTGACGCTGTCCGGCAAGCTCCTCAGGAGGATGTTCGAGATGGTAGTCTTCAACCAGAAGAAGAGTACGGACCGCATGGACAACCTCCTGCAAGTTTCTGGTACGGACAAGTGTGAAACCTACTCACAGCGTAACGTTTTCTGTGTCAAAGTAACATGTAAACGATCTTAGTGGCTTTGCGAGTGGAGGTATTGTTGTGAAACTGCTCCACATCGTGTAGTAGAGAAGCATCTTCTGAAATACTGTCAATCCATAATAAACGTTAACAATATATTACATGTCATTTGGGGAGTGCGTTAACTGTTCGAAAAAAAAAATGTTCGAATAAAAAACTGTTCAAAAAAAAAAATGTTCGAAAAAAATTGTTAGAATAAAAAACTGTTGAAATATTAATGCAGTAGTTTGATATTTCGGTGAAGCTGAACGCGGGCGTGAGATACTATCAAGACCTTTTAATAGCGCCAATTTTTAACCGAACAGTTAAATTTGTTCTGTGGATATCCGGACAGTTTTTCATTCGAGCACTTTTCTTCGAACAGTTGATAGCATCCCGTTATTTGTATGTGAAAATGCGTAGTATGGCGAAAATTGATGGAAAAAATATAGAGTGCCATTTTTTGATACAATTGTGATCTCCCACACATTTGTCATAAAATTTGACTGATCAGTTGATTTTGTATCTTATACGGTTGAAATTTTATATTAATTCACTTCTTGAATCACCCTGGTTGGCATCTTTGCTCTGAATTAAACACGCATTGTAGTTGTTACTGTTGTTGTTGTTTTTCGAGTTGTTGTTGTTGTTGTTGTTGTTGTTGTTGTATTCTTTATCAGCGAAAAATGAATACTCCACCTCTCAGAAGGTTGTCTACAGGACACAGAATAATATTACGATGGATATAACGAATCACGAGAAGAGAAATAAGACGATCAAACGTTAGTTTGTTTCAAAAATTATTGATAGCATCGAGCAATAGTCTGGAGAAGATGATATTGTAATTGATACAATTATTGAGAAAGACAAAAAAAAAATTGCATACACTACAAAAGCGATACATCTTGACGCACACTATTGATTCAATCAAACTATATAGAATATAATTTCCAAGAATTCAAATCGAACCTTCCAGGGCTGGAAAAATTCATTTTATTCAATGAATAAAACCAGCACTGAAGTTGAATCAACCACAAAATTCAACGGAAAAGAAGATAAATTATGCCCCTGACTGCGGAGGTCCTGATTTCCATTCGATAATGAAGGGATCATTAGCAAAGTGGACCAACCCAAAAGTCAAAACAAAACACTTCCAATGTGGGTTGGTCCGTTTAGCTCCAAAATATAATGGGGGCCAGAAAGCTTGGTCCACATGTTTAAATCTCTTGAAACTAGTTTTGAAAAGAAAAAAAAAAAAATAACACAATACGAATGAAGTGGTTCGAATAGATCATTTTGAGAAAAAAAATGGGTTGGTCCACTTTGCTTCTAATCCCTTCTTATTATCGCACATCAGTTCATTGTTCACCACCAGAAAAGATCACCAGATCCCTCAAGGATGAAATCTTACGTGGTCCTGAGCATGCTTATTCTATGTTTTTCTACTAAATGTAGAATATTCCACTGCATATATCTATCAATATGCTCATTCACTGTATTGTATTTCATCTCCTTTCCATAATTATGCTGACCTATCCAATATTACTTGTAATACAATTGGGACCGATAAATAATTTGAACTTGAACTTGAACTATTTCAACCTTTTGATATTTGTCTTTTCTTCCAGAATATCTTCGTATCGAATACGAACCTGGATATCGCAAGTTGTGTGGCATCCAGGTTCTAACACAGACATCTGCAAACCTGGAAGCTAACTACACTTATGTTGACCTCAACAACGAAAAGGTCAACTACACGGTCGCAGTGCCCTTCTCGATGTTATACGCCTCTGATACTTACGATTTCTTGCGCACAGCTAACGTCACATACTACCGTGAGAATACAACTTATAACTAATGCTGCCATTCCATAATCATGTTTGCGAAACGAAACGAAACGAAACGAAATGAAACGAAACGAAACGAAACGAAAATAAATGAAACGAAACGAAACGGAACGAAACGAAATGAAACGGAACGAAACGAAACGAAACGAAACGAAACGAAACGAAACGAAATGGAACGAAACGAAACGAAACGAAACGAAATGAAACGAAACGAAACGAAATGAAACGAAACGAAACGAAATGAAACGAAACGAAACGAAACGAAACGAAACGGAATGAAATGAAACGAAATGAAATGAAACGAAACGAAACGAAATGAAACGAAACGAAACGAAATGAAACGAAATGAAATGAAACGAAACGGAACGAAACGGAATGAAACGAAATGAAATGAAATGAATCGAAACGAAACGAAATGAAACGAAATGAAATGAAACGAAACGGAACGAAACGAAACGAAACGAAACGAAATGAAATGAAACGAAACGAAACGAAACGAAATGAAACGAAACGAAACGAACCAAAACGAAACGAAATGAAACGAAACGAAACGAAACGAAATGAAACGAAATGAAATGAAACGGAACGAAACGAAATGAAAGGAAATGAAATGAAACGGAACGAAACGAAACGAAATGAAACGAAACGAAACGAAACGAAACGAAATGAAACGAAACGAAATGAAACGAAACGAAATGAAACGAAACGAAACGAAACGAAACGAAACGAAATGAAACGAAACGAAATGAAACGAAACGAAATGAAACGAAACGAAACGAAATGAAACGAAATGAAACGAAATGAAACGAAACGAAACGAAACGAAATGAAACGAAATGAAACGAAATGAAACGAAACGAAACGAAATGGAACGAAATATAATTTCGCGATTCTAGCGCATCCTAGTGATTTCATTTTGAACTGAGTAGTGATTCTACCGCATCGTGGTGGGTTTCAATAGAACTATTTTCGAATCATCAATATAAATCAATATAACTATTAATGCATATAAAAATTAATTAATATACATTTTCAAATATGGAACTAATTCTGAAAACATTTTTACGATTATTGACACGAACAAAATTTGGCGTTCGAAGCACTTCGTACATGTGACGACGTAAACAGAAGTAGACACTAGCGATCATAAGAGTAAAACCTGGAAAGTATTATTCCATTTCCGCCATTTTATTTCCGAAAAAAAGTTGAGTTTGGCCATGGTTTGGCCCAACTCGTCTTGGACGCCATGTTGCGACATTCCAACATGGACTCTCAGTGGTTTTTGGGCCTGTGATTGGCTTTTGACTAATTTCGTTTAGTTTTTTTCGCAAACATGATTATGAAAAGACAGCTTTTGAAAGCATTACAAATAGCTGTGTTCCCTCTGTAATGGAATTGTGATATCTCATACCTTTCAAAAGTGATCACACACAAAAAATCACTATTTTTTTCAAGGCTCTTGATTGAATAACATAAGAAATTGACCCTGAACATAAATCCAAAAAACCCTAGAATGGTTTATCTGTGGGATAAGTACACATATAACAATGACTAGATAGTGAACAGACATGTATATTAATTAGTTGCTTCTATAAAATTAATCTGAATAATGAACCTTATCACAATTTCACAACGAAAACGAAAATACAAAAATACAAGAATACAACGAAAATACAAGAAAATAATGATCACACAAGAAAGACATAAAATCGAAAAACTGAAAAGTAAACATATTAAAGTGAAAATATATCAACTACCGTGCACTCTCAAATAAGACTCACAGAAGACTGGCTATTAGTAATTCAATTAATATGCCTCGAATATTTTGATTGGTGGCCATTGTTTTTGTTTTAGCCGCTACCGTGTCGGCTGCTCTGACCAGTCATATAACCCGTGGCGGTGTGGGCTACCTGGCGCTCCCAGCGGTCGGCAATAGAATCGTCAAGAACTCTCACCTCGACGAAATCTGCGTTAATCACACTGCCAAGATTGTCATACGTGAGTCACCAAACAATTGTTGAACTTTATTTCGATTATTTTGATAAGTGGACTAGCTGCATCAAGAACACGATTTACCTATCAAACGATCAACTTATTTTATCATAATATGAAGGAGGTGACCCAACTCGAGTCTTGAGATTGAAATAATTCCGGGGTTAGTTCAAGAGTCCAGGGTCCCGATTGTCTGTACTGCAACTGTTGCTTTTATATAGAACAATTTAAAACAACAATGCTCAACAATGCTATACACGGCCCGGTAGATTACGAGAATGATAGATTTTGTTAGTTCAACTTTTTCACTAATCACTAATCTAATTTAACCACTAATTCAATTTGTGTATTTTGTATAACTAGTCAAACGCGAAATATGCGTTGTAAGATGAGCGAGATATCTCAATAAGGTATAAAAGTCCTTAAAGTAGTTCTACCCTTGCTACTTTATCGACTCTGGTATTCTACACACCTTGATATCTGAATAAGCTATTAAAGTCGTTAAAGTAGTTCTACTCTTGCCACTTCATTGACTCTGGTGTTCTACACACCTTGACGCATATAAAAAATACTTCATTGTTGGTCAACTCTTGAATCTAGAAAGCAGTGAATCTCGACAACTTAATTCTGTCACAATTTTTATGATATATTTTATGAATATTATCAGTCATTTTATTTTTTTTATTCAAAACGACTGATCAGAATTGCTTAAAAAATCGTAATAATGTGTAAAATACATGTATACACATTTAGAGAAAATTTCATTCCATTTGGAGAGATTTTATTTTTCAACATTTTCTACCCAGCCAAATCTTATGGGGTTTTTAGAAACTTTGAGATGATGATTCTCAAAATCGGTCCGACCGATTCATCTCAAAAACTATACAGTTCTAAGTTGGATGAGTTTGCGTGTACAAAAAAAGTTTCATGTTGATCAGTCAACCCTTGCGACCTGTGGAGTGCTTACAAAAAAAAAAAAAAAAAAAAAAACACACAGACAAAGCCCTATAAGAGTGGGATGGAGACTTCGCTACGCTCATCAATGATAAATTTTACATCTGCTGTCAAGGAAAAGAAGTGATCATTGCCCAAGAGACTTAGTTCAAAGTGGAAGATATCAACATTCGTGTGTTTATACTGAAAGACTTATCTACGGCGAGAAATTATGGTTACAGACAGTGCAGTCTTGGTGTTGAAGTTCATTAGTTTTGAATAATCAAAATGGGGTGATAAGATTGCCCTTGTGGTGCCCCGTCCAAACGATCCTATCTTTCATCCATAGCCTTAATTAAGGAACAATGATTTTGTATCTAGTTTCGATGTTATTAAAAAAAAAAAAAAAGTTTGACAATGCCACCGGTACCGTAGCCATTCTTATCAAGATGTAGTTAACAAGGGGATCCACTAAATCACGACAGGCAATCGAGACGATTGGCTCTGAACTGACCGCAAGAAACCACAAATACCGCCCATATTATCAGTATGTGAGTTGGAGCAACTTCTTTATATTATTATGATAAAATAGGTTGGTATCACCACATCGTGTCGTGTTGAAAAAAAAAAAAATTGGGACTGGAAACCCTGCTTAAACTGTGACGTATACATTCATTCTGAAGTATGATTCAAAAATATTATTAAGAGTCGGCCTAAAATATTATGAAAGTTGATCAAATATATATTTTAAATCTTCATGCATGCACTGGTCTTCTTAATGAATAAATATTTTGGGTTTAATGTGGATGCATCGACATCCAGGCCATTCTGGTGTTGATGCTCTAATCTGAAGTAGGATCTAGAATAGGATCAAGGGGGCAAATTCAGGTACCTTTTTTACTCTCTTAAATTTAAGCTAGCGTAAATTTAATACGACAGCTAACAGTCATTCGCCTGAATTTACACATCGTAAATGGTCATATACGACATCAAAAACGTACTCGAATTAGCTCTGTCTTATTTATATATATATATATATATATATATATATATATATATATATATATATATATATATATATATATATATATATATATATATATGTATCTTTATTCAGACTCTGTCTTACATTAAAAGATCGCAAAAACACAGAATAAAAATCAATTAATTAAAATATAAAACAAATTATCAATAACAACATTTTAGAGAATAACAAAATGAATATGATTTGACTAGGTTTGAATGAGAAAATGTAGAAAAAAGAAATAATTAAATGATGATAACGAAATCATTCACAAATCAAAAAGGGGAATTTAACTAAATTAAATTAAATTTAATTCAAATTAGGTCTTTTTTTTTTTAATAACATCGAAACTTGATACAGAATCATTGTTCCCCAATTAAGGCTATGGATTAAGACTGTAAATTGAAGAAAAAATTAAAGACTGGTAAATTAAGACTGCAATTTAAGACAGTAAATTCTACCCGAATTCACCCCCAGGATGGTAAATCCAGGATGGGACATTCAAGAAAGAGAATGTCTTATACGGGACTCGAACCCACGTCCAATGTGACTTCAGTTTCTATCAGAACCGATCGATAGTCGTTTCTAACGCATATGTTCTTCTGTTTGTTTATTCCAGTGACTATCTTGATCCTCTTGTTGATCGCGCTGGTCATCACAGTCATATGGAAATACATCTTACCGAGATATAACTCCAGAAGTCATTCCATGACGGATCTCGCCCCGTAACTTGTCCCTAATTCTTCCTGAATTCTTCCCTCTATGTCCATTCTGGATCCCAGTAGCCCGTAACTTGTCCCTAATTCTTCCTGAATTCTTCCCTCTATGTCCATTCTGGATCCCAGTAGCCCGTAACTTGTCCGTAATTCATACTGAATTCTTCCCTCTATGTCCATTCTGGATCCCAGTAGCCCGTAACTTGTCCCTAATTCATCCTGAATTCTTTCCTCTATGTCCATTCTGGATCCCAGTAGCCCGTAACTTGTCCGTAATTCATCCTGAATTCTTCCCTCTATGTCCATTCTGGATCCCAGTAGCCCGTAACTTGTCCCTAATTTATCCTGAATTCTTCCCTCTATGTCCATTCTGGATCCCAGTAGCCCGTAACTTGTCCCTAATTCATCCTGAATTCTTCCCTCTATGTCCATTCTGGATCCCAGTAGCCCGTAACTTGTCCGTAATTCATCCTGAATTCTTCACTCCATGTCCACTGATATTTCATCCTGGTTCCCGGTAGCCCGTAACTTGTCCCTAATTCTTCCTGAATTCTTCCCTCTATGTCCATTCTGGATCCCAGTAGCCCGTAACTTGTCCGTAATTCATCCTGAATTCTTCAGTCTATGTCCACTGATCTCTCATCCTGATTTCCAGGAGCCCGTAACTTATCATTAATTCATCCTGCATTTAATTCCTTTCCTTCCTGTTCACCACTATTTTGATCCGGGTCCCAAAATTCTGTAACTTCTCCTCAACTCATCCTGTATTCCATTTATTTCCTTTCTATCTACCACTCTTTCAATCTGGTTCTTAGTATAGGCCGTATAATTTCTCCTTAATTTCATTATTTCCTTCCTGTCCATCACTCTACCACTCATTTTCCTGGTGGCCCGTAAGTTCTTCTCAACCCATCTTGCATTCTATTCTTTCCTCACTTTCTGTCCACCACTTTTACACTCGTCCTGGTAGCCAGTTAACTCATCCCACATTCCATGCTTTCATTCCCGTCCAATTATCTTTCATCCTAGAACCCAGTAGCCCGTAACTTTTCCCTTATTCATCCTGTATTCCAATCTTACCTTTCCGTCCACCAACCTTCAACTCAGGATCCTGCTACCCTGTAACTTCTCCTTAAACTCGTACTGTATTCCACGCTTGCTTTTTTGTCCATCATTTCACCACTCAGGGTCCTGGTAGTTCGTAAGTTCTCCTTAAAGTGGTGGATACACCTGCAAGTCTGAAGTGAAAGTCGGCTCCAATACCGTCGCTGATTGGTGCACGGCGACAAAATGACCGACTCGAAAGACTCTTCAAAAGTCTTTCAGAAGTCGAGCATTGCTCTACAAGTGAGAGCGAAAAGTGCAAGCAAAACCAAAGAGTCGAACGTGATTGGTCCATTTATTTGACGTTGATTATAATACTTTCAACATTTGACTGCTATTATTGTGTTCCCTCTCTTGCTGTTTATAGGTTAGTTAGTGAGTTTGCAGTGAGCCATTTGTACCAATAGGTGACGCCAAACGAGATGCGATGGACTTGTCACTTCTCACTTCTCACTCGCGCTTTTCACTTCTCACTTCTCACTCGCGCTTGTCACTTATCACTTGTCACTTCTCACTCGCGCTCTTCACTTCTCACTTCTCACTCGCGCTCTTCACTTCTCACTTCTCACTCGCGCTTGTCACTTCTCACTTCTCACTCGCGCTTTTCCCTTCTCACTTCTCACTCGCGCTTGTCACTTCTCACTTCTCACTCGCGCTTGCCACTTCTCACTTCTCACTCGCGCTTTTCACTTTCAAAGTCTTGCAAGTGTATCCACCGCTTCACTCACTCTGCATTCTATTTTTTCTTCTCATTCTGTACACCACTTTTACTTTTACACTCCGTGTCTCCTATAGTAGCTCCTCCTAGTAAGTTATTAACTCATTCTGTGTCCCATTATTTCCTTCCTGTCCACTACTCCACTACTCCACTACTCCACTACTCCACTACTCCACTACTCCACTACTCCACTAATCCACTACTCGAGTTCCTTGAATTCAACTGTTGCAATTATTTATTTCATACATATATATATATATTAATATATATGTTATATATATTATATATATATATTAATTGAATATATATATATATATATATATATATATATATATTTATATATAAATATATATATATATATATATATATATATACATATATATATATATATATATATATATATATATATATATATATATATATATATACATATATATATATATATACATATATATATATATATATATATATATATATATATATATATA
Organism: Brachyptera risi; assembly: GCA_964007535.1. Lineage (NCBI taxonomy): Eukaryota > Metazoa > Arthropoda > Insecta > Plecoptera > Taeniopterygidae > Brachyptera > Brachyptera risi. The sequence continues at coordinate 23,793,319 of OZ023335.1, read as the reverse complement.
TATATATATATATATATATAAATATATATATATATATATATATATATATATATATTTATTTCTATAAATTATATATATAAATATCGAGATATTGAGATATGGATACTTTCATCCTTAGCCTTAATTGGGGAACAATGATCTTGTTTCAAGTTCCGATGTTATTAACAAAAAAAGAAAAAAAAATATTTCATACTGACTTCTTCAATGAGCATGTGAATATTTAAAATGACTACAAATTTAGATTCAATAGTTTATGGGACTATTTTAGCGATATTTCAGCAACGTCGCACCACAATCCTTACCCATGATTACGAACTTGTCCTCAAAATGCAGAAGAGTTTTTTTTCCATGTTGAGTTATAATTGACATTTTCACCCATTCATCTGTTAATCTAGCTTTCCATAAAAAAAATGACTGCGAAAGTTTGCGTGACGAATTCGCACAGCTGTTTCCATGATGTGCGAAATAATTTCGCAATTCTAGCGCATCCTGGTGATTTTATTTTGAACTGAGTAGCACTCGATGTGTCGTAAACGGAAGTAGACGATTTTCGTTGCGAATTTGTGAAAAAGTTGAGTTTGGTTCAATATGAACGTCCGGCACACTCACAAATTCATGGCTTGGAACTAGTCAGTGACATACCCTAAACAGTGTTCTTACTATACACAAGATGAACGTTAATCTTCCCATTATATTTCTTACCATATCATATTTGTACTTTTTTCCTCTCTTATATATTTGTTATGTTCATGTTTTATTTTACTCATTCAATATGTTTTTTTTCTATACTGTGTTTTTCTTGTTATTTTCCTTTTCATTTTGATTTATATTTGAAACATGTCCTATAAAGAGTTGAAAACTCATGGAATTTTTATGCTCAACCCAATAAAAAATGGACAATTATAGTCGTTAATATAACTTCCAATCAGAAATTTTTTTGTGTTACATTCAATTATTTTATATATATATATATATATATATATATATATATATATATATATATATATATATATATATATATATATATATTGGTTGAATCACCAGTGGGATGTGGATTTGAATGGAATGAAGAGGATGTATGACTAATTATTTAAACATGTAATATGAACCAGTTCGTGGAAGAATGATTGATTCGATGGAATAATAATAAAAATCACATATCTTAATTCAAATGATGTATTTTATCTTTTCAATTGTACAATAAAAAGTGAATTATAGTCCAGTAGGTTCAAGTTTCTGTTTTTATTCACTACCACATTTTCAGCCCTTCAACCCAGAGAGAAGAGCAGACAAATCCATTCCTCCGCCACCTGATTTTGACCCTGCTCCAGAAAGGCCAGACAACAATGACGACAGGTCCATTCCTCCACCACCTGATTTAGACCCTGCTCCAGAAAGTCCAGACATCAATGACGACAGGTCCATTCCTCCACCACCTGATTTAGACCCTGCTCCAGAAAGGCCAGACAATAATGATGATAGATCCATTCCTCCACCACCCGATTTCGACCCTGCTCCAGAAAGGCCAGACAATAATGACGACAGGTCCATTCCTCCACCACCTGATTTTGACCCTGCTCCAGAAAGGCCAGACATCAATGACGACAGGTCCATTCCTCCACCACCCGATTTCGACCCTGCTCCAGAAATTCCAGACAATAATGATGTCAGATCCCCTCCTTTACTGCCTGATTTTGACCCTGCTCCAGAAAGTCCGGACAATAATGATGACAGGTCCATTCCTCCGCCACCCGATTTTGACCCTGCTCCAGAAATTCCAGACATCAATGACGACAGGTCCATTCCTCCACCACCTGATTTAGACCCCGCTCCAGAAAGTCCGGACAATAATGATGATAGATCCATTCCTCCACCACCCGATTTCGACCCTGCTCCAGAAATTCCAGACAATAATGATGTCAGATCCCCTCCTTTACTGCCTGATTTTGACCCTGCTCCAGAAATTCCAGACATCAATGACGACAGGTCCATTCCTCCACCACCTGATTTTGACCCTGATTCCAAAATTCCAGACAATAATGATGATAGATCCATTCCTCCACCACCTGATTTCGACCCCGCTCCAGAAATTCCAGACAATAATGGTGACATATCCATTCGTTCAGGACCAGATGCAGTGCTCGCCTTTCCGTAGAGGGATGTTGATAGATTCTTCCCTGCACTACCTGCTTTGGAAGCTAGAAGCCACTTATTAGAATTTTGGGTGCCGTTTACTGAAGAAGTGGGTTTCTTTTTCACAATTGGTTTTTGTAGCTTTTTGACATGTTTGCTTGCGACAGTTGTGGTCGATAGAGTTGCGCCATCCGCAATGATGGCGAGACCGAAGATGAAAACTGAAACAAAGAAGTTTGTTACTTTATGCTAGTTTACTCTATTCGGAGTTGACTGAATAAACAAAGTAATGCAGCTAGAAGCGCACCGGAGAGAGTCAGGGAAAGGAAGTGGATTATAAAAATGATAATGACTGGGAAAACACGTTATGTGTTGCCACGTTGATGAATGAGTTAGAAAATATCAAATCATCTTTGGATTGGTTATTACATATATATATATATATATATATATATATATATATATATATATATATATATATATATATATATATATATATATATATATATATATATATATTTTTATATATATATATATATATATATATATATATATATATATATATATATATATATATATATATATATATAAATATATATATATATATATATATATATATATATATATATATATATATATATATATATATTCATATGTATATATACACACACCTTGAGATTCAAACAATGACGTCACTGCCCTTTTTTTTATCAATACATTTCTATACTAATGAATGAGGCTTTGTTTCAATCGTTTTCAATTAACTGGTGACACCTGTTGCTTGGACTTGATTGGTATCTCAATAGCTTTGAGTGATTGAAACATAAATGGATTATATATTTTTTACATCCAAAACGGCTGATTTTATTCGACTGAAAGTTCGGAATAACGTGTGAGATAATTATATTTCAATTCCCAGATAATTTTAATTCTCCTTAAGGAAATATTTTTGACGATTTTTTTACTCCGAGTTATTCATTTGGGATTTTTGAAACCTTGAGAAGAGTTTTATCAGAAGTGGTTCTACCGATTGCGCCTCAAAACTTCACAGTATCGAATTAGATAAAGACAATCATTGTATAATATGCCAAGTTCCAACTGATTTTGAATTTTCGTTTGACCTGTGGAAAGCGAGAAAAAGCACTTTTTTTCGAGTATGGTGAAATTGAGTCTTCACTTCGCTCAGCCAATAATAATAATGATAATAATATTATATTCACAGAAACTTGATTTGTGCGTAGATATTGAACAAGTTTCATCACATTTTTGTACATATTACAAGCAAAAAAAATCTCATTCAATGAATCAGTCGAATATAATATAATGATGAAATCCAGTCAGAATATATAATATTTTCCTAATCAAGTTGAAAATATGAAATCTTCAACATTGATTCTATATCTGACATCACAAATCAATACGCTACGTCATATTATTTCAAATATAATTTCAAATCAAATTTAATAATGATATTTCATATATATAATTTGTATTCTATTTATATATATAATTCAAATTTTATATAATATATACATTATATATATAATATATTTTTATATAATTTATATATAATCATATATCATTTTCAAAATTATAACTTAAGCCTATATAACATATCACGAATAATTAGACGAGTTTTAGCAAGGATTCAATTTGACATACTGAAAAAAATTGGTGTTCGTTTTTATTTTTTTTTCGTTTTTCTTATGTTTTTTTTTGTCGGTTCTCCACAGGTCAAACGGTTTCATTATGGTTCCTCATCCAACTTAGATTTGTATAGTTCTGTGGCATTATCGAATGATAAGTCCTTTTTTATGAATTTTAGAAGTTTCAAAAATACCCATTAGAATAACACAGCGTGAAACAAATTATTTTTAAAAGAAATGAAATTTTGCGTGAAGTTGGGTTACAATCTGATACACATTTATGAAATCTTTCAGCTCAATCTGGTGAGCCATCTCGGAGAAAAACAAAAAAATGTGCTAAATTGTCACCACTCGAAGCAGTTTTTACACATTTCCGATTCAAATGTCACCAAATTGGTGAATGTAGGCAAAAGTGTGGCAAAAGAAGTCGACATACTATTACCATCCGCTCGTCTAAAAACGCATATATGGCGTTCTCCTAGTAAAAGTAAACTATATAATAACATAAGGACCCATTATAGTGACTGCCACTTGAAATAACGTCCTATGCTCACCTAGCTCTAATGCTGGGCTTCCATACCTGCGTTATTCGGATTGCGAATTCAGTAAGCGTTTTTTTAGGCCACCTTGATGATAAAATGACCAATCAGTGATGAGAGTTACGCGATTTCTGATTGTTGAGCTCGCCTCAATTTCACCGCCTTGTGAAACCAAAATGCAAATCGCATCCATGGAAGGCCAGCATTAGAGACAGATGACTGTTCCCTACGACAGACAGGCTAGCTACTGGGGAAGAGAGTGGCTAACATATTTTGTACGAATTCTTGGTCCGAAAGTATCGTAAAGTCACCAGTCAGTCAATAAGGCACCAGAACTTTCAACTGAGGTTTTTTTCCAACCGATGTAATGCAGTCTAACACACGTTCCCAAACATTTGATCTGAATTCTGGATCAAAAATGGCGTCCATACGAGAGATATTCCAGTAGTCGATAGAAAACAGTCACCATAAGTTAGCCATATATATTATATATATATATATATATATATATATATATATATATATATATATATATATATATATATATACATATATATATATATATATATATATATATATATATATATATATATAATATATATATATATATATATATATATATATATATTATATATATATATATATATATATATATATAACCAAAAGTATCTATATATTATGTTCTAGCTCATCCAACAACGTGGAAAAACATAACGCATTCAGCTGGTTGAAATAATGATAATTTTGAAAGAAAAAATCAGTGAATCGATAAAGAATATGAATAATAATGTAATGAAGAATGATGTTCGAATAAGAGAATGAAGGAAATGAGGAATAATGAAATGAAAACAAGAATTGTACTCAATGAAAATATAATTGAAAATCAATGCGGAATCCTTTAAAAATGATGTATGAAAATGTGTAAAACTTCTTGAAAGACAAGTAAATCAATGCTATATGCTATAATGCTGTATTCTAATTCTGATTATGCTAATAATATATATATATATGCCATCAATACTCACATAGACCAAATAACACTGTGAGCTTCATTTTAACTGTCTCTGGAATTTCTTCTGTAGTTTCAAAAAATATATATCAGTTTATTTATTGATAATAATTCTCAGGTTAATATAGTTTGTTTCACAAAACTTCACCGAGGATATGTCTGACCAATGTTTTTTGTATTTATACACATATTATATTTCACCTGTAATCAAGAATAATTGTTGTGGTGTCATGTAATTCATGCAATTAAATTTGGTGTGACATTATATTATTAAAATATATTATGAAACACTCATGTTATAGAAATTCAGAATAATCATGAAAATATTCACACTATATTTATTTTAATTGCACTCTATTACATCCATGATATCGAGTTGGAATTTTGTTACATAGTCTACTAAGGGTGTTATTAAATTAATTTACTGATATCATGCACTATCGTATTTTCACATCTTATCTAATATCTTGATCGATATTGTTATATAATATCATAAATATTGTGTAAAATTAAAGGATAATTTGAAAGAAAAAAGAAATAGAAAAAAGTGAAGATATGTACAGAATGAGGATCGAACATTTTTCCCCGAACTACGACTTTTGAGTTGTTATTTGAATTATCATTAAAAAAAAAAAAATTAACTCAACTAAACTATGATCAACACTGAAATGGTGAAACCAGTCACAAATAACATTGCCAGTATTACTGCACTTATATTGTGAGAGTTTATTAGCCTGAAACAAAAAGTTGAGAACCAATTAATGAGAACCAATAGGATAAGGATGTGGTGGAAAAAGTTATAGTAGGATCTAGTAAAATAATTGAGGAAATGGGATGGAAAAATTCAGCAAAACGAAGACAAATAGAAAGAATGTGCAATTTTGTAAGAATAAATATACGGGATGGGAGAAATTATGTAAGAGATTTGGAAAGGGATTACAAAGGAGTATAAGGGGAGGGGTGAAAAAGGAAGTGAAAAGAGTGGATAGAGAAGTGGAGAAATATGGATTTATTCAAAGAACGACGTGGGAATGGAATGAATTGGAAGAAGATATACAGAATATAACGAAGATAAGTGATTTAAGAAGAGAGCTAAGAAAAAATTACAATGTGAAATTTTATTGAGTAAAGGCTGTGTTTGTTTGTTTTCCTTTAATTTCATGAGAGAGTAATCATTATCACCTGCTTTAAGAACAATCTGAAATGAGTTAATTAAATACGGAATAAATAAGAATATCCAATTTCATTTTTGAAATTTGTACACCCATGATTTTCAACCTGGACACATGAAGGTGTAAATACAATGGTTTTCCAACCTCGCTTGATCTTACTCATTCAATAAAACATCTTTTCTTTCTCTTTAATTTCGGACATGACACGCATATAACTGAATCCTTGTCAATCTTATCACGCCCCTTTTCGCCCTTCACTTTGACCTTGACTTTTCCTCGTCGAGTGATTGGACAATTATGAGACAACGGATTGGAAAGTAGGAAAAAGTAAGAGTAAATTGTTGATGAAAACAAAACAATTGAATATTCGGATTGGATTCAATTCAATAACACATTTTTATTGCATTTTATCAACAATAAGAAGAATTATAACGAACACACAAAAGCATCTATAATAGATTCTGCAATAACTAAAAAAGGTGAAGATTTTCTGAAATTAAAAACCTCTGATCAAACAAAAACACAGTTGAGAAATCACCGGAAATATAATTCAAAATAGATTCATTTGTATCTCCGATCAATTAATAATAAATTAATTGAATACGTGGTATATTTTCTTTCTTCTTCTCCTATAAACATGTTTCCTCAACTGGTATACTGACTATGTCTTCTCCAATAGTGGGAAGAACCATTGTCTAAAAACCTAGTTTGTTATTTTTTTTATCCATCCTGACTTGGTTTTTCGTGGTTTCCCACAGTCCTCGAAACAAATGCTTGGATGAAGTACTAATTGGCCATGGACCATTAATTAGCAGAGCGATAGACCCAATTATAACATTATAGGCTTATCACTAATTTAATTTGTGCATTTTGTGTAATGATAAACTTGACATCTGCTGTCAAGGGAAAGAAGTGATCATTGCCCAAGAGATTCAGTTCAAAGTGGAAGATATCAACATTCGTGTGTTTATACTGAAAGACTTTTATCCACGGCGAAAAATTATGGTCACAGATAGCGCAGTCCTGGTGTTGAAGATCATTAGTTTTAAATAATCAAAATGGGGTGGTAAGATCACCCTTGTGGTGCCCCGTCCAAACGATCCTATCTTTCATCCACAGCCTTACTTGGGAAACAATGATTTTGTATCAAGTTTCGATGTTATTAAAAAAAAAAAGTTATTAGTAAAAGAGAACAATTTTTCAGATTCTCTCCTAAATCCTGTAGGAGACCAATCCCTTTCGAAATAGACCTCACATTCCCATTTTATCAATTCACTATCAATCTTCATGAAAATACAAATGAAATCTGTATTTGAATAATTATTTCTTTCACACCATGTATTACTATATCCAATTAGTATTTATCTGACAGTTCCAAATTAACACCATAGATACCAATTGACGACTAGTGATTAGCCCAACCACAAACATCACAAAACAAAACATCCAATCAAATGGGCTGTTTGTTATGTGTGTAAATTGACATAGCCTATTAGAGTATCTCTAAATGCCCACATGAATTATAGATCAAGGTGGCCTACCGATAAGCCACGCCTATCACTAGTGATCAATTACATCTATTCTCTCCAAATCAAAGATAAATACTAATTGAGCTTGGTAATACGGGCCATGATTATTTCTATTTAATCATTAATAATCTTCCATTTTAAGTTTTTAACCGAAGAACGGAATTGACACAATCATATTCATACCGTATGCCATAGCTCCATTCAAAGCACTAGTCATGTCAGTAACAAATCCCCAAGAAGAGCTCGTCAAACCATTAGTAATTTTATTCAATATCGTTGATTTAGCATTACCAAGCGAAGTTTTCATACTAGAGATCAAATTCGACATACTACCAAGTGCTCCTTTCATCGAATCGGACAAGTTATTTATCTTATCGATTGCGGATGACATGGCAGAAGACTCAAAGTTCATTCCAGCTGCTAGCATGTCGGCTTTCAAAGTTGCTAGTAAGGATGTGTAGTTGCTGACGCATATCTTTGCTTGAGTGATGATCGCCATTTTGTCTTGGGTGAGGTCCTGGATGCATTGCTTGGCTGTGGATCCAGCGGCTTGGGTCGCGTTCAGGAGAGATTCCATGGCTTGAGCCTTAGCGGTGGAGGCGGCGGTGATGGCGGCGGTGGCACCTTGCATTTTGGATAGTGTCACGGCCACGATTACTGGAATAAAATTGGAATATTGTTTTTTGATTTTGTTTGGGAAGGATTCCCGGAGTCGATTTAGGCCCGGTATTACCAAGTCCAGTTAGCCTTTATCTGACAGTTCAAAGTTGTTATCACCATGGTTACCCATGCTAGTTGTTTTCACCAACTCTCAAATAAATACTAACTGGCCTTGGTAATACTGAGCCTTAGCGAAATATCAGTTGATGGGGGATAACTTTTGGATGGTATGATATATCAAAATTCGAATACACGAGAAACACAGATAATTGTAATAGCTTCAAGATGATATAAGTTATTACTATAGTTAGTCAAGTCATGTCGCATAACTGTCAAGCGTATACAGCTAACAAAACACATTTTCTAGCTGTCGACGCTCTACAGTTATGCGAAATGACTTGAATGGTTATAACTATCTGTGTTTCTCGTGTATTAGAATTTTGATATCTCATACCGTTTAAAAGTTATCACCAAGAAATTGATATTTTGCTGAATCGACTCCCGTGGACTCTTAAATGCTGGTAATATCAACTGCTGATTATTAAATCGTGACACTTTTGTCGAAATAACTTCTAATGCTAATTTTGTATGCATATTATTTCTGTATTCGGATTCATCAATAACAATTCATCAAGTAGTTCGAATTATTCATTCATCCATTCTATTTTATTCCATCGTATTATTCATTATAAATATGATGGATATGTATATAAATTATCGATTTATTATTCAGTTGGTATTAGTTCATATTGGTAATTCTTCATATAAGGATGAAGTTACGCTGCTAGTGGTGAATTGAGGAACTGTTATGTATGTCAAAATGGCCACCAGGACACGAGAATGAATATTTCTGCCATTCGATTTTTGAATGGAACTGAAAGTGACCAATGGAAAAGCTAAGATTGTGACGTCATGACGCAGTTTCCGTTCCGTTCCACGTCACTGGGCAAACGCAATATGCGTTATAAGATGAGAAAGATATCGAATAAGTTTTAAAAGTCGTTGAAGTAGTTCTACCCTTGCTAGTTTATCGATGCTGGTATTCTACACAACTTGACGTAAATTAAAGTCCTTCATTGTTGAGCAAATATCGAATCTAGTAAGGAGTGAATCTCGGCAACCTGAATCTGTATTTATTTCTATGATATATTTAATGAATAAAAACAGTTAATTGAATTATTTTTCACAAAACGGCTGATTTGAATTGCTTACGAAATGGTGGTTATGTGTATCATTCATGTATACATATTCACAGATAATTTTATTCTATTTTGGAGAGATTTTATTTTTCAAATTTCATTGCTCAGCCTAATCTTATGAGGATTTTATAAACTTTGAGATGATATTTATCAAAATTGGTTCGACCAAATAATTCCAAAAACTATACAGTTTAGGGTTGGAGAGGTTTGCGTGTACAAAATAAGTTTCATGTCGATCAGTCAAACCCAGCGACCTGTACAGTGCCCACAAACGAAAAAAAAAACACACAGACAAAGCTCAATAAGAGTGGGATGGAGTCTTTGCTTACGCTCATCCAATGATGAAATAGCAGTATACAATACATATGGCGAATTTTTTTCCAAATTTGTTCACAGAAATATAAATATATTCACAAATTTTTGTGGTCATTATCTCTGCTTTATAGTCCCATTTGAATGCTGACTCGTTGAAAAATTCTCGCCCATCGACTCTATGTAAACATACTTTGTATGAGAGTTAGAAGTTTTGTTGTGGTTACTGGGAAAACGCCATATACGCGTTGTTAGACGAGCGGAAAGTAATAGTATGTCGACTTCATTGCCAAACTTTTGCCTAAATTTGCCAATTGGGTAACATTTTAGTTATAAATGGGTAAAAACTGCTTCGAGTGGTACCAATTTAGCACATTTTATGTTTTTTCTTCAAAATGGCTGACCCAATCGAACTGATAATTTCCAGAAATCTGTATCAAGATGTTATTCAACTTCACACAAAATTTCAATTTTTTTGAAAATAAAAATGTTTTATTTTTTTCCGCCTTGTTATTCTAATGGGTATTTTTGAAATTTCTAAAATTCATAAAAAAAAAGTTGATATCCAAAAATGCCACAAAACTATACATATCTAAGTTAAATAAGGAACCATGATGAAAAAAAGTTTGAAAATGATAGCTGTAGCCGTTTGACCTGTGGAGAACCGACAAAAAAACATGAAAAAAAATAAATAAAAACATAAAAACGAACACCAATTTCTTTCAGTACGTCAAATTGAATCCTCGCTTAAGCTCGTCTAATAAATTCCCTCAGGTTTCCGAGTCCGAACTTGAAAACCAATGAAATATTGTCGAGTTTTCGATGTTATTGGAGCATGCAAGAAATATGTGATTTTTCCAGAGCATCTGAATTGAAATAGGAAACTATTTGTTGAAGAAAATAATAAATCAATCGATTTTCAATTCATCCGTTGAATTATTAACTGTGACTGGATCTAAGATGGAGTTGAAACGAATGTCTTGAAGGTAAACAATTCTATTTTATTCTCTCAACTCACATCTTGAGATCGACTGTATTTGCTGATTAGTATCAATATGTATATGAATTATGTAAACTAGTCAAACGCGAAATATGCGTTGTAAGATGAGCGAGATATCTGAATAAGGTATGAAACTCCTTGAAGTAGTTTTACCCTTGCTACTTTATCGACTTTGGTATTCTAAACACCTTGATATCTGAATAAGCTATAAAAGTCGTTAAAGTAGTTCTACTCTTGCCACTTCATTGACTCTGGTATTCTACACACCTTGACGCATATAAAAAATACTTCATTGTTGGTCAACTCTTGAATCTAGAAAGCAGTGAATCTCGACAACTTAATTCTGTCATCATTTTTATGATATATTTTATGAATATTATCAGTCATTTTATTTTTTTTCTTCAAAACGACTGATCAGAATTGCTTAAAAAATCGTAATAATGTGTGAAATCCATGTATACACATTTAGAGAAAATTTCATTCCATTTGGAGAGATTTTATTTTTCAACATTTTCCGCCCAGCCAAATCTCATGAGGTTTTTAGAAACTTTGAGATGATTTTTCTCAAAATCGGTCTGACCGATTCATTCCAAAAACTATACAGTTCTAAGTTGGATGAGTTTGCGTGTACAAAAAAAGTTTCATGTTGATCAGTCAACCCTTGCGACCTGTGGAGTGCTTACAAACAAAAAAAAAAAAGAAAAAAACACACACAGAAAAAGCTCTATAAGAGTGGGATGGAGACTTCGCTACGCTCATCAATAAACTAGTCAAACGCGAAATATGCGTTGTAAGATGAGCGAGATATCTGAATAGGGTATAAAAGTCCTTGAAGTAGTTCTACCCTTGCTACTTTATCGACTCAGGTATTCTACACACCTTGATATCTGAATAAGCTATTAAAGTCGTTAAAGTAGTTCTACTCTTGCCACTTCATTGACTCTGGTATTCTACACACCTTGACGCATATAAAAAATACTTCATTGTTGGTCAACTCTTGAATCTAGAAAGCAGTGAATCTCGACAACTTAATTCTGTCATAATGTTTATGATATATTTTATGAATATTATCAGTCATTTTTTTTTTTTTCTCCAAAACGACTGATCAGAATTGCTTAAAAAATCGTAATAATGTGTAAAATCCATGTATACACATTTAGAGAAAATTTCATCCCATTTGGAGAGATTTTATTTTTCAACATTTTCCGCCCAGCCAAATCTTATGGGGTTTTCAGAAACTTTGAGATGATGTATCTCAAAATCGGTCCGACCGATTCATCCCAAAAACTATACAGTTCTAAGTTGGATGAGTTTGCGTGTCCAAAAAAAGTTTCATGTTGATCAGTCAACCCTTGCGACCTGTGGAGTGCTTACAAACAAACAAAAAAAAAAAGCACACAGACAAAGCCCTATAAGAGTGGGATGGAGACTTCGCTACGCTCATCAATTAGGCCTACTAGTCAAACGCGAAATATGCGTTGTAAGATGAGCGAGATATCTCAATAAGGTATAAAAGTCCTTGAAATAGTTTTACCCTTGCTACTTTATCGACTTTGGTATTCTACACACCTTGATATCTGAATAAGCTATAAAAGTCGTTAAAGAAGTTCTACTCTTGCCACTTCATTGACTCTGGTATTCCACACACCTTGACGCATATAAAAAATACTTCATTGTTGGTCAACTCTTGAATCTAGAAAGCAGTGAATCTCGACAACTTAATTCTGTCATAATGTTTATGATATATTTTATGAATATTATCAGTCATTTTATTTTTTTTCTCCAAAACGACTGATCAGAATTGCTTAAAAAATCGTAATAATGTGTAAAATCCATGTATACACATTTAGAGAAAATTTCATCCCATTTGGAGAGATTTTATTTTTCAACATTTTCCGCCCAGCCAAATCTTATGGGGTTTTTAGAAACTTTGAGATGATGATTCTCAAAATCGGTCCGACCGATTCATCCCAAAAACTATACAGTTCTAAGTTGGATGAGTTTGCGTGTCCAAAAAAAGTTTCATGTTGATCAGTCAGCCCTTGCGACCTGTGGAGTGCTTACAAAAAAAAAAAAAAAAAAAAAAAAAAAAAAAACACACAGACAAAGCCCTATAAGAGTGGGATGGAGACTTCGCTACGCTCATCAATTATATGTATATAAATATGTATATAAAAAATTATGTATCAATATATAATATTTTCAATCTATTTCTCTATATTTTTCTATGTATTTTGTATACTGATTGCTATCCTGTTTTATAATTTAGTCAGGGACCAATAAAGTTTATTTCTCTCATATAACTCTTAAGTCCGGTATTACCAAGTCCAGTTAGCCTTCATCGGAGAGTTGGTGAAAACAAACAGCATGGGTAACCATGGTGATAACAACTTCTAACTGCCAGTTAGAGTTACTTACACGTTGGTTATACCGGGCCTTAGTATATTCTGAAAAACTCGTGGTATCCGACACGAAGTATTCGCGGTGAACTACCGAAGTTACAATTGTGTATTTCCTCTGAGGCCCGGTATTACCAAGTCCAGTTAGCTTTTATCTGACAGTTCAAACTTGTTATCATCATGGTTACCCATGCTATTTGTTTTAAACAACTGTCAGATAAATACTAACTGGCCGTGGTAATACCGGGCCTAAGAACCTCAACTATTTTTACTTTCATCAATTTTCCTCAGTTATATACTCAATTTTCATCATCAGTTCAATTTTTTGAGCATATTGTTGTTATTACTTATTTCAATTTCCAATTTTTCACTTTTTCACTCATTTAACTATATTTCATTTCTATATATATATTAATATATTTTTTTAAATTTTATATCGATCATTATTTGATTCTCATATATATAGAGTTGAGATATTAGCTCAATTTATTGTTAATTTATTATTATGAGATTGTTATAAAACTATATATTCAAATGTATGTTTGCAACTGTGTTAATGCATCACTTATAAATATGTTGTTCATCACATGAACAAGAATAAAATGATATTTGAATTGAAATTGAAAATTGAACTATCCTGTAAACTTTTTATAAGTCAGGAACCAATAAAGGTTGTTTATATACTTCTAAAAAACAATTTCTCAGTTATTTTAATCACTGTCAAGTGTCAATCAATGCATACAAATAATTTAATATCTAATCAATAGTCTTGAATTATGAATAAGTAGAATATTCTTACCCAAACCGAGCAGGATAAAGTTCTTCATGTTAGCTGATCTTCTTCGTATTTACCTTGGTACAATGAATTATTCTTCAGACTGTGGTACTGAACCCTGGAAACCATGGGCTTCATATACCAGTCAGAAATACTCGAAATCTTATGCGGAAATAAAAATATGTGCTAGTGTTTCATAATAAAAATATATTTTGATAATGATAATGATAAAATAATCTTTTGCAAACATGAAATAGGTATATTTGAATATAAAAAAAAACTGATAGAGGAATTTTTGATGTGATAAAGTTCTGAAAATGAAGATATCGTGTTCATAACGTATGCTAATGTGAATTGTTAGTTGCATATCATTTCATGGAAGGTCGTGGAAAATTATAATATTTCTATATGCTGTATAGGCCTATTTTATACCTTCTATATTGGGTGGTAAGATCGCCCTTGTGGTGGCCCGTCCGAACGATCCTACCTCTCATCCATAGCTTTCTTTAATTTCTTCGATAAATACACATACTCTGAGTCGCTCATAAGCAAAACTTGCCTCATCCACTTTTTTCTCAAATAGAGTTATATACGTCATTTTTTTCGTCTGATCGACGCCTATCATATTATAGAATCAGTTTTCAACAGAACTAGTCTAATCCAGGCATAATAATCATTTAAACTTATGCATTCACTTCAAAACTAGTCTAATCCATCAAGCTGTAGTTTTCAAAACTTGTCTTATCCATTTTACCAATCAGCGTGCTGTAAATTGTTACGAAATCACAAAGCTATATACATGCACCGCCTTTGAACTTCATCTCTTGACAGTTCGGATTCAAAACATGTATCGATTCAAAACTCGTCTCATCCAAATTTTAAATAATGTTATTTTCAAAACTTGCCTTATCGAACCTAGAACAATTAATTCAAAATAAATGAAGCCATTTGATCTGATTTTCAGGATTTCGACGAGTGGAATTAACTAACTCATTCAATATACTTGAAAAAAGGATTAATATGCATTAAGGAAATATATACAATTTTATTTTCCTGTTTATCTCAGAAACTCCAGAACTAGATGAGGCGAGTTTGGCTTCTGAGCGACCCAATTACAAATTTGACATTCACCTGTCAATTTCCACAGAGCCCCATAACGGCTTAACTGTGGCGTTATAACTGATATAATCAATTAAAAACGGTCTTCTTTCCTACGAATGGAATAAAAAGTCGCTACTCGACGTATTTGAAATATAAAATTGAATACAATAATATATATAGTCACTAGATCATATGGCTGTAATATGTAGGTGTTAATTGCGAAAAGCCTAAATTAAGGAACAATAATTTTGTAGCAAGTTTCGATGTTATTGAAAAAAAATATCCTTTGCAATACATAAGTTTGGGATCTAATTCACGACTTATAGGTTTCGATATGTTTCTGGAATCAATTGAATTTTCATTCACATCAAAATTTGATCATATATTTTCAGAGATTGAAAACTCGATGAAAAAATCATTGTTCAAAATCGAAGCGGAGGATGGAAGGTGGGACCATTTCGATGGGGCCCCTCAGCGGAGATCCTACTCTTAACTGATAATAATTGATAATAATACCAGGAAAACGCGGGATGCGCGTTGTGAGATGAGCTTAGAAGTATGGAAATCTAGAATGAAAAATATTTTGCCAGCTCAATCCACATTTACGGACCTTGGATTACCTCGAATGTTCTAAAATCTTACCTGCAACTTGTTGATATTCATAGTGCTGCAACCTGTCGCATATACACTTTGCAAAACCTGTTGATCCTGATATTTGATGAAATGTACACTTTTATTGCGTTTTCTTTGTTATTTCTCATCCGATTGTTGCAAAAATCTCCGAAAAGGTGTATAATAAAAGTATTGTCCATATTCGGTGAAAATTTGAATACTTTTGAAAAATTCATGTTTTTCAAATACTTTTTTCCGGGTTCTTACAAGGAATTTTCATACTTTCCGATTTTTTTCCAGAAAAACCTTCCGACCGATTTTTCTGAAAAACCATTCCAGCCTATTCTACTATAATGAAAATATTCAGGAAAAGGATCAAGTCGATGGGTATCTTTCCCTGACCTGTATGCGCGCACAAAATTACAAACAAACAAACATAAACATTCAAACATAAAAACGAGGCCTATTTTTTTCGTCATGTGAAATGGAACCTTCGCTACGCTCATCTAAAAACTGGGAAAACGCGGGATTCGCGTTGTGAGATGATCTCAGAAGTATGGAAATGTACAATGACAAATAATTAGTGAGCTCAATCCACATTTACGGACCTTGGATTACTTCAAACGTTCAAAAACCTTACCTGCAACTTGTTGGATGAGCGTAGCGAAGATTCCATTCCACATACCAAAAAAAAAATGAGCTTGGTTTTATGTTGTTGTTTTTTGTGATTTTGTGCGCGGCATACAGGTCAGGAAAAATTACCTATCGACTTGAAACTTTTTCTACATATTCTTGTTGGATGAGCGTAGCGAAGACTCAATTACACTGTACTTGAAAAATCGAAGGTGTTTTTTAATTTTTTTTTTTTTTTTTTTTTTTTTGTTTTTTTGTTCGCGCTCTACAGGTCAAACAGAAATTCAGATCATGATGAAACTTGGCACACACATGAACCCCTATCTGACTTGATGCTGTATAGTTTTGAGGCAAAATCGGTTCAATAATTCTTGAGATAAATCATTTTGAAGTTTTCAAAAAACCCATATGAATAAGCCAGGCGGAAAAAATGACAAAGTCAATGTTCTCCGAAATTTTTCAAATTTTCACAGAACTCGAACAACATAATAATACACATCATTCCGAACTTTTACTCAAATCGGATCAGCCGTTTTGATGTAAAAAAATATATAATGTTATTTGTGTCAATTATTCAAAGCTATTAAGATACCTATTAAATCAAAGCAACAAGTGTCACCACTTGATTGTAAACGATTAAAACAAAGCCTTCTTTATTATCATATGAATTATTAGAGGAAAATAAGATGGCAGTGATGTAATGGTTTGGATCTCAAGGTGTATATATATATAATAACCAATCCAAAGATAAGTTGATATGTTCCAGCTCATCCATCAACGCGGAAACACATAACGCGTTTGCCTAGTAATACCAGAATAGGCTGGAATTGTTTTTCACAAAAATCGGTCATAAGCGTTTTCCGGAAAAAATTCGGAAAGTTTGAAAAACGCCCTTAAGAATAACCCGGAGGACAAATACTTGAAAAACATGAATTCTTCAATAGCTCCAGCTGTTATAGAGTAGGAAGTAGGAATGCTGCGTAAAGACAAAACAATCAAACATTTTGATCAAATTTGAACACATTTTATTGAATTTCTGCGAAGAAATCATCACAAGATGAAGAATTTTAATCAACACACACAAATTTCAAATAGATCAAGCAGTTTCTCAAATAGCTGATTAACTGGTCTCGAAACTTTTTGATAGAACACAGTTGAGAAATTCTCAAAAATATAATTCATTATGGATTTATAGATTCAATTGTAGCATTGATTGATTGATAACAAATAACATGAGGATGTCAAAAAAAAAACAGTATTCCTTTTTCTCCCCCTCCTATCCTACCCTCTCCTTCACTTGGACACAAACTAAATTTTCTCCACTAGTGGAGAGAATCATTAATCGTGTGCCTGTTACCCACTGAAGTGAACCTTTTTGCATCTTTTCTCTGGAATCTGGAAGATCACCGTCGATAAATCCCTCACATTCTCATATAATTAATTTCTTTGTCGATCTTATGACAACAAAAAATCAAAGCCATTTTCGAACCAATATTCTCTCGGACGATGATAGTGCCTCCATTTTACCGGCCACCAAGAAGGCCACCGAATAGACCACCAAGAAGGCCACCAGAAGTACCACCGGAAGTACCACCGGAAGTGCCACCGGAAGCACCACCGGAAGTGCCACCAGAGACGCTACCAGAAGCTGAAAGCGATGGAATCAAATTCATTCCGAAAGACATAGCTCCGTTCAAAGCAGATGTCATTGCATTAACGAATCCCGAACTAGCGCTCGTGAACCCGTTCATAATGGTGTTCAGAATCGTTGATGAAGCAGCACCGAGTGACGATTTCATGTTAGAAATCAATGACGTCACATCGCCAAGTGCTCCCGTCATCGAAGTAGATAGGCCATTGATTTTATCCATCGCGGACGACATGGCAGCGGTCTCGAAATTCAAACCAGCTGCGAGCATCTGAGATTTCAAGGTTGCCAGCAAGTTTGTGAAGTTGCCAACGCAGGTTTTTGCTTGGGTGATCATCGCCATCTTGGATTGGGTCAGGTTCTGGATGCATTGTTGGGCGGTGGTTGCGGCGGCTTGGGTTGCGTTCAGGAGAGATCCCATGGCTTTAGCCTTTGCTACGTTGGTGGCATTCACGATGGCGGTTTGACCTTGTACTCGGGTCAATGTGACGGCCACGATCACTGGGAAAAAATAAGGAATTATTAGATTTGCAGAAGTAGTTCGGGAATGATTCGGGATGACCACTTTTGTATCAGGAATGTGGTCTTGATACTTTTTTTTGTATCTTGTGGATTTAACAAGATGACCCTTATCGTAAAGAGGTGGGATAGGATAGTGGGAAGGTGGCGGGAAGATTGCAATTGTCATGCCCAGTTCAAACCTGGATATCAATAATTTCGTGATAATTTCTGGAAGTACTGACAGGTTTTTTGAGGAGTGATGTGAGTTTTTCCATCTCTCTCTCTCAAATACTCTCGGTGAAAATGGAGACGGTTTAATTGACTGATTCATTATACTAGGAAAACGCTATATACACGTTGTTAGACGAGCGGAAAGTAATAGTATGTCGACTTCATTGCCAAACTTTTGCCTAAATTCGCCAATTGGGTAACATTTTAGCTATAAATGGGTAAAAACAGCTTCGAGTGGTACCAATTTAGCACATTTCATGTTTGTTTTTTTCAAAATGGCTGATCCGATCAAGCTGAGAATTTTCATAAATGTGTATCAAGATGTTATTCAACTTCACACAAAATTACATTTTTTTTTGAAAATAAGAATGTTTTAATTTTTTTTTCGCCGTGTTATTCTAACGGGTATTTTTGAAATTTCTAAAATTCATAAAAATAAAAGTTACCACCCGATAATGCCACAAAACTGTACAGATCTAAGCTAGATGAAGAACCATGATAAAAAAAGTTCGAAGTTGATAGCTGTAGCCGTTTGACCTGTGGAGAACCGACAAAAAAACATAAAAAAAACAACATAAAAACGAACACCAATTTTTTTCAGTATGTCAAATTGAATCCTCGCTAAAGCTCGTCTAATTAAATAACCATAACATAAAACATATAACATAAAACAATGAAGTAATAATGAACATACAATTACATGTACATACGGTTTCTATATGTTACATATCTTTTGGTCTACGTGATGATATCAATTCATTACTGAGGCCTAATATCAGAAATTTCACTCTCACAGAGATTTACAGAGATTTACAGAGATTTTTCTTGATTTTCCTTTGTAGTCCAGGTAAATGACGGAATACCATCAATGGCCACAACCGATTCATTCTCAATACCCAAGAGACATAATATATCACATCATCTCATTAAGCCACGGGCTCGTTGTTCGCTCGCTTCAGACTCTACTTTAACATGCATCGTGTGCTAGGCGCCACCCGTAGACTAGCCCGCCCAACTCAGATTCACATAAACGCCGTTAATTCTCCAGCTCACACTTCTGATATATTTCACATCCTATGTTTTTTTTCGGTATTAAAAAATATGTATCTAGGTTTTCGTGAATTAGAAATTTTTCCATTTTCCATTTGAAGAATTTGAAAAATCACAAATTTCTGGTTCGAAAGTCTGTATTTACGGTAACCTTCGTTTTTTAATTACTAGGAAAACGCGGGATGCGCGTTGTTAGACGAGCTTAGGGGTATAGAAATCTAGAAAGAAAAATAATTTGTCAACCCAATCTACATCTACAGACCTTGGATCACTCCGAACGTTCAAAAACCTTACGAGAATCAGTTATGTCACGGCCTTCTTCTTCATTCATTTCAATCGTTTTGAATTAATTAGTGACACTTGTTGCTATAGATTTAATTAGTTCCCGTAATAGCCTAAATTGATGGGAGAATGCTTTATAAATGCGTTTTCTTCGTTATTTCTCATCCGATTGATGCGAAAAATCTCTCAAAATGTGCTTAATAGTTTTCTTTATATTCGGCGAAAATTTGAGAGGTCTTGAAAAATTTTGATTTTTCAAGTATTTTACTCCGGGTTATTCTAATGGGGATTTTTGAAATTTCTAAAATTCATAAAAAAAAAAGTTACCACCCGATAATGCCACAAAACTATACAGATCTAAGTTAGATGAGGAACCATGACGAAAAAAAGTTTGAAGTTGATAGCTGTAGCCGTTTGACCTGTAGAGAACCGACAAAAAAACATAAAAAAAAACAAAAAAAAAAAAAAAAAAAAAAAAAACATAAAAACGAACACCAATTTTTTTCAGTATGTCAAATTGAATCCTCGCTAAAGCTCGTCTAATTATCACTTGATTCTTGTTGTGAAATGTAATTTGAGAAAAAAAACTGTTGAATAGTGTGTACACATTTATATAATGTTCAAAAACAAGAATAGAATGATTTGAAAATGAAAAAATGGAGATGAAATGAAATTATCTTTGATTGTATATTTCGTCATCAAATATCAACACTTCTTCTTTCGATAATCAGGGCAATAAGTCATGAATTATCCGATTCCAAAATTTGATACGAATATTCAATAAACACTTTATCGTAAATAAGGTATAATATCATCGTTACAGAAAGTGAACTTATCAAAAATAGAAACGTGAGAAATACAAAGAATTATGAAAGAACTCATTTCTACGACATTTTGTATTATTTTTTGAATTTTTAAAATATTGATGAGTTTGAAAATATTTCAAGTATCCATGGAATATCATACTTTCATTCTTTTCGATATATTTTGTTCTGATTCCTTAGTTACAAGAAGTAGGTATATTACTCGACCTAAACTGTCCACATTTGGATTTAGAATTTATAGTTGGTGATTGACATTTGTCGAATAATTCATGAGTTATCAACACAGCCTTCGTCATACAGATCATCCTTCTCTGATATATGAATTATTTTAATAAAGAAGGCTGTGGTTATTGATGAAAATTGGCGAGTATTGAACAATACATTTCTCCAATTTGATATCCTAATTGGAGTTATTATATTAACTAGATGATTGAAACTTCAATATAAGAAAAAAATATGAAAAATTGGGGTGATAAGATCGCCCTTGTGGTGACCCGTCCAAACGATCCTATCTTTCATCCATAGCCTTAATTGGGGAACAATGATTTTGTGTCGAGTTTCGATGTTATTGAAAAAAAAAAATAATTATAATTATAATGATAATTGACTATCTTCATATATTCAATAGTGAATTCAAACTCCCAAAAATTAAGAAATACACGATTTTGAAGACATTTTGTCTGTCTTCTTGAATCCTCTTAGATATTCCTGAATAAAAATAAACGCATCCATTATATGATATGCTATATCTCTTCCGATATTTTCACCATGGACATGTAACTGTTATAGTATGTCATACTGAACAAAAAATTCACATCAAAATATTGAATTTATAGTTAGTTATGTTCATTGTGAAATCATTAAATTTGTATTCTGATCACTGTCAAGTGTCGAACAATGCATTACATTAATTTTATATTTCATTGATAGTTTCAAATTATGAATAAAGAAGAATATTCTTACCCAAACCGAGCAGGATGAAATTCTTCATGTTGAGCTGTTCTTCTTCGTAGTTACCTTGGTACAATGAATTATTCTTCAGACTGTGGTACTGAACCCTGGAAACCATGGGCTTTATATACTAGTCGCAAATACTCGAAATATCATGCGGAAAAAAAAAACTTTGTAGCGTTCCGAAATTAAAACAATTGCATATAATTATGGAGAAATAAATGTTGGCGAGCATAAAATACATAATGTCAAACACCAGTAAGATAAGGGTATTTTCTATATGTAAGAATAAGTATAGGCAAATATTGAACGACATGTAAATTCACACATAATTATGATATATTTAATTGTTGGTTGCAGTTTAGAACATTGAAAGGTCATTCAAAATCATTGTTTTTCTATATATATTTTTTCACGATACAAGTTCGACTCGTCGATACAATTGTACGAGATAATTATCTATATAAATGGTTTTAGGAACTCATTTCATTATGTAATACGTCAGAGCTTGATAATACAATATTTTTTCAATTTTAACCATCATTAACAGAAAATGACAATTTTTTTTCATAAAGTGGTGCCTATTACTGCAACATATACCGAGTCTTATCAAAATCATAACTATACTCTTTTAATGATACAAAACTGAAAGTGGAAAAATGAAGTTTGTATGAATAGTTATTAGACGAGCTTCAGCGAGGATTCAAATTGACATACTGAAAAAATTGGTGTTTGTTTTTATGTTGTTTTTTTTTCTTATGTTTTTATTTTCGGTTCTCCACAGGTCAAACGACTACAGCTATCAACTTCAAACTTTTTTTCATAATGGTTCCTCATCTAGCTTAGATCTGTATAGTTTTGTGGCATTATCGGGTGGTAACTTTTATTTTTATGAATTTTAGAAATTTCAAAAATACCCGTTAGAATAACAGACGGAAAAAAAATTTAAAAAATTTTATTTTCAAAAAAATTGAAATTTTGTGTGGAGTTGAATAACATCTTGATACACATTTCTGGAAATTCTCAGCTTGATTGGGTCAGCCATTTTGAAGAAAAAACATGAAATGTGCTAAATTGGTACCACTCGAAGCCGTTTTTACTAATTTATGACTCAAATGTTACCCAATTGGCGAATTCAGGCAAAAGTTTGGCCAAGAAGTCAACATACTATTACTTTCCGCTCGTCTAACAACGCGTATATAGCGTTTTCCTAGTGTACTGAGTAAAATGAACTGTCATTCAGGAGACTTGGGTTCCATTCCCGATATGTTCAAGCAGCCTGGAATTAGTAAGTCGTGACCTTCCTCGCTCGTGTTGGATATCAGAGGGGTTCTCTGACGGAAGGCCACGACTGACTCCATCCTACTATCCAAAAACACAATCGCATATTAAAATGACACTCGATATTATCTCATCATTGATTAATTAATCAATCACGGACGCCAGAGATCTAGCTCATCAATACAGTTTCTTCAATAAACAAAATATGAATAAACTATGAATAACCATACCCGAAAAAAAGTGCCTGTTTTTTTTTCTCGCTCCACAGGTCAAACAAAAATTCAAAATCAATTGAAACTTGACATACACAAGTGAGTGTCCTTATCTTATTCGATACTGTACATTTTTGAGCCGCAATCGGTTCAACAACTTTTGAGAAAACTCATTTCAAAGTTTTCAAAAATTTCACAAGAATGACCCATAGGAAAAAATTCGTGAACAATTTCATCCAAGAGAATTCAAATTTTCGGGGAATTTTATTGAAGTAATGATACACATTATTGCGAACTTTCACTCAAATCGGATCAGTCGTTTTGATGTACAAAAAAATATAATGTGATTTTCGTAAGTCACTCAAAGCTATTAAGATATCAATTAAATCCAAGCCACATGTGTCACCATTTGACTGTGAACGATTAAAACAGAGCCTTCTTTACTGTCATATAAATTATTAATGGAGAATAAGATGGCAGTGATGTAATGGTTTGGATCTCAAGGTGTATATATATAATAATCAATCCAAAGATAAGTTGATATGTTCCAGCTCATCCATCAACGCGGAAACACATAACGCGTTTGCCTAATAATAAACATCTGGCCTCCGGTTTCAAACTGAATTGGATTTGGGGGTGTGTTGTCCCACCATAATACTATAGGGCATCTGGGCTTCACAGAGTCGACCTGCCAGGTGCACTCCTCCCTCTTCATCTCTTTCTTCTCCTTCTTCCTGCCTTCTGACCAACTCGCTCCATCTTTCTATATCTTCAATTGATATTGATGAAAAAATTATTACATATACTTACTCTTCTCTTTATTTTTCAAAGATAACATTATTATAGTTTTGAATATGGGATGGATTAAAGACCGGAAAAATCTGCATTCGTTCCAATCATATTATTATTATTATTATTATTATTATTATTATTATTATTATTGTAATTTTTGAAGCAATAAAAAAAATAAAAAATAAAATTATTATTATTACTTTTAAACTCGTGAATGTGTCATATGAATCGTTTATTTCTACTATGTATTATTGTATAATTGGGTATTTTTTTTCACTTCCTCGAGTTCTCTCTTCCTATGTTGTTTGCTGCATTTTTCTCTACTCACTACAACTGCAATTCGAATATAATTTTGTTGATTTATCCTATTTTGTTCATTCTTACACGTTCTCGTCAATGTGCTTCATTGTATTGTTATTATATTTTATTATCAGGAAGGTACTTTATTTTTTCATTGCATTATATTTAAGTGAATTGTTATTATATATCTCCACAGATAAACCCCATGAGGGTTTCGTGGAACCTCACAAGAGTACCCTTAATTGTTGTAACGCTTTTATTTGGAATCAATAAATAAAAAAAATCATTATTATTATTATTATTATTATTATTATTATTATATGATTAAAATGCAAACCACAGATGAGTCTGTTTACAGGCTTTGTGGAATATTGTGAACTTTTCTGTATAATCTTGAATTGACAAATAAATAAATAAATCCATAAAAAAATTAATATTATTATTATTATTATTATTACGATGACAATATCGTCCTCCATTGCGTACTGAACTTTCTTCCAACGAATGATTGGATGCAAATAAAGGATTCGAGAAGTAGGATGAAGTAAATGAGAACTGGATCAAAACAATACAATCGGACATTTTTAAAGAATACGAACACAATTTATTGCAAATTCGCAAACGAAAACTTCACAAGTTGAAGAATTCCGATTCACACACAATACTTCCTCATAAACGAAGCAGTAAATTAAAAAGAAGATATCACAATAATCTCAAAACCTTTCGATGAAACACAAGTTAGAATGTATCATTGATTGATTGATGAAAAATAATTTGAGCATGTGAAAGGAACAAGAATTTCTCTTCTCCTCCTCTATACACTTTCCTTCAGGTGGATGAAAACTAGGCTACCTCCACTAATTAAACGAATCATTGTAGTGAGCTTGGTTTGTTATCTTCTGACGAACCTTTTCGCATCTCTTCTTCAAAATCTTGGAAGTCACCTTCGATAAATTCCTCACATTTTCACATTATTCATCAGCTCTTCAATATTCTAAAAACGATACGATCTATCCATATTTGAATCGATATTTCTCTAGGATAATGATTTATCTCCTATTTAACGGCCACCAGTACCACCGGAAACGCTTCCAGAAAATGTGAACGATGAAATGAGGTTCATCCCGAAAGTCATAGCTCCAGTCAGAGCGGAAGTCATAGCAGTGGTGAATCCGGAAGCGGCACTCGTCAAGCCGCTTGTAATGGTGCTCAGAATCGTTGATGTAGCAGCTGCGAGTGACGTCTTCATGCTAGAAATCAATGACGTCACACCGTTAAGTGCTCCCGTCATCGAAGTAGACAGTACATTGATTTTATCCATCGCTGACGTCATGGCAGTGGTCTCGAAATTCAAACCAGCTGCGAGCATCTGAGATTTCAAGGTTGCCAGCAAGTTTGTGAAGTTGCCGACGCAGGTTTTTGCTTGGGTGATCATCGCCATCTTGGATTGGGTCAGGTTCTGGATGCATTGTTGGGCGGTGGTTGCGGCGGCTTGGGTTGCGTTCAGGAGAGATCCCATGGCTTTAGCCTTTGCTACGTTGGTGGCATTCACGATGGCGGTTTGACCTTGTACTCGGGTCAATGTGACGGCCACGATTACTGGAATAAAATGAGAGAACAAAGTTACTGACGTCGTTTGGGAAGGAGTTGAGATGAATTCTTTACTTAGGGGATTGTGGTTTTGGTGTGATTGTTAGCACATGTACCGGCACATGTAGTGCAGTGTGCAACGCGCTCGCTTCATGTGATCCGGAAGGTGTTAGTATAGTATTGTGGGAGTTAGTAACGAGGCAATAAAAGAACACAGTGAAAACAAGTAAAGTGGATGTATTTTATATACTTCTGTGAAATGTTAAAACATCCTTCTCTCAATCCAAGAGAACAAGAACTATAACTACAAACTGGTTGGCAAGACAACAGACACAACAATTTCTTTATTATAAACAAAACCCAGTATGCAGTGATTCAATATCACTGCATACTGGAAGTGTTGCAGTCCCCTACAGTATATTCATTCTTCTTCGCAACTTGGGAATGAAAAGTATTGATATATCATCAATTAATCAATCTAACAACGCATATATGGCGTTTTCCTGGTATAATATCATACTGTCAATTCATTTAATATATACAGAGTATGAAATCCACGTAAATGTGAGTCAGTCATACTGAAAAAATCTTTTCAAAATATTTAAGTTACAGAAGGGGATATTTTTTGTAGAAGCATTCAATGATTATTCTGATCATTATCGAGTGTTGAATAATGTATTGAATTGATTCAATATTTAATTGATAGTTTCAAATTATGAATAAGTAGAATATTCTTACCCAAACCGAGCAGGATAAAGTTCTTCATGTTAAGCTGATCTTCTTCGTAGTTACCTTAGTACAATGAATTATTCTTCAGACTGTGGTACTGAACCCTAGAAACCATGGGCTTTATATACTAGTCCCAAGTACTCGAAATCTTATGCGGAAAAAAAATACTTTGTAGCGTTCCGAAATTAAGCAATTTTATACAATTATAATCAATTAAATTTTCGCGAATATGATATACGTATGTCAATTATCAAAAGATAAGGGAACTCCAAGTGGACAAAAATAGGGTCAAGCCTAAATATCGATATGGGGCTATATATACGTATATGATAAATTAATTGTAGGTTCCAGGTTGAAATGACTGAAGGTCATCTGAAATTGAAGTATTTCTATATTTTTTTGCAATATAGTTGAAACTTGTATGATAAGACCATATGAAATATATATTGATATAACACATTTTTGATATTTTTATTTTTGATATTTGATATTTTGAAAATTTCTCCTTCAGGTTGTTGGAAAGTTTGATCTTAACCTGTGTTGGTTCACAGTCGGAAATTGAGAGTCCACGTGGTGTCGATTCAGCAAAATCACAGTTTTTTGGTGATAACTTTCGAACGGTATGAGACATCAAAATTCTAATACGTGAGAAACACAGATAATTATATTAGTTTCAAGATGATATAAGTTATAACTATTTGAGCCATGTCGCATAACTGTCAAGCGTATACAGCTGAAAAAACACATTTTCAGCTGTATACGCTTGACAGTTATGCGACATGGCTTAAATAGTTATAACTTGGGTATATATGAAAATAGATAGGAATGAATGGATAAATGAGGAATAGACATGAATAAATATCAATAAACGGATGGAATATATCCTCTATATCATCCTGAATCTATTGAAATTATTTGTGTTTCTCGTGTATTAGAATTTTGATGTCTCAAACCGTTTAAAAGTTATCACAAAAAAAAATGTTATTTTTTTTAATCGACACCACATTTACTCTAGTCAACTCTGCACCTTGCAAAGATCCTTGCCATATCCTGTGTTATGTTTATAGTTTATAGAGTATTCGCTTTGAATAACCCAGGCTTATATCTCAAAAATAATAACACTTCACCAAAATATAAATACATGTAAGTGTTGAATATTTCCATATTAGTGAACATTTTTCTGCAAGGTGCTCTGAAACCTGCTTTCCCCATCATTTTGACCTCTATTTTTCAAATTTGAAACTTATTTCTGCATTGGTTGAGATTCCCCATATTGATACGGAAGTCAAAATATCCATTCTGCCATTTCAGATTATTTGTTTTGTTTGTCTCAATCTATTTTTTTTTTTAAATTAGTTTGTGGATAAATTCACAGTCGATGTTCAGTATGGTATACGCTAGCAGTAATAATTAGTATAATTTCATTTAATTTTGCGAAATTAATGTCTAATATCCATACAGAAAATTAGATTTTCAGCCTTGAATCGAACGTTTTTGAAGTAAACAAAAGGTTTGCGTGTCTCAAACTTATTATGTCTGACCTTGACTTTTTGCTGAGGTTCTAATCAGGAAAATGATAAGAAAAAACGGACTCAACTAATCAATTCTTCAATTTTTTTGCAACACATTTCAGTAAAGGTATTAATCAGGATCTTTTTATTCCACCCCTGGCTACAACACCAGAAGTAGAAATTATTTTTATTAACCCGAACATAACTTGAAGCTATATATACAGAACCTAAATTATATATAACAATCCTAAATTTCATCCTACTCCTACGTTGAATTTGAAATTGAATTGAATCAAGAATTGAATAAAATTCAACTTTATGATTGATATAATCTAAATTCATGTTATTATTATATGTTATCATCATCATTATCTTGTGCCATTTTGAATTAACTGTTTGAATAACCGCATCACATTTATTTATCATTGTTGTTGTTTACATCTCTTTTCGTCATTTCTATTATTTTGATTATTTATTTTTGTAGTTCTCCCCCTCTTGGATATTTTCATTCTGGTCAATTTATTTTCCTCCTTTTCCACGCACAGGCTTCCGGCTTATGTGGGTCTTGCTTCAATTCATTATTATATTATTATTATCATTATTACCATTATTATTTTTCATGTGATTGATTTAATTGTATGTCTGAACAAGTTGTTTTGAACCAAGCATTCATATTGAATGAATAAAGAAAGAAGAAAAAAATATGGAATAATTCCATTCTAATCAGAAACAGTTTCATATGATAATTTGCCATCAACAATGAGTTATATACCTGGAACCAATTGTTTTAAAAATGAACCCAAGAAGTACCTTGTTAAAAAATGTCCATATCCAGTGGGAGAGTATAACACGGCAAGACCTATAGAAATTCTGATTATCTAATGACATGTTCAATAGTGTGAACAATAACTTTGGCAAGTATCAGAACTCTACAATCATTTTTGTGGCATTCACATATTCAGCGAGCGTTTTTTGGTTATTTTGCCGGCACGCGGGAAAAAACAGGAAAAATATTTCGATTTTTTTGTTATCATTTTGAAATCAATTCCCTTCAGTGGTCATGCATTAGTTAACTCAAAATCTAGTCATTTGTCAGAAGTAGAAATTCTCATTTTCAGATGAATGAATAGCCTATCATATGTTTTGTTATGATGATGGACGTTCGATAGAAAAAAAATTGATAGAAAAAATCGATAAATGAAAAACAGAAAAAATATTTCGATTTTTTAAAACATTTTAATATCAATTTTCTTCAATGATTATGCATTAGTTGACTCAAAATGTAGTCATTTGTCAGAAGTAAAAATTCTCATTTTTAGATGAATGAATAGCCTAACATATGTTTTGTTATGATGATGGACGTTCGATAGAAAAAAAATCGATAAATGTATACGTCTGAACGTTGCAATCGGCTACCGGGTTCACGGAAAGGAAACATGGATAGAAATCAGTAGAAACAAAATAACCATCGATATTTCATATAAGAGCAGGCATTCCCAATTTATTGATAAAATTACACTGTTATACAAACATATACACAATTATTATATTCAATTCTCGTCAAAAATTCAATCAAAATCAATTTGATATCAACTCGATTTGAAGATATTCGTGATTAAAAGCTAACCAGGTGGCAGCACTGTCGAAGTAGGTGATTGGCCGTCCAGAGGCAGTTAGGCCCGGATGTCATGTTGTTGTATGCTTACACACATCATATTTGTAACAATATTGTAATTTTAATAATCAATAATTTCAGTGATTTCATCTTGTATTTAATATTGTAATTACACATTAATTGATTTGTATATAATTTGAAATTATCTTTCTCAGCCCAGTTCACTAAAACGTCACCAGATGTCAGCTACTTTGCTTTTAATCACGGATAGCATTAACCACAATTCTATTTTTAGACACATTCGGACAAGAAAATGTCCGAAAACGGTCTTCTTGATTACAATATGTCATTAAAATTCACATTGAAGAGTCTTAAAATTCAATGTGGCTCTGATTTTGACGTCACCAAGTGGGTAATTGTGGTTAATGCTATTATCCGAACATGGACGTTAGGCCGCTCAGTGCTCCCATAGTTTGGTTTTTCACGTTGGCCATCTGTGTCTTGGTCGTGTTTTTCAGGTTGTTGAACATGGACATGGACTGGTTCTTGACTCCAGAGAACATGTCGGTCAGAGCCGTCATATCAGCGTCAACAACAACAACAGCAAGCACCACTACCAACACTGACGAAAAAAAAATAATCAGATTTATTATATTGGGTTTAACGACGCACTATACTGATGATTGGTGTCAGTGAATGATATATGAGATGGTGGGATGATGAGATGAAGGTTATTTCATCATATGTTTTTGGATATTCTTTTATATTGGGTTTAACGACACACCATACTGATTATTACGATATATTTGCGTCAGTGAATAATATATGAGATGGTGGGATGATGAGATGAAGGTTATTTCATCATATGTTTTTGGATATTCTTTTATATTGGGTTTAACGACACACCATACTGATTATTACGATATATTTGCGTCAGTGAATAATATATGAGATGGTGGGATGATGAGATGAAGGTTATTTCATCATATGTTTTTGGATATTCTTTTATATTGGGTTTAACGACACACCATACTGATTATTACGATATATTTGCGTCAGTGAATAATATATGAGATGGTGGGATGATGAGGTGGATGGTTATTTTATCAGCCGTTTCTGGATATATATGAATATTTGTTTTAACGACGCATTATACTGATGAGTACGATATATTGGCGTCGGTGAATCTTATATGAGGTGATTGGTTTTTTGATATTCATTTATAGTTGGTTCAACGACGCACTGTACCGATGACTACGATCTATTGGCGTCGGTGAATGATGAATGCGATGGTGGGATGATGATGATATGAAAGGTTATTTCATTACGTTTTTCTGGCTATTCATTCATATCGGGTTTAACGACGCACCGTATTGATGACTAAGATTTATTGGCGCATGTGAATGATATATGAGATTTTGGGATGATGAAATGGAAGGTTATTTTATAGTAGGTGTTTTTGGATATTTATTGATATTGGGTCGATGCACTGTGATGTGTGTGTGTGTGGTGATGGGTGATCCAGATCTATTGGCGTCGGTGAATGATAAATGAGATGATGGGATGATGAGATGGAAAGTTATCTTTATCAGGTGTTTTTGGATAGTGGGAAATAATCGGTCGTCACGTGGTGTTGAGGAACTATTCCAGTATTGACCTGAACTACAGGGGGAAACCACGAAAAAAGTCTGTTAGGATGGTCGACCTTATGGGAGTCGAACCCCGGTCAACTGAATGACGGCTCGGTGTATTAACCACTCGGCCACACGTCTCAGTGAATAAAAAAAATTGTTAAACAATATTAGGAAAACGCAATATATGCGTTGTTGAATGAGTCACATGAACATATTCGGAAACCCGGACCTAACTATCTTACCTGTGTTGAATCCGTCATGTCTATGTACCTTTATCCAAGAAATGGTCCGTCAAAGTAAATATTATTGATCACTTCCACATGTTTCTCAGACCTCTGTCATGACCTGAAGTGAAACACTAGATCCAAAAATAATTCAAAAATCAACATTTCTGTTCGAAAAATTGCAATATTTTTTCAGGAAAATATTCTGGTATAATTTCCTATCACTCATCTCTTATAACCTAAAATGTGTATCATACATGTTTACATACTTCGTGAATTCTAAAAAAAAAAATATCAAAACAATTCTGAGATGAAGGTAGTGGGGGGGGGGTGTACATTTATACTAGAATGTATTATTCTGAAATAACTTGTATTGAAAAGTGGTGACATTCAGGCGTAGCCGGTCTGAGTCTATGGAAATAGCACTGCGCATATAAGGAAGAATAATTCCTGAACCCAAAATATTATGAATTTATTCTAAGAAATCATATCCACATATTTGTCAGACATTCGAGAAAAATATTGTGCACAAAAAGAAACAAACAAGAAATGTGAGGACTGGGTTCCCTCAAGACTGAGCTCAACAAAACCATGTTACCACCCTAACATCACACAGCTACATTTTGTGCCAGTTAAGAGTCCATGGGAGTCGATTTAGCGATAATATCATTTTTTTTTTATAATTTCTGAAAGGTATGAGATATCAACATTCTAATACCTACGCGAGAAACACAAATATTAATAATTGTTGCAAGATGATTTAATTTATAATCATTTGAATCATGTTGCATCACTGTCAAGAGTATACAGCTGAAAAACACATTTTTAGTTGTATACGCTTGACAGTTATGCGACATGACTTAAATCATCTTGAAGCTATTAGAATCATATGTGTATCTTGCGTAATGGAATTTTGATACCTAATACCTTTCAAAATTAATCACAAAAAAATGATATTCTTCCAAATCGATTCCCGTGGACTCTTAAGTTGATAGGCAAATGTCAACTTCCATAGAATAAGAGTAGAAGAATAATAATATTTACCCAAGCAAAGTACGGTCGTCGACTTCATTTTAGTTTCTTTCCTAGTAGCTTCTTTCCTGTATACAATATACACTCTCTGTTGACAAAACGTAATGTGAGTAAATAAAACATGCAAAATCCTTCTTATACTATTTTGCGAATAGCTCAAATCTAGGACAGAAATAATAACTCTAGGTCTACATTTTTAGTACCCTATTCAGAACCAGATAAAGATTGTAACGTATTGGCGAAACTTTCACTATTTATTTAATTTTAATTTATTTAACCCGGTTACTACAATTGAACAATATATTCAAATTCATTTTCTTGGGGTTTTCGAATGTGATCGTTCTATATCGTTCCTCATTGATACATTAACGGATGAGTTTTCTATCAATTTTCTATCAAATATGATATTCATTCAATTATAATTATACCTCTTCCTTTATGTAATGAACCTATAGATTTTGTTTGAAATGGTTATATAGAGAGTTGAATCAAAGTTAAATTTCATTGGCTTTTACGTAATTGAAATGGGGTGGTAAGATCGCCCTTGTGGTGCCCCATCCAAACGATCCCACTTTTCATCCATGGCCTCAATCGGGAAACAGTGATTTTGTGTCAAGTTTTGATGTTATCAGAAAAAAAAAGAAAAAAAAAATGAATAATAATAATAATACATTTTTTCATACATATATATATATGGGTTCTGACGACGCACTATACTGATGACTACGATCTATTGGCGTCGGTGGATGACGAATGAGATGATAGTATGATGAGATGAAAGGTTATTTCATTAGTTGGTTTGGATGGTGGGAAGGAGTCGGTCGTGGCCTGTTGTTAAGGAACCATCCCAGTATCAACCTGAACGACAGAGGAAAACCTCGAAAAATCCCTATCAGGATGGTCGACCATGGCGGGAATCGAATCCCGGTCTCCCGAATGACGGTTCAGTGTGTTAGCCACTCGGCCACACGTCTCGGTAATACTAATAATGATGATTGATTGAGTGACTGACTGAAAAGATTGAATCAGTCGCTATAACCTGCTGATACGTCATCTGGAAATCCGGGGTTTGAATCCCGTCATGGTCGATCACTCCAATGGACATTTTATCTTATTTTTATCATTGTTATCTGCTTCCTTCCATGGCTACGATCCAACTGCTCTGATACGACGTATCAATAATTATTGGCCATGACAGCTTTTTACGTCTCATAATTCCATTATTATTCAACCGTCGCCAATAGATCCCACTCATAATAGTAGTAGTAAAAAAGGTTATTGATTTATCATTCATTCACATAAAACATTAGGTTCACTTTTTCCACAAAGCCCAGCACAAGGCTCATCTGTGGATTAAACAGAGAATAATAATAACGAAGAAAGAAAACACTATATTTGCATATAAAAAATAACATTGCGCTTAATTAAATTAGATGGGTAGAATATTGGGAGAAAAGTAGGATATTGGTGAATACGAATTACACATTAAGTGACAAAAATTCCATCTGCAAATAATTACAGAGTACCACTCAAGGAGTTTAAAAGCCAGCACTTAATTTCTTTTTTGACAGAACTTAAGTTTTGAAGTTTCAATGGATGTTGAGGAAAATAATTGAAAATATATGGAATGGCGATTGGTTTGGGTGGAATTGGATGAGCGTGTGCAAATACTTCCATCCCACTATAATGGAGCTTTGTCTGTGTTTTTTTTTTTTTGCTTGTAGGAACTTCACAGGTCACATGAGTTGACTGATCGTCATGAAACTTTTTTTTTGTACAGGAATACTTATCCAACCTAATACTGTGTTTTTTGTGTGAATCGGTTGGACCAATTTTGAGAAATAACATCTCAAAGTTTCTATAAAAACTCACAAGATCAGGTTCAGTAAGAAATTCAGAGAAAATGAAATCTCGCAGAAAAAATGCCCCTGAATGTTTACACATAATTATTACACATTATCACAATTTCGTATCTAATTCGGATCAGCCGTTTTGAAGGAAATAGTTTGATAAGCTTTTTATTCATGAAATTTAGATATAAATGATAGTAGAATTATGTAGCAAAGATTCACTGCATTCCAGATTCGATATCTGCCCAACGATGGAGTATATTTGATATGCGTCAAGGTGTGTAGAGCTCTCAAGTATACCAGGGTCGATAAAGTAGCAAAGTTGGAACTACTTTAACGACTCTTATTATACCTTATTCAGATATCTCGTTCATCTTACAACGCATGCCGCGTTTGCCTAGTCATTATATATATATATATATATATATATATATATATATATATATATATATATATATATATATATATATATATATATATATATATATATATACATAATATATAAATATATATATATATATATATATATATATATATATATATATATATATAATATATAAATATATATATATATATATATATTTGAACACGATATAAATATATGGATCATTGAAGAATGTGATGTGAATTATATAACTTGAATTGTTTAACTTGTTGCTTATAGGACTTCTCACATTGAATGATATTATAATATGAATTTGGATTCGTTCGAAAAGATTTTATATCTCAAATTTTCTTGTCCAGCCCAATCTTATGAGATTTTCAGAAAACTCGATGATGTTACTCGAAAATGGTCCGACTCATTCAACGCAAACTGATATGTGTGTCCCATTTGGACAAATATCAAATAAATGAATAAATGAACACTACACGGTAATATATATATATAGTACAAAAAAGTAT
This sequence comes from Brachyptera risi, assembly GCA_964007535.1. NCBI lineage: Eukaryota > Metazoa > Arthropoda > Insecta > Plecoptera > Taeniopterygidae > Brachyptera > Brachyptera risi. The sequence goes on along the minus strand of OZ023335.1, from coordinate 23,757,440 downwards.
ATTAGAAAAAAAGGATATTGAAAAAAGTAAAATATATAAAAAAGTAAAAAAAAACAGAAAACAGTAACCAAAAAAAAAAAAGATTAAAAAAAAAAGTAAAAAAAAGAGGTAAACAAAAAGTAACAAAAAAGTATATGAAGTACAGAAAAAGTGTCATGTTGATCAGTTCAACCCTGGCGACTTGTGCAGTGGGTACAAACAGAAAAAAACGCAGACAAAGCTCCATATGAGTAGGATGGATGACTTCGCTATCGCTCATCCACTAGGTAAACTCTGTGGTATTCTCAATCATACGAATGTTTTTTTCCTCAATTATTGTCACAAGAAAAAAATAACTGATACAAAACCATTCTCAAAAAGATCTACAAATCCTTCAAAAAGCTTGTCTGTGGCATAATAAAATAAAACACCGAATTGAAAAACAAACACAAACGACTAGTGGAAAACAACAAATAATCACAATATATTTATACTACATTTTGTCAACTTCAATTGTATTTCAAATTCTATTCTCTTCTACTCGCACTTCTTTGTGGAACATTCATCATTTTTTTTCTCTCGCAATAATATTTGAATGAAGATTCAGTTTGATGATAAAAGTATATTAAAGTGAATCTAGAGAGAAGAAGAATCTCTCAGATCGATCATCTGTTGGATTTATTATAAATCTGACAACAAAAAATGGAGTGCATTCATGAGATTATTGAAATTTATCTGAAGTTGCACGTGTTTTAATTCAGAAGAGTGATTCTACTTCAATTCATTTCAATTCAATCAATTTTCATTCCATAATAATTTTAATTAAAATCACACTCATATGTACATTTGATTATAAACGTACTAGTATTGAAATGAGTCAAGTTAAAAATAAGATAGTTAATAACGTTATGATGGAAAGAATTAAAATTACAAATTAGAAACAATCCTGTCAAAGTCATATGTTTTTGTGCATTCGTCAACCACATTTAATAACCAGTAATTTCCTTTTATTTTCACACAGTAATCACATCTGCAAGTAGAAGCTTTCGAAAATTTGTTAATGTAATAAAATGAATGTGAATTAAGGAAACTTTCAACTCTTTCCTTGAATATTAATCTTGAATTGGTCTGTTTTTTTCAAATAGTTGGTGAATTCATCCACTGAAACATGAGTCATTTCGATTCTACTAATAATATCATAACATTATAATAATGCTGTTGCAATGTTTGTTTACATTTAATATACATCCAATTTAACAAACATTTATCATTTCTTTTTCCATTTTTTTTTTTTTTGAATACTGATAATATTAAAATATAATATTTCGTTAGACATAATAACTGGATAATTTTCTTCTATCCGACCAATTGGAGAACAGCAAACAGTCAAGTTGTGTGTGACTACTTCAGCCAATCGGGTTAGAACACATTCCAAGGTGTTTCGTTATCAAAGCTTATCACATGAGAAAATGGTGTTTCCATAATAGAACAGAAATGGTGCTGATTCGAGAGACCCCACCGACAGCTAGGCTATTTGGGAGAGCGGGTATATTTATAAATATCACAAGTAACCTTCCGCGAAATAATTTTTGCGAAACTCGAACCCACGCCCTCTCCCGATTTCGGTTCTGAGGCGTTACCTAATCTTTTAAATCTTTCTCTTTTAATCAAGACATTCTGAAACAGCTATCTATTTGGTATGATTTGTTTTATTATTTGAAACATAACATAAATTCATAACATAAATATCATAAAGAAACAAAACATAACATGAATCCATGACATAAATATCATAAAGAAACAAAACATAACATGAATCCATAACATAAATATCATAAAGAAACAAAACATAACATAAATTCATAACATAAATATCATAAAGAAACAAAACATAACATGAATCCATAACATAAATTCATAACATCAATAATATAACAAAACAAAACATAACATTAATTTATAATATAAATTCACTGGAACATTCAAATTCAACAAACATTCAACAAGAACATTGAAGAATATTCAAAATATTCATCAACGGTACATTCATCAATTGCGCATCATTTACATTCATTTGTCATTATTTTACTCAGGTCCGGTATTACCAAGTCCAGTTAGCAGTTATCTGAGAGTTGGTGAATAAAAATATCACAGGTAACCATGGTGATAACAACTTTTATCTGCCAGTTGGAGCTACTCCCACATTGGTAATACCGAGCCTTAGGCCCGGTATTACCAAGTCCAGTTAGCCTTTATCTGACAGTTAAAACTTGTTATCACCATAGTTACCTATGCCATTTGTTTTCACCAACTTTCAGATGATTACTAACTGGCCTTGGTAATACTGGGTCTTATTATTGGAGGGATCAGATGACTGGAAGCATGAAGAGAGGAGGATGTGAATGGAAAGTTGTGGAAAGAAATAGATTTTGAGAAGAACGGAAAGCATGGCAAATATTGGTGAAGATGGAAGACGAGGAAGATGATGCAACAGAAGTGACTGGCTCGTATCAATTGATTGAGCCCAGATAACATCTCACGACCTGACTTGTTGGAGCAGGCCGATTGATATCATACATATATATATATATATATATATATATATATATATATATATATATATATATATATATATATATATACATATATATATATATATATATATATATATATATATATATATATATATAAATATATATATATATATATATATATATATATTCATATATATATTTATATATATATATATATATATATATATATATATATATATATATATATATACATATATATTGTACAACATTTCTATATTCAATGGTCACATTCTCATGATTTGACGAAAATATTCATATATATATATATATATATATATATATATATATATATATATATATATATATATATATATATATACATATATATATATATATATATATATATATATATCCATACATATATATATATATATATATATAAATATATATATATATATATATATATATTCATATATATATATATATATTCATATATATATATATATATATTTATATATATATATATATATATATATATATATATATTTATATATATATATATAAATATATATTTATATATATATATATATATATATATATATATATATATATATTTATTCATCACTAATGGTTCGATTATGATCATTCTGGATATTATCATAGTTTGATTTTAACCAAGTGATCCAAACATATCATTGAGTTTCGTAACCGAGTCCATAGTTTTGTTCAATAGGCCGGTAATTTTCCCCATAGTTTTATTTGTCATGGTCGACACCTGTCCTTTGGTTGTGTTTTTGACCGTGTTGAACATATCCATGGACTGTTGCTTCAAGGTCGTGAACATTGACATCCAAGATGTCATATCAGCATCCACAAGAGATACGGCGAGAACCACTACCAACACTGAAATGATAAATAAGTGTGATTGAGGTTGAGCAATGTTTTTACATCAGTTCTATTGACCTTTACAATTAAATTAAATCAAAATTCCTTCAGAAAGATGATATTTCTGAATTTTAATTGTTATTGAGAGCAGTCTTACTACGTGAAAATGGAGTTGGCCCCTTATGACTATGTGCATTCATCTTTAACAAATTTTATTCTATTCCTTTTCTTATAATGATATGTATATGATTTTGTTTGTTTCCCATTGTATAACTGCAATATGTTATTGTCTTCTGATTTTAAATTCTTCAAATGTTATATTTCATTTTGATAATAATAATAATAACAATAATAAGTCTTTATTCATTTTTGAGTAGTTGACAAAAGAAACACAGAAATAACGATTTATATATAAAAATTGAAAAATGAGATGATTATTCAACATAAATGAAATGGCGAGGTTCAGATACATGAGTTTCTGCTCTTCCACCTAAACTTATGAGTATAATAACTAAAATGCGAATAATGATGTAATGAAAAAAACTATAAATTTACAAATGGAAAAGGAAAACAAAACAAAAACAGGAAGAGCTGACGGATTAGAACTAAACTGAACACGATTTTTTAAAACTATCTCAGAATTTTGCTTCACTAAAAGTTAATTTTTGTATGTTAATCTGAATAGACCTAGGCATTTTACTGATTTTAATGATGTTGACAACTCGTTCCATCTTCTTGGACCACTTATTGGGAATGAAGATGAAGATTTGGAATTGTGATGATGATAAACCAAATTATTCCAGGATGTTAATTTAGTTATCTCAGTGGTGGTAAGGCACATGTTGTTACGGGGCTTGCTCTATTCGTACCACCAGCGATATACTACATTCAGAACTTATGTACATAATGTATTGTGTACCGAAAAAAATGATAATGTTCGCTTAAGAGTCCACGAGAGTTGATTTAGCGAAATTTCAGTTTCTTGGTAATAACTTTTGAACGGTATGAGACATCAAAATTCTAATACGCAAGAAACACACAGATAAATATTATAACTTTGAGATGATATAAGTTATGACTAATTTAGTCATGTCGTATTATAACTGTCAGCGAATTTACAGCTGAAAAATGTGTTTTTTCAGCTGTATACGCTTGACAATTATTGGGTATGACTGTCAGTTATAACTTATATCATCTTTAAGCTATTTTAATTATCTGTGTTTCTTGCGTATTAGAATTTTGATGTCTTATACCGTTCAAAAGTTATCACCAAGAAACTGAAATTTCGCTAAATCGACTCCCACGAACTCTTAACGACCCCAACAATAGCTAGGTTATACGGGGGTACGAATGAACAGGTGATTATGCAACTATGATAGGATGATAAGTGAAAGGACGTTTTCAAACTTCTATGCCTTATGCGGGATTCGAACTCACGCCCAACGGTGACTTCAGTTTCTGAAGCGGTGCCTCAGTTGATCGAGCTACCGAGGGCGACAAAGTGTAATTTATTCCATACATATTGATACAGTCAAGACAATACTTTTTTTCATAAATTTTTGTTGACAAGTTGAACAATATGAGTGAATCTAGTGATTCCTAGATTACAAATGTTCAACAAAATTAATACATTTCTATAATAATATAAGCTCATTCTGGTATATATATATATATATATATATATATATATTTTTTTTTTTTTAATAACATCGAAACTTGATACAAAATCATTGTTCCCCAATTAAGACTATGAATGAAAGATGGGATCGTTTGGACGGGACACCACAAGGGCGATCTTACCACCCCATTTTGATTATTTAAAACTAATGATCTTCAACATATTGTGAATATTTTGGTATATTGTGGAAAATGTTGTCTCATTTTCCCAATTTATTGCCCGATCAGTTATCTCACAATGATTGAATTTTGATTTTCCAAAAAATTGATTCTTTATTCAGTATATTCATTCACTTTTGTGGGCTCATACATGAGAGATTAATGATGAATATATCGAAATAAGAAAATAATTGATTAACTTGTGAAAAATTCACGGTTCTTACCCAAGCAAAAAACTGTTGTGGACTTCATGTTGAATTCTTGAGACTACACGCTCGACTTCTTTCTTGAATTATTACTGAAGTTCTTGAGTTACTGAAGTTCTTGAGTTACTGAAGACTCAATTCATTATGAATCACTCAAAAGCTGGTCTACTTTATATACTATTATAACCCCCGAAAAATATTTACATAACTCAAGCAGTTCGGTTATTAAAAACTATCAATTATATATATATATAAAGTAATTAACCTAAATAAATTTTAAAAAACTTTCTTTTTTATAGATCATAGCGTATATTTGTAATCGATTATAGAAATAAACCTAGTGAGAATAATTGTTAATTTTATTGTATCAGATTATTTTTGAGTGGAAATATTCGTATTTTTATAAATGGTGCTTTGATAAGATATAATGCATACGCTTTTTTAATTGAAGTCTAATAGGCCTATCGAGGTTATTTTTGATATGCGTCGGTTTTTGTCCCAATTCTTAATACGTATATAAGGAATTGTTCCAATTTACCATGGAAAACGCTATAAATGTTCACTATCACTGTTTGAGTGATCGTTAGACTATTGATAATGATCGATTATTGTTAGCTTAACGACCCCACCAACAGCTATGTTATACGGGGATACAAATGAGCGGGTCAATATGAAACTAAGATTTGATGTTGAGTGAAAAGACGTTCACAAAAACCCATGCCTTATGCGGGACTCGAACCCACGCCCAACGGTGATTTCAGTTGCTGAAGCGGTGCCTTAGCTGACCGAGCTACCGAGGGTGGCTGTTGAAAATGAAATATTGATAATACATGATGTATGTTTACATAATTTGAGAATGACAAGGTTTCACACTAAGAACATTAACAATATATATACAAATAATATGTATAATAAAAATATACAAATAAATATATTTGTTATAACATAACAAATAATATGACTTTTATCTACTGCGAAAAATTATGGTCACAGACAGCGCAGTCCTGGTGTTGAAGACCATTAGTTTTAAATAATCAAAATGGGGTGGTAAGATCGCCCTTGTGGTGCCCCGTCCAAACGATCCTATCTTTCATCCATAGCCTCAATTGGGGAACAATGATTTTGTATCAAGTTTCGATGTTATTAAAAAAAAAAAAAAAAAAGAACATTAAAATTCTAGATCAGAGTGCTTCTGGACCAAAATCCTGGACCAAAAATGACGTCCATGCGGGAGATATTCCAGGATTATTTTCAGGATCATATTTATTATGGACAACAGTAACCAAGTTGGCCACTCTTTTTCCAAGTATCTAGCCTATCTACATTCAGTCATTGTTTTCAAGACACTTCAAGTCAATTGGAGGGTGAAAGAGATGACAATGAGGCCCGATATTACCACGGCCAGTTAGTATTTATCTGGGAGTTGGTGAAAACAAATAGCTTGTGTAACCATGGTGATAACAAGTTTGAACTGTCAGATAAAGACTAACTTGAATTGGTAATATCGTGCCCAAGGCCCAGAATTACCAAGTACAGTTCGCCTTTATCTGACAGTTCAAACTTGTTATCACCATGGTTACCTATGCTGTTTGTTTTCACCAACTCTCAGATAAATACTAACTGGCCGTGGTAATACCGGGCCTAAGTCAAATAATATAACTACTTGTATTTCGTGTACATCATATTTTTATTTGTAATAATCAGTAACATAATATCACATACTGAATTGTGTTCACAAATGTTGAACATCGAGAAAATATTAAACAATCATTAACAACAATATTATCAGCTTTTGATTGGTTTGTAAATTATGAATGATATTTTCACACCATCAACATTTTCAAAAACTGTTATTGCACCTCAAAATGAATACACTCGATTCGTTTTGTCAAAAATTTGGGGTCAACAAGATTTACCGCACACAAGATTTAGTTCTTACGCGGGCTTCTTCTTCTTTTCTCCTTTTTTTGATATTACAATGTTAACCCACATGTATATATTTGGTACACTTATTACTGTTTGTATTGTTTTCCTGTTATCTTGTGAATAAGTTGAAAAATAAAAAGATGTATAAATCGAAATTGAAATTGAAATCGAACAAAACGATTGGAAAAGTCGAGAAAGAGTCAAATAAATACTGAAATTTCAAATACAGTACAGAATTTGTGGAACATTGATGTACACGGATATAACAATGTAGAACATCACGTGAAATATACATTCTTTTAAATCTTGTCAATAGACCCTTTTCGAAAAAAAAGCCATCAAGCGGTGACGTTTGAAGTAGAGCGAGATGTTAGTACCCGCATTTGAAAGTCCTATGCTACCAATGCTATTGAGTGTGAATGATTTATATCAGTGTGCGTTACAGTGGACGTATTTACTCATGATATGATGGTATAGGCTTCTGTCAAGTGACGTCACCCATTGTTGAAAGAGACATACAACAATGTCCACCAGTTGGAATTGACCAATGAGAATATTTGGTTGTCCACCAGTTCGCTGTATTGCTATAGTAACGATTGTTTGTCATTTGTTACTTGAAAGAAATAGGCTTCTGTCAAGTAACAAATGAAAAACAATCGTTACCATAGCAATACAGCGAACTGGTGGACTACCAAACAGTCTGATTGGTCAATTCCAACTGGTGGACATTGTTGTATGTCTCTTTCAACAATGAGTGACGTCACTTGACAGAAGCCTATAGTAGCAAAATTATCATCTCAACTATATACTGAGAGATTAAAATGACAGTCAGAGTGAGTAAGATGAGAGATAATGCAAGTTATATATCTTGGTGTTTTGCTTTTAATCATGTAGATAAGCGGACCGACTTTTACAACAGTACTAAAACTCCCAGAATACAATTCCGTCGATCTTGACCGCTAGGAGGCAGTATAAGCGCCTGCCCATTAAATTCCGAAGAAGATCTATTTCTAATCATTCAGATTTAACCTTGCTTATTCTGGAATTTATTCTTTAAATCCTGAATTTTGTTGGTCATTGAGTTAGTCATTGAGTTCGTCATGTCTTTTATTTTATCTTTGAAGCTTGTGATTTGATTCATTGTATCGTTCTTCATGGTGGCCAACCCTGCTTCGGAGACGTCTGCGACGTTCACCAGCAGGACTACCAATACTGTGAAAAAAAGAAAAAAGAAATATGTTATTGATGAAGATTAAATAATAATTAGATGAGCGTAGCGAAGATTCCATATCACATACCGAAAAAATGGGCTTCGTTTTTGTGTTTGTTTTTTTGTTTGTAATTTTGTACGCGGCATACAGGTCAGGAAAAAATACTTATCGACTTGAAACTTTTTCTGCATATTTTTGTCATACCAGAATAGGTTTGGATTGTTTTTCAGAAAAATCGGTTGGATGGTTTTCCCGAAAAAAAAATAGGAAAGTTTGAAAAATCCTCTTAAGAATAACCCGGAGGGAAAATACTTGTAAAACAAGAATTCTTCAAAACCTCTGAAGTTTTCACCGAATATGAAGAATACAATTATACACCTTTTCAGAGATGTTTGCAACAATCGGATGAGGAATAACGAAAAAATCGCATTCCAAACGTATTTTCAAACCAATTAAATCTATAGCAACAAGTGTCATCAATTGAATTACAACAATTGAAATCAATTATGAATGAACATGGAGGCCGTGACATAATTGATTCCAGTAGGGTTTTTAAACGTTTGAAGTGATCCAATATCTGTAGATGTAGACTGAGCTGACAAATTATTTTTCATTCCCTCCTAAGGTTTTGTGAATTCATGTCCGGTGTCAATTTTATTTTCTTATAAGATAAAGACCCTTTGAAAGATCATTCCCCTAATTGGGGAATATTTACTGCGTGTGAAATTTGACATATCAATAAGGATGAAGTATATTAAGAAAATAAAAAAGATTGTTTGAAACTCACCCAATCCTAAGAAAACTGAAGACTTCATGTTGACTTGTATTTCTTGGTTGAAACGTTGTCAGCTTGTATAATACTTGTGTGGTTGTACTGAGGAATATTTTATCCTTTATATACAGTTTCTACAGAATTCCCGTCAATAAATCAGCATAATATCAGAGAATTTTGGCATTTAGCTCACTTTCTATCTTTGCTAATAGATAATATTATAATTTCACAGGAATTATTCAGTAGTTTTGAGTGTAAATTTGTGGAATAACGGTGTAAAGATAACATGAGTTATACGCATCAACTGAAATGTCAAAAGAATACTATTTTTCACAATTGAGTCGCTCAGAAGTAAAACTCGCCTTATCCAGTTCTGGAGTTTCTGAGATAAACGGGAAAATAAAATTGTATATATTTCCTTCATGCATATTAATCCTTTTTTCAATTATATTGAATGAGTAAGTTAACTCCACTCGTCTGAATCCTGAAAATCAGATCAAATGGCTTAATTTATTTTAAATTAATTGTTATAGGTTGGATAAGGCAAATTTTGAAAATAACATAATTAAAAATTTGGATAAGACGAGTTTTGAATCGATAAATGTTCTGAATCCGAACTATCAAGAGGTGTTCAAAGGCGGTGCATGTATATAGCTTTGAGATTTCGTAACAATTTACAACATGCTGATTGGTTAAATGGATAAGACAAGTTTTAAAAACTACAATTTGATGGATTAGACCAGTTTTGAAGTGAATGCATAAGTTTAAATTATTTTTATGCCTGGATTAGACTAGTTTTGTTGCAAACTAATTTTAGAATATGAAAGGCGTCAAGGTGGAAAGGGTCAAGGTGGAAATTATTGAACCATTCATTTTTGCTAAGAATATTACTGAATACAGTCGTATCCAGATTTGGGATTCCAGAGTCCCTGGATAATCCTACATAATCCCTGGATTCCGATGCTAATCTTGTAAATCCCCTTTTTGACAAAAAAAAGCCTAAGAAAGAAAAATGTACGTTTATCAATTTTTTGTCATTGATTTACAAAGATAAATCAGCGTCCATTTTCAGTCTCTGCTTTTCTCATTCACCTTTTATTCGATAATTTTTGAATTACATTTCTATATAGTTATATCGAATGATGATTCAGGATATGTGATGTAATATTCCACATTGAATCACCTGATCGGTTAATGTTTGCTTAACGACCCCACCAACAGCTAGGTTATACGGGGGTACGAATGAGCAGATATGATCAAGAAACTATGAAGTGATGATAAGTGAAAAGACATTCACAAAAACTCATGCCTTATACCGGACTCGAACCCACGCCCAACTATAACTTCACTTTCTCAAGCGGTGTCTCAGCTGACCGAGCTACCGTGGGCGGCTTGAATCAAATATCAATTTTCTAACCTGATATTGTTTCTATTTTCCGTCCAAATTTCTCGTCCTTGAGCGAATGTTTCTATAGAGTCTTGCTTTTCCACCTCCATTGTTGAGTGACAACACTTTCATCTCATTTCGGATCATTTTGATCTGTCTCATCAATCTATAGCAAGTGTAATAAATCTTTGTGGTTCGCTCATCAATTGTCCGGTGAGAAGGTATAAGTATATAAACATGTCAATCATCTCTACAGACTTCATCGGACTCATACACTGTTGAATTTTATCTAAAATGTATTAAACCTGAGTTGACTGAAATCTAAATTAATACAATTCAATTCAAATATCATTTTATTCTTGTTCATGTAATTAAAGATTAACATATTTATGAGTTATGCATTGACATATTGTTTTGAACATACAGTTGTACATACAGTTTTATAACAATATCATAATAATTGGACGAGCTTTAGCAAGGATTCAATTTGACATACTGAATAAAATTGGTGTTCGTTTTTATTTATTTTTTTTCATTTTTTTTTTTCGGTTTTTCACAGGCCAAACGGCTGCAGCTATGAACTTCAAACTTGTTTTCATAATGGTTGCTCATCTAACTTAGATCTGTATAGTTTTGTGACATTATCGGATGGTAACTTTTTTTCATGAATTTGGAAGAAATTTCAAAAATGCTCATTAAAATAACACGGCGGAAAAAAAGAAAATATTTTTATTTTCAAAAATAATAAAATTCCGCGTGAAGTCGATTTACATTTTGGTACACATTTCTACAATTTTTCAGCTTGATCTGGTGAGCCATTTCAAAGATAAATCATATAATGTGCTAAATTGGTACCACTCGCAGCAGTTTTTACCCATTTCTAACTTAAATGTCACCCAATTGGCGAATGTAGGCAAAAGTTTGGCAAAGAAGTCGACATACTATTACTATCCGCTCGTCTAAAGACACGTATATAGCGTTTTCCTAGTAAATTAATATAACATTGAACCAATATCTCATCTCTATAAATATATACATCAATTGGGAAAGTTTCGAGATGAAATCCAACCGATGGCAAGAACTCAATTTTAATTTCAATTTCGAGAGATATTTTAATTGTGTTTCATCTCAACTTGGAAACAAAAACCCCGCGTAACAGAAAACTCTTGTGTGTTGGCTGTCTTAAATATATATATATATATATATATATATATATATATATATATATATATATATATATATATATATATATATATATATATATATATGTCGAAATGGTAATTTCATACTCGAAAATATGAAATTAAATTTAAAACTATATAAAATATATGGAAAATATATAAAATAATGAATATATGAATATAAAATGAATCAAATATATAAAATATATACAAAATTCAGATTATGATAAAATTCATAGAAAAAACAAAAATCACAGAAAAAGACATATCAACATGAAATACATAAAATACATGGAATTACATGAAATTTACAATAATATTCATGTAAACACACAAAAAAAACTCTACATACTAGTAATTTTTGCCTTTTGTGTATCGTGACAATTAACTAAAGAGATAACAATATATGAAAGTTTGTTGTGAAAGATTAACAAGTGCGATAACGAGACGTGATAAGTTGTCGTACTATCATGAACCTAGGACAATGGTCGCGATAACCACTTGGACAGTTTGACACAGAAATATAACAGAAAAATGGCCTATTTAATGACCAATGAGAGCTCTTCTATACACTGGAGGCGTGATCGTTGTTCATTTTCGTTTTCTGGTGTGTATATATATATATATATATATATATATATATATATATATATATATATATATATATATATATATATATATATAAATATATATATATATATAAATATATATATATATATATATATATATATATATATATATATATATATATATATATATATATACTTTATCATCAAATCAATCATTAGGGACCATTGTTGGCTATATTGTGAAACGGACTTGTGAAACCCAGTCCTACTTCAAAATCCATTTTCTACAGAACGACGTACCTGTGTACTTTGAGATGTAAACGTAAGTGATCTTCATACGATTTTCAAGACACTGTGATATAAATTTTCATTTTTTACTTTGAAAGTGAGTACAAATCAAGTATTTAAAATAGTTTATATTTTGTGAAAACCAAATCACAGCTTACTGGATCTCAACTTCTCTACACGAATTATATTAAGATCAGAGCCTAATTGAAATTATACTGTAGCCAAGAGGGCCTTGGCTATACTTTATTGGAAAATCAAGGTCGTTAAGTTTTTTCATAATCTGTCGACTCCATATAGTTTTCAATAAGAATGGCTAATTTAACACATTTAAAAAAGATGAGTCGTACGTGTGTAGTGTGTGAGAAGAAGACAATTTCGGGATTGGAGTGTGATACGTGTGGAAGCTGGAGCCATTATAAATGTGCTGGGATGATATTGAGAGATTTTAAAAAACTGAAGAGCAGATCATGGGTGTGTGGTAAATGTCTTTCGAGTGAAGTTAAGGCCAATATGGTAGAGTTGTGGAAAGGAAAAGGGGAAAAAGGAAAAAATCAAGAAAACTGGGCAGTAAAAATGATACAGTTAGTGATGGAACTTACGGAAGAGGTCAAAGAAATGAAGCTGAAAGACAAGGAAAATAAAAAAGATTTATATGACGCATTAGCGGATAGATTCATGTGGGAGATGGAAATGGAAATAAAAGTGATTTCTCTGGAAAGAAAAGTGAATGAATTGGAAAAAGACAATTTAGAATCACAGAAGGAGAAGTATACTCATAAAGAAACTATCACAAAACTTAAACATGAAATTACAATTGAGAAGGAAATTATAGTTCAACTCAAACTAGATAATCAAATGATAATTAATCAATCAACAAAGGAATCTTTTTTCTCCATAATGGATTTATACTATCCGTACGATATGAATCATAAAGAAAGACCTAAAAAGGCACAGGAGAAAGAAGAAGAAGATAATAATAAAATTAAGAAGGGGAAGCAGGAGAAGAAAAGAGAAGTAGAAAGTATATCTAAGAAACTGCCAGAAAAACAGAAAAAAGGAGAGAAAGAAAAATTAACTAAAAAGGTACATAAGAAAAAAGAAGAAGAAAAGATAACCAAGAAGATAGAAATGGAAAAGAAAAAGGTTCTCATATTATCGGACAGTCATGGCAGGCAATTATCTGCAATGTTGAGACTACACAAAGGTATTGACATTAATGCAATAGAAGTCACTAGTTTTGTGAAACCAAATGCTGGTATTGAGGAAGTTGTGAGCGATATAGCCTCACTTACCAAGGACTTTGGTCCAAGTGACGAAGTGGTTATTATCGGGGGAACAAACGATATCACAGACGGTGATTCCTCTCTGTACATAGATGATATAAAAAAAGTGGTTGAAAAAATAATTCCCTATTCAAAACACACAAATATAATAATTACAACAATTCCCTACAGAATGGATAAGGACTTCTCCTTCAATCAGAGAATCAAATCAGTAAATAGCATGATACATAATCTGATCAATCAATCAAGACCTGAAATTAAGAATAGTATAAATATATCAATCAATTTCATTAACGAGAGGTTATCATCTAGTCAATACACACAAGGAGGAATTCATCTAAATAAAGAGGGTAAAATGAAAATGTGTGATAGAATTGTGCAATTAATGAAATTACAAAACATGTTGCCTGGACCAAAAAATTCAAAACAAGCATAGCAACGAACAAATGATATTCAAGATAATACGAAACAAAAAATCAACCCGCCAAACAAAACATTTCTCATTATTGCACATCAAAATATTCGAAGTTTAAACAGCAAAATTTTAAATCTTGAGATATTTCTAGAAGAATTGGATTCATCGAAAACTGGTATTGACATCTTGTGTATGAGCGAGCACCACCTCAAAGAAGAAGAAATCAAATTAATAAACCTCAATAATTTCAACATCACATCAAACTACAGTAGAAAAACATTCCAAAAAGGAGGAGTGGTGATTTTTGTGAACAATAGTTATGCAAGCCAGGTGAAAATTAGAACTGACATATCCAAGAAAAGTGTCGACAAAGATTTCGAGTGCGCAGCAATTGAAATGATTCCAACTGAAGGAGATAACGTGACTGACGGAATTATTATACTATGTATCTACAGATCCCCTCAGGGTAACATCCAAATATTTCTCGAGAAATTAGAAGACATCCTTACCAACATTGGAAGGACCAAAAAGAAATTGATAATCACAGGAGATTTTAACATCAACACACTTCAAGATTCAAATAACACAGAAAAGTTCTCTAGTCTTATTGACTCCTTTAATTATCAATTCACAGTTCACACGCCTACTAGAATAGATCCATTTCATCAAACTGCTACTCTTATAGACAACATAATCACGAATATTAATTCAACAGAAGAAACCAGAGTCATAGACAATGGACTATCTGATCATTTTGCCCTAATAGCACTCATCCCTATCAAAAACACATACAAATCATATAGTAAATCAATATATAAAAGAATAATTAATGTGAAGAATAAAAAAAATCTTAATTATCATCTAAAATTGACGAATTGGGATCCTATTTTCGAAACTTCAATACCAAATGAGCAATACAACTTATTTCATGAAATATTCTCCCAACTGTTTCATGATTCTTTCCCGCAAAAAAAAATTAAACTTAATAACAATTTCAAAAGACAACCATGGATAACTAAAGGAATAAAAATCTCAAGTGTAAATAAAAGGAGCCTATACATGTTAACGCAACACTTCAAATCATGTATGTGGCTCAAAGCATTCTACATCAAGTACAAAAATACTCTTCAAAAAATTATTATTGTTTCCAAGAAAAAAGATGTAGAGAAAAATATTAGCTCTGAGAGACAAGAAAATAGATCGAAAAAAGTCTGGCAAATTATTAACAATCAGCTAAATCAGAAAATAAATACGCAAATAGGAGACACAAACATGAAAATTGAAATAGAAATAAATAAAACTAGCAAAAACCCATTAAAAATTGCGAATAAATTTAATAATCATTACATCAGCGTGGCTAGTGAATTAACAAACAATTTAGACCCTGCAAATGAAAACTTTAGACAATATTTAAATAACACAAACAAATCTCCACCTAATTCGATCTACTTCGAGCAAACGTCGACCAATGAAATCTTGAACATAACAAATCATTTGAAAAGCAAGAACTCTCACGGAGTAGATGACATTCCCACATCTGTAATAAAAAGCTGTATAGCATATATAGCGGAGCCCTTATGTTTCATTTTTAATAATTGCATATCACAGGGAGTTTTTCCAGAGCAGTTAAAACCAGCCATAGTCAAACCAATCTATAAGAAAGGGAATATGTCTCTTGTAGACAACTATCGCCCAATATCGCTTTTACCCTCTTTCTCCAAAATTTTAGAAACAATAATAAATATAAGAATAGTGAAATTTTTAGACAAAAACAACATTTTATCTGATAGTCAAAATGGTTTCCGAAAAAACAGATCAACAGGAGATACAATCGAAAAATTTTTAAAGAAAATTGTGAGTCACTTACAAAATAAAGAACAAGTTATCGGTATTTTTTGTGACCTATCGAAAGCTTTCGATTGCATGAATCACGATATTCTATTAAGTAAATGTTACTATTACGGAATAAGAGGAACCGCACACGACTTGCTGGAGTCATATTTAAAAAACAGAACGCAACAAGTACAAATAACTCATATAGAAGAAAATGGGACAGAACAAAAATATTTATCTGATACAAAAAAAATTAAAATTGGTGTACCGCAAGGTTCAATTTTAGGTCCCCTTCTTTTTATAATTTTTATCAATGACCTTCCATTCAACATATCAAATTCTGAACTGTTTGCCGATGATACAAATATTATAGCACATAGTTCACATGAAAACTCGTTAATTAGGGCTGCAGAATCAAAACTTGCTGAATCAACCACGTGGTTTAACAACAACAAACTAATACTTAATGATGTAAAAACAAATTTTATTCAGTTTCATTCTAGTAAAAAATCGAATCACATCGACGCTGTACCCACATTAATAAATAACACAAATAATTCGATTATATCAAGAGTAGATGCAACAAAATTTCTAGGAATAATAATAGATGAAAACTTGAACTGGAAAAAACACATAAATCATATAACGAAAAAACTTAACTCTGGTATATTTGCAGTTAGATCAATACGGTCAATTACAGATACACTTACTACAAGACTGGTATATTTCTCGAATTTTGAGTCACACCTTCGGTATGGTATTGAATTCTGGGGGTGCTCATCACATGCCAATAAAATGTTCATCCTCCAGAAACGTGCGATTCGAATTATCATGAATGTGAATAGAAGGGCTCACTGCAAACCGCTATTCCAAAAATTAGAAATCTTGACCTTTCACTGTATTTATATGTTACAAGCAATTTTATGTGTAAAAAAAAATATTAAATCTCTAAATTCAAACACAGATGTGCACACTCATAATACAAGGACTAAAACAAATATCCATATTAATCGCTTCAGTACAAAATTTGCTCAAAACAACTCAAATTTCATAAACATTAAACTTTATAACAAATTACCATCATCAATAAAAAACATATCAGCAATACATACTTTCAGACATATCCTAAAAACTTTTTTTACTGTTAAATGTTATTACTCCATTAACGATTACTTTGGAGATAGTATAGAGGACTATGATCCAAAACTGATGATAAATACACTTAAAAATAAAATAGACTTCCGTAAACAATTTTCAAAATAAACTAAAAACTTAAACTTACTCAAACTTTAAAATTTCCTCTGACCATTTCACCATTTCATTATTTATTTCATCATATTTTATTAAATAATTGTCTGTACATGCTAACTCAATATTTATATATTCTGTAACACGCATCATTATGACATGTAAATAAACATTATTATTATTATTATCAATTCAGCAATGAGACGAGTGGACGAGTGGTTAATATGAACCGTCATTCAGGAGACCGAGGTTTGATTCCCGCCAAATGGTCGACAATTCTGGCAGTTATTTTGTTCGTGATTTTCTTTTGTCGTTCACGTTGGATCAAGGATCAACATGGATCAACCTGGATCAACTGGGATGGTTCCTTGACGACAGGCCACGACTGACTTCTTTCCACCATTTGAAAACTCATAATAAAATAACCTTCCATCTCATCATATTATATATCATTCAACGACGCCAATAGATCGTAGTCGAAAGTACAATGCGTCTGCCACCAGCCACCGGACGTCAATGTGTCTATCAAATTTCAAATAATAATTCAAATTTTTCTCAAATAATACAAATTTTAAATCAAAAAATTATAAAAATATAAATTTTAATGATGAAAATTTTGAATAATGATTTTTGAATAATTGAATAACTTTTAAATCAAGCTGTTTATCGGCAGTTGAATGAAAAATGATTAAAAAAAGTCATTTCCTAAAATTTCATATCTCTGTGTTAACTCGATTCGAATTTCAGCAATATTAAATGCTTTCCCTTGCCCTGACCATAACTATAACGGGAGCTTAGTCATTCATAGTTATCCAACTCCAGTTATCTCCGAAGTCTTGTTTTAATGGGTCAATAATTTCAAGATAAATTTTGTCATTAAGAATCCAGGAAAAATTACATCGGACATCCTTTGGCCTACAACTTAAGAATCTTCATGGTATTATAATCTTCATAGTACATTCTTTTCAAGAATAATATTCCATTCAAACCAGAAAGGAATGATACATTGAGGATCCAAAATACACCATTGAAATATGATATAGTTCTTATAGGATTGCAATAGTTTTTATAAGGTTAGGCCTGGATTATGTTTGCGTCAAGATGTGTCCTCATCACATATTTTTACTATAAAGAAAACCTAAATTCACTTTTTTTCTAAAGGTGTTTTATTTAGATTTTAGAGTATACAATGTTCATAATTGACAGCATAAATAATTTCCACAAAGCCAAAGGCTCATCTGTGGAACATGCATATTAAATACAAATCAAACAGACGTGTCAATTCAAAGAAAGGTATAAATAATTGTATGAAACTTTGAAATTGAAATATAATAATAAAACAAACAAGTAGGGTCTACCAGCAGAAGAAAAACATTGGACATTCGAATTTTGAATTTTGATGATAATATGCGTGATTTAGGTAAACAGTACACTATTATTGACAACGCAGAGTGGTTCAATGATGTTGCGGCTGTCCTCTCATTGAATTTATATTCAAATTGCGTATTCTGACGATGAATTAGATAATATAAGCTGTTTGGAAAATATGGAATTGGGAAGAGTGCTTTGGATTCATCGGGAAGACCAAATTCCAGATGTTATTATTATTATTATTTATTTGATACACAATACATTATAAAACATATGAATTTTAAATGTAGCGTATCGCTATACACAATATATATTGAATAGAGACCAGATATAATTTCAACTAATACGGAATTGAGTAAGCTATAAACGCTCCAAAACGTCTGGAAATAATCAACATCTAATGGAATTCTATGAAATTCAACATGAAATGAACGATAACCAATTAAAAATCAAACAAGTATTACATTTGTTCATTGTTTTTTTTTTATTTAAAAGTGATAAATGTTAATCACTCCTATTATTTTGAGGCGTACAAGCAAAAATGTCATTTGAAACTGACCAACAAAAACAATTGTGCATTTTGAATATAATTTATTGAATTGTGCTGGTTCATATTATAGTTACAGATGACACATTCACTCAAACAATTAGGACATTTTTCACAATTCAATTCTGATATTAACATTATTTCTTCTGAAAACTGATGGACAAACCGTCATTGGTTTCGTTTTGTAGCCTCGCAAGCAAAGCTGGGTCTCATCTTGGACGTATACACGCTTATTCTCGTAGTTTTTCCTTTTAATAACATCAAGACTTGATGCAAAATCATTGTTCCCCGATTGAGGCTATGGATAAAAGGTAGGATCGTTTGGACGGGGCACCACAAGGGCGATCTCACCACCCTATTTTGATTATTTAAAACCAATCAACTTCAACATCAGGACTGCACTTTCTGTGATCACAACTTTCCACCACAGATGCAAATCTTTTATATTCCAATATTCATATTTCATATAATATTTTATATTCCAACAGCTCAACAGAGGATTTTTGTTTTTTCAAAAATTCTTGAATGAATATTAGGGTTTCAAGACGCATCGAAAACGAGGTCATTTTTTCCTCCATTTTTTATTTGATCTTTACATTTGATACAGTCAAATAGGAATTATAATAATGTTAATTGCCCGATGAGAAAATTTCTTGGGCTGAAGAATTTTAAGAATCAGTATAAAACTCAGATATAAAAGTTGAAGTAGACAATAAAAGCATGAAAAATTGTGAAACGTGTGGTTGAAATAGTGAAAACGTTGAAAAATAGTTCAACTATTTTCATTGTAACCCATTTCATGGAAATGTAATATTTGAAAGAGTTCTTAGTCTCTCGGAACTAGCTAGGCCTAGGTCGTTATTTCAAGTGGCAATCGCGGTAAGGGTATAGCTTACTAAGATCCATCTCACGAATAATAAAATCCATAATCAATCCATAATTAGCGGGTTAACCCTTGGTTAGGCCTACTAATGATGTGTTTGTAACTTATTAAAATATATATATATATATATATATATATATATATGCCGATCATCACATTTTCAATTTCTTGGAAATTCAGTTCAAGTGAAAATTAGCAGATCGTAGTTTTCCATTGGAATTAGAGAGGCCTCCGTTATCCTGAATAATTCATCGTAGTGAGAGTCTGGAAGTAATTAACTTCCAGATTAGTGAAAAAAGCGATCACAAATCATAGTATTCACATTAACGGGAATAACTGATGAACCCCTAGCAACAGAATTGCTAACTCGTTCCGTATGGCTATGCTCAAATCCAGAGAAGTAATTTTAAGTATTATTAATTTTCTGGAGAGAAATTTCTGGATACTGCTTAGAACACCGAACATAGAACAAATCAAGATGTTTTATATTTGTGATATGATATGTATATATATATATATATATATATATATATATATATATATATATATATATATATATATATATATATATATATATTCATTTATGTCTATATATATATATATATATATATATATATATATATATATATATATATATATATATGAATATGTGTTCATATATATATTTGGGATTTTATATATATATATATATTTATACATATTATACATATTATACATTATATATAGATATATAGATTATACATATATATATATATATATATATATATATATATATATATATATATATATATATATATATATATGTATATATATATATATATATATATATATATATATATATATATATATATATATGTGTATATTTATATATATATATATATATATATATATATATATACATAAACATGAATATATATATATATATATATATATATATATATATATATATATATATATATATATATATATTTATATATATATAAACATATGTATATATATATATATATATATATATATATATATATATATATATATATATATATATATATATATATATATATATATATATATTTACATATATCAAGTTTTAATTTGGAACAAATTGCGACTGAATCAACGTTCCAGATCACTATCGCAGTGCCCTGTCCAACTGATCCTACTTCGTCAACCTTGATTCCTGATATGAGAAACAAAAATTTTGTATACATTTTCCCAAATGAATTTTGAAAAAATATGAATCGATTATTATTTTTGAAAAATATCACCCAACATATTTAAAATATATATCTAGAAATAACCGCGGAAAAAATTCTTCGCCTCCTTCATCGATGATTTCCACATATCACCCACCTTCGAGAATATTCCTTTGAAACCGCTACGCCGGGGTGTATCTTGGACATCGTTTTCAGCATTTACATCTACGAAATTACCATCCGTATCTATTGGTGCACTACTGTTATATATCGCCATCAGATTATCCTTTTCCGCCAATAACAAGGTCACTAACCTATCTGGAACATCTGCAAATTGACTCCTTACTTCCGGTAGGATGTCAATCAATCTTGCTGGCACATCAGCAAAGTGTTTCAATATTTCAGTTTTAACATTCATCATTTTTTTAAGAATTCCAGAATAATCGTTATCTACACCAACTTTGTATGACGTATATTGGAATACCGCATCGCGGAATAAATTTCTATATACAGCGTGCATTGCTTTACATCTTGGTGCTAAATCGGAGAAATTAAATTTCGACTGATTTTGATTTTGTAAGTTGAATGCAGAAAATCTTTTTGGTATGTCGGCGAATTCGTTGGTGAAATTTTTCAGAATCGCTGTGAATTCTGATGGAATTGTATAAAGTAGATTATAATAAAGGTCATTTTGATTGGGATTTTCGTTGGTGTTGAATGATATTGGTTTGTTTATGTTGTTCAGTAGGTGGCTTTTGAGTAGGTTCGCGTTGATGCCGCTAGATGTCAGAAAAGTTTTGGTTTTTGTTATCGTAACATTTGATTTTGTTTGTATTTTGGAGTTAGGTGGTTGTTGGCCGTGGACAGAAACTAGTACGGCCAGTGCGACTGAAAATAAAAAAGATAATACGACAAAGATTAGATAGTGATAAGATGATACGATAATAAGATATAATAATATGGTAAAAAGACAAAGATAATAAAATAGTGAGATAATATATTTATACTAAGATATGATGATCAAAAGACAAAGATAATGAAAAAAAGTTTAAGATTGAATTTTCATACTGGATAGATGTTTATTATTGCAGAGTGATACATACATGATACATACACTCACACTTAAGTATACAAGATGTGTTGTTACGGGTATAAGAAATTAGTCAGTAAAGACGAGAAAAATTAATAATAATTATAATAATAATATTTATAATTATAATAATAATGAAACGAAAATAAACATGTCAAAAATTGTGAATAGGAGATTAATTATAATTAGGTAATTGAACAAAAGGTACATTGAAAATACTTGGCATCACTGTATTTGTCGATAGTATAAAAAGCATTCACAATTAAAAAAGTCTCTGATCCTATTTTTGAACATTTGTCTTGAGACAGTCATGTTTTTGAATTTCTCCTTCAGGCTGTTGAATATACTAAGATATAATGAGATAATAATATTTGATCATTCCAGAGGATTTCCAGACCATTCTGATGATCCATTGAAAATTTATACAGTCAATTTTTGTTCATACTACACATTTTTCATCATGGAAGTAAGTATATTCCCTTTTGTATTCATGTGTGTATCCAAATGGATGTATATTTGTATTTGATTCACTCATCACAGATTGTTTTTGAAACAAGTGGTAATGATTTCTCTCTCATGAAATTAAAAAAAAATATATATATATATATATATATACATAATTAAATCATACATTGTTATTTTCTATTAGTTTCCTTTAATCACTGATCTTCGATAGATCGTTCAAATCTTCTTCTAATTAATTCCATTTTCACGTCGTTCTTTGGATGAATCTATATTTTTCCTACTTCTCCAACCACTCTTTCTACTTCCATTCTTACCCCTATCCTTGTACTTCTTTGCAATCTCTTCTCGATTCCATTGCTCAATTCCACCCAACCTGTATATTTACTCTAAACTCTGAAAAAAAATTGCACATTCTTTCTATTTTGTCTTCGTTTTTCCATAGTTGATACCATATAGATAGACCGGCACAGTAGCTGAGTGGTTAGCGCACTTGCTTCATGTGATCCGGGAGGTGAAGGGACATATCGGACACGGGTCGATCCCCGCCACCGTCCATCTTTACAGGGGTTTTTCGTGGTTTCCCTCTGTAGTCTAGGCTAATGCCGGGATGGTTCTCACAATATAGGCCACGACCGCTTCCTTTCCACTATCCTTCCCACTACCCATAAAAACCTTCATCTCATCATCCCATCATCTCATTAATCATTCATCCGACGCCAATAGATCTTAGTAATCATTACAGTGCGTCGTTAAAACCCAATAAAAAAAAAAGAAAAAAAACGAAAAAAAAAAAAAAAAACATATAGATACATGAGAATGAATGTCTACACCCCTACATGTGTTCATATGTGAATTGTGTTGAATAATATTCTCAAGTTTCTTACCCAGACAGAACGTATTGGCGACCCTCATGACTGCTTGCTTGTAATATGGAATCAGTTCTGATATTTTGAGTCAGAACTGATGATTTCACACCAAACAACGTAACATTTAATAATAACTCAATTACTGTATACTCATGGCCATCGAAAGAGGTGTCATTACACGCCCATGTGCATAATACTGACCTTCTATCAACACTGACAAATTAAAATTTGTAATAATAGTTCATATAATAATTAAAGTAATATGGTGATATGATGTTATAATGGCATATATATATATATATATATATGTATATATATGTATATATATATATATATATATATATATATATATATATATATATATTTATATATATATAAATATATATATATATATATATATATATATATATATATATATATAAATATATATTTATATATATATATATATATATATATATATATATATATATATATATATATATATACATATATATATATATATATATATATATATATATATATATACATATATATATATATATATATATATATATATATATATATATATATATAAATATATATATTCATATATATATATATATATATATATATATTTATATATAAATATATATATTCATATATATATATATATATATATATATTTATATATATATATATATATATATATATATATATATATATATATATATATATGTATATATATATATATATATATATATATATATATATATATATATATATATATATATATATATATATATATAGGAATATATATGAATATATATGAATATATATGAACATATATATATATATATATATATATATATATATATATATATATATATATATGTTTATATATATGAATGAATGAATATTAGGGTTTTGAGGCGCATCGACAGCGAGGTCATTTAGCGCTTATATATATATATATATATATATATATATATATATATATATATATATATATATATATATATATATATATATATATATATATATGAATGTGATCATAATCAATCGAATGGGAACATTAAAGTCGTGCATGAATGATCGAAGTTTCAGTGCATTGTTCCATGTATGACCTCCTCCAAGAGTTTTGAATCATGATAATAACCAAGATGATATGAATTAATTGTTGTCTGCTCACTCGTTTTGACACTACCCGGAATATTAGGAACATAAAATCAGACATTCTCAAGGATTAAATGTCAAAATGACTTTTGACAGATGATGCAAGACCAATTATATCATTCGAAAAAAAAAGAATAATAATAGAATAATCTGGAAGGCCTTGGTTGTTGCCACTGCCACTGAAATTCGAACCGTTCAAGGCAAAATAATGATTCAGGTTGGCAGTGAACCATTGAAATAACAGGCTATTGTGGCCCACCTATGTCACACTATACACTATAACACTATTGCTATTTCACTAGGAAAACGCTATATACGCGATGTTAGCCGAGCGGAAAGTAATAGTATGTCGACTTTATTGCCAAACTTTTGCCTAAATTCGCCAATTGGGTAACATTTTAGTTATAGATGGGTAAAAACGGCTTCGAGTGGTACCAATTTAGCACATTTCATATTTTTCTTCAAAATAGCACACCCGATCAAGCTGAGAATTTCCAGAAATGTGTATAAAGATGTTATTCAACTTCACACAAAATTTTAATTCTTTTAAAGATAAAATTTTTAATATTTTTTTCTGACGTGTCATTCTAATGGGTATTTTTGAAATTTCTAAAATTCATAAAAAAAAGTTGATATCCTATAATGTCACAAAACTATACAGATCTTAGTTAGATAAGGAACCATGATGAAAAAAAGTTTGAAATTGATAACTGTAGCCGTTTGACCTGTGGAGAACCAACAAAAAAACATTAAAAAAAGCAAAAACGTACATCAATTTTTTTCAGTATGTCAAATTGAATCCTCGCCAAAGCTCGTCTAATAATCACTATTCCCTATTTCAATTGTGAGCCAGGCCATACAGAACGGAAGAAACCAAACTTGAGGAGTCGAATTCACCGGTTTGAATACTGTATTGCGATAGTATTACTGACGAAACCAGTCATGTATTGAGAAAACTTGGAGGCCAACCACTCTGAAACCAGATTTTAACGAATGATCAAGATATTCATCTTCCCAATTTGAGAGAAAACTGGAAATCATCATCTCATTATATGACCGTAGCAAAGTTTCCATCCCACTCTTATGGAGCTTTGTCTGTGTTATTTTTTTTTTTTTTTTTTTTTTTAGTAAGCACTGCACAGGTCGCATGGTTTGACTGATCAACATGAAACTTTTTTTTACGAGCCAACTCTTACAACTCAAAACTGTATAGTTTTTGGGATGAATCGGTTCGACCGATTTTGAGAAATATCATGTCAAATTTTTTTAAAACCCCATAAGATTAGACTGGGCAAGAAAATTTGAAAAAATGAAACCTCTCCGAGAAAGATAAAATTCTCTGTGAGTGTTCAAACATGAATGATACACATAACCATCATTTTGTAAGCAATTCGAAGCAGCCGTTTTGGAGAAAAAAATTCAAATAAATGTTTTTATTCATCAAATATATGGAAATGAGCCAAGATTCACTACTTCCTAGGTTCGATATTTGCCCAAGAATTAATTATATTCGTCAAGGTATGTAGAATACCAGAGAAGATAAAGTAGCAGTTAAATGAAGGACAAAGTTTGTAGAATACGAAAGTCGATAAAGTTTCAAATGTTTGACTGTTATTAAACCTTATTCAGATATCTCGCTCATCTTACAACGCATATTTCGCGTTTGCCTAGTATTTCAGGAATGAAATTTGTATTTGTATTCATTCGTGAACCAGAACTAGGTTTTTTTTCTGAGTCGTGACGTAGACATCACTCGATTTGTCTCATGTTTCTTCATCATAATCTTTGTTCTTTAATTTTAATCTTAATTCTTTGTTACATAATCGGTAATGCTCACTTTATGACACATAGTCTCTGGAGGACAAACACATAATTAAAATTCCTGAAATTGAGATGATCATTTCTAGTTTTCTATGAAATTAGGGAAATAAATATCTTCAAAATTCATTCGAATCTAGTTTCAGGATTGTGATGTATTTCAGAAATCAAACATTGTTGTAATCATGATCATGAAATATATCATCATTAGATGAGCGATGCGAAGTCTCCGTTCCATTCGTATAGAGCTTTGTCTGTGTGTGTGTTTTTGTAAGCACTCCACAGGTCGCAGGGTTCGACTGATCGACATGAAAGTTTTTTCGTATACGCAAACTTATCCAACTTGGAACTGTAAAGTTTTTGAAATGAATCGGTTCGACTTATTTTTAGAAATATCATCTCAAAGTTTCTAAAAACTTCATAAGATTAGGCTGGGCAAGAAAGTTCGAGAAATAAAATCTCTGAATGTGTACACATGAATGTTACACATTATTATCATTTTGTATACAATTCGAACCAGTTTTGAGAAAAAGAATTCAATCAACTGTTTTTTTTCATCAAATATATGGAAATAATATCAGATTTACTCGGAAGAGGGTTAAAGGAATCATCGAATAAAGAAACAAATAAATTGTCAAAAGGTTCACTGCTTTCCAGATTCGATATGTGCATGAAAATGAAGTATTTTTATATGCGTCAAGGTGTGTGAAATACCGGAGTCGATGAAGTGGCAAAGGTAGAACTACTTTAACGACTCTGATTGAAACCTTATTCAGATATCTTGCTCATTTTACAACGCATGCTGCGTTTGACTAGTTGAATAATCATATAATCATAAGATATAGCATCATGTGATATAAAATAATTTTTATATACTTCGTGATGTATACTTACACTTTTTTTTTCATTTTTCAATTGTTTTTCATTTATTCCTACCTTTTTGTTGTACCTCATTGTGGACAAGGTTCCAAGAGCGGTCTTGAGGTGTATGCTGATCTTTGTTTCCAATATTACGATATTGTTTTATTTCATACATCTTTAGTTTTCACATTCATATCGAAGCAGGTCAAACTCAATAGTCACCTAGTATTCAAATATACTCAACATGCACTGTACTAGATAAGTGTTTTTTCGATCAAATTAATTTCATATATTCATAAAAGTTTTAAGATGACAGCAAGAGAAGACTAGCAGATTACCTTGGAAAAAATGAGAATAATTAGATGAGCTTAGCGAAGTCTCCATTCCACTCTTATAGGGTTTTTTCTGTGTTTTTTTTTTGTGCACTGCACAGGTCGCAGGGTTTGATTAATCGACATGAAACTTATTTTGTGGACGCAAACTCATACAACTTGGAACTCTATAGTTTCTGGAATGAATCGGTTGAACCAATTTTCAGAAATATCATCTCAAAATTTCTAAGAACCCCATAAGATTTGTCTGAGCGGATAATGTTGAAGAATATATATATA
Source organism: Brachyptera risi (assembly GCA_964007535.1). Classification (NCBI taxonomy): domain Eukaryota; kingdom Metazoa; phylum Arthropoda; class Insecta; order Plecoptera; family Taeniopterygidae; genus Brachyptera; species Brachyptera risi. The sequence continues at coordinate 23,729,030 of OZ023335.1, read as the reverse complement.
TCTATATATATATTTATATATATATATATATATATATATATATATATATATATATATATATATATATATATATATATATATATAAAAAATTTCTCCAATGAAATTAAATTTTCTCTGATTGTGTATACTTAGATTCTACACATTACCATCATTTTGTATGCAATTCTATTCAGCCGTTTTCAACAAAAAATTAAAATAACTGGATTTATTCATCAAATATATCATAAAAATGATGACAGTCTTGGGTTGCCGAGATTCACTGCTTTCTAGATTCAATATTTGCCCAACAATTGAGTTTTTGTGTATGCGTCAAGGTGTGTAGAATACCGAAGTCGATAAAGTAGCAATGGTAGAACCACTTCAACGACTTTGATACCTTATTCAGATACCTCGCTCATCTGACAACGCATATGCTGCGTTTGCCTAGTGGCAACAATTCATTCAATTAAAATGAAACTCTTTTCCACAAAGCCTGGAAAAGCTTATCTGTGGGTTGAAAACAACGGAGTATAGATAGTATGCGTAAAGTTCAGTAGACTAAGATTTTAGAAAGGAATACGTTCAGTGCCAAAAAGTAGGGTGATCAGATTTGAAGTGATACTAAGAGAATAATTCAGAATTAAATTTCATACTAATATAATTCAATGATTATTTCTCCTTAGACATTATATATTTATTCATCCATTCATATGTTTCTGTCAATGTTTGGATGATATACCTACTTATGGCTTAATTAATAAGTTTGAGAGTCGGATTTACATTAATTATATTTTTTTTCAAGCAATACAGCCCGCGCACAAAATTCAACTTATGTGGGCTTCGCACTCACAAAATATAATTCCTACATTTCTAAATCGTATATCAACTCTTTATATCAAATTATTTATCACTATTGCTTTTATATGTTTATAAATTTTAACTTTTGATTTTATTATTTGTCCATTTGTTCATTTGTACCTTTCTGTCAACCACCTGTATGCAATTGTTGTAGTACTTGATATGTAAGCGTTGAGTGTGAATACAAAAATTCACAAAAAAAAAAGGTATGGCAAATGAAGGACGACAGAAATATTAAAATTTCAAGAGACCTTCATCTTGAATCTGCAATATCCCTACCAACCCTCTCCATTATTTTTGTCTGTCCAACATCTGTCTCCCTCTACACCAATTTTCAATGACGTCCCCTCTCTCTTCTACCAATTTTAGCACCAAAATCTTCCATTTTTTTACCCCCCCCTCCCCCTCCCCCCTCCGTCGTTACATACACAACAATAGCATTACTCTGCGCACATACAAACGATTCTATATCATAATAGTCAAACGCGAAATATGCGTTGTAAGATGAGCGAGATATCTGAATAAGGTAAAAAAGTCCTTGAAGTAGTTCTACCCTTGCTACTTTATCGACTCTGGTATTCTACACACCTTAATATCTGTATAAGCTATAAAAGTCGTTAAAGTAGTTCTACTCTTGCCACTTCATTGACTCTGGTATTCTACACACCTTGATGTATATAAAAAATACTTCATTGTTGGTCAACTCTTGGATCTAGAAAGCAGTGAATCTCGACAACTTAATTCTGTCACAATTTTTATGATATATTTGATGAATATCATCAGTTATTTTAGATTTTTTTTCAAAACAACTGATTGGAATTGCATAAAAAATCGTGAGAATGTGTAAAATTTATTTACACACATTTGGAGAAAATTTCATCCCATTTGGAGAGATTTAATTTTTCAACATTTTCCACCCAGCCAAATCTTATGGGGTTTTTAGAAACTTTGAGATGATTTTTCTCAAAATCGGTCCAACCGATTCATTCCAAAAACTATACAGTTCTGAGTTGGATGAGTTTACGTGTACAAAAAAAGGTTTCATGTTGATCAGTTAACCCTTGCGACCTGTGGAGTGCTTACAAAAAAAAAACACACACACAGACAAAGCCCTATAAGAGTGGGATGGAGACTTCGCTACGCTCATCAATCATAAGACAATCATATATTCAAATTGAACAAAGGAATTAGATGATTATATATCCATGAAATCAATGTCTGATTATAAATATATCAGATATGTACGGTATGATATAATATATTCATTTTACCTGCCACATAGACTATATAATAAAGCAATTAAACTCGACATTGCATCAACTAATTCATTCGAACCTGGAATCATCAAATTTCCACCATCAATTATAATTGCAGATTTGTTGTCTATATTTTGTCGACGGAAATAAACGAATGTCGATAAGATTATGAACACATGGTGTTATTATTCAACAACATTATTTCTGTACTCATTTTAATTGTGGGTTTTGTTATATTCTGACCCTGCACTCATTTTAATAAAAGATTATTTCACATAACTAATTATTTTAATTTCGAAACGTATTTTCATATTTATGGATTATAATTTCAGTCATTTTATTATCGAACATTTTATTATATCTAGGAATTCAATAAGCTATTCAAATTGTTGATAATAAAACAGAACAATCACAATATTTCCTCAATAATTCCGCTCTATTTGAACAAAAGATTATCTCACATAACAAATTATTTTTATTTCGAAACTTGTTTTCATATTTATGAGAATCTCAGCTATTCTAACATCGAACATTTTATTATACCCAGAAATTTAAAAAGCCACTTTTATTATCAATAAAATAACAACAATTACAATAATTCCACTCTCAGCGAGAAGAGATACACACTAATCAAAAATCCAGTTATCAAGCCTAATTCATCAAATATTTTCAAACCCTTCAACACTGTCGACGAATTGCAGACGGATGTTCATCCGCCTTAACCCACCGGATAGCTGATCGACGGGGGAGCCTGCGTGACCCCACCGTATTGCGGATAAACCGGGGTTGCCGGATACGGATTGTAAACCGGGGCTGCCGTGACGCCTCCGTAAGCCGGATACAGATTATATACTGGAGCTGCTGTTACTCCTCCATACATCGGATACGGATTGGCTGGTGCATACATATAACCAGCAGGGGGAGCGGGAGTGTTACTAGGAGGATAGTATCCAGGTGCGTAGCCGGTTTGTGGTGCGTAGCCAGTTTGTGGTGCGTAGCCAGTTTGTGGTGGGTAGCCAGTTTGTGGTGCGTAGCCGGTTTGTGGTGCGTAGCCATTTGGTGGTGCGTAGCCCGTTTGTGGTGCGTAGCCAGTTTGAAGTGCGTAACCGGTGGCAGGGTCGTAACCCGTGGCGTAGCCGGTGGCAGGGTCGTAACCCGTGGCGTAGCCCGTGGCAGGGTCATAGCCCGTGGCAGGTGCATAGCCCGTAGCAGGAGCATAGCCCGTAGCAGGAGCATAACCGGTGGCAGGAGCATAACCGGTGGCAGGATCATAGCCCGTGGCAGGTGCATAGCCCGTAGCAGGAGCATAACCGGTGGCAGGAGCATAACCGGTGGCAGGAGCGTATCCCGTAGCTGGAGCGTATCCCGTAGCAGGAGCGTATCCCGTAGCGGGAGCGTAGCCTGTGGCAGGAGCATAACCCGTAGCAGGAGCGTATCCATTAGCAGGAGTGTATCTATTGGCGGCCGCGTATCTGGTAGCAGGCACGCGTCCGGCGGCCGCGTATCTGCTGAAGGGAGCGTACCTGGTCGCAGGAGCGTATCTGGTAGCGGATGCAGAAGGGGGACGTGCGTATTGGACGGTTCTGACGCCGGCACCTATCTGTGGGGTTCCGACAAAGCGGCTGGGCATGAAAGCTTTAGGGACTATTTGTTGTCCTGTCTTCGAAGTGATGTTGACGCGTGTTGGGAGGTTGTTGATGGATGATGCCACGCGGGATGACGTAGCTTGATTCGGGATGGCCGCGAGACAGTGAGCCACGTATCCTGGAAATTTGAACAGTTGAAATTTGAGATTTATTATTTGTTGAATGAGTGATTTCATTCAAATTATTCTTTGGGGTGGTGAGATATAGCTCTAGTTGTGCCCCGTCCAAACGATCAGAATTTGTCTATCCACAAAGTCAATTAATTGGGGAACAATGATTTTGTATCATTTTTTTCCTCTCTTTGAGTTGAACTGATACAGAAATACAATTATAAATGAAAAATATCCACAGAGCCATTCAAAAAGAGCTTGACTGTGGGTTAAAATAGTGATTTATGAATATAAATTCAAATTTGGACATCTTTCTCATGAACAAAAAGTAATTGAGTAGTTCGTATAGAGATCAAAAATTAAACATCGGATGATTTTTTACATTCCACTTACAAAGTGTGAAATATTATCAATTACTATCAATTTTATTCAATCTAGTTAATCTTAGTTTACTTAAGTTTCTCTTAATTACTAGAAATCCAGTTTCAGTAAATTTTGAACAATGCTTATTATATGTATATTTGTAATTCATGACGTATATCATACTGTTTGTACAGTCTACGATAATAAGAAACATTATTATAATTATTATCATTGTTATTATCATCAAGTGGCGAATATGTGAACTCTGGTCTATAGTCTAAACTATATATAATAAACTAACTGCCCATATAACTAGCCTTACCAAACTTTCATCCTCTAAATACAATCTAGAATACGATCCAGATCAGAACCTTTTCTACGACCTCACTGAATTTCTCATTTCAAAGCCAACCATTTTATCATCAATTTCAATCACCTTTTTTTGTCGACTCATTCTTATTCTAAGTCAGTTAGGACATTTTTTTTTGTACCATGTGCAATTTTGTGGTACAATGAATTGATAATGATACAAAAATAATAATTCAATTGGGCCAAAAAAATGAAGTATATATTGTGTTCTAGCATTTTCAACTATGAGCCTAATTGGTATTATCGAGCTAAAATAGACCGAGGAAGATTGATGTACATTGAACATCTATAAAATATTTTTGATTCATGCCAAAATGAAGGCCACTCAAAGTATTAGTAGTAGTAGGGCTGAGTATTGTACATCCCAGTTTTTGTGAACCATATATTGATCCTGATTAACCTAGCACCAAGCTACAAAGCCAGATCTTAATTTTTTTTTTTTTTTATGGAACAAAATGACATAGACACACATTTAAATAATGAACAGTCAGGTGATGTCCACAAAGCCCTGAAGAGCTTGACTGGATTAAATACAAGAAAATAATAGAAAGAAAATTGTGTAATGCAATGGTTTTAAGTAAAAGAAACATTACAAGGTCGAACAATTACAAACTAAATCAAATATGTTAGAGAATGAACAAGAGGGAGTTGAACAGGGAAAGTGAATAATAAATATAATAAACAATGAGTGAAAAATTCGAAATAATGCGAACACTATGGAACACGTTTTATAGGCCTACCACACATTTACAGTCGAGCTGAGTAACCACTTCTTAATTTCTAATTTAATTGCATTATATTTGTCCATATTTCTTAAATTTACTGGCATTCCATTGAATATAACCGGTACAGTATATTCAAGTCGTCTTTGTCCATATTTATTATTGTAATCGGGAATTTTGAAGTTGTTTAGGAGTGTTAATCTGGTATTCAAAGGGTGATCATTTATAATTTTGAACCTGTCATCAAAATAGAACTTCAAGATGAATTTATATTCAAATAATTTATCAACAGGTAAAACATTGCAGTATTCATAAATGGAATTTATATTATCCTTATTGATTATCTTGAATTGAGTAGGAGTTATGATTTTTAAAATTTTACTTTGAAGTGAACAGATTTGGTGTAAATGAGTGTCAGTCGCATTTCCCCATGCTAACAATCCATAAGAAATAATGGATTCCACCAATGCTATGTAAACAGTGCGCAATAAAGTGGAGGGTAGAATGTTTTTAAGAGTATATAGTTGAAAAGCGCAAGATCTGAGTTTACTCAAGTAAACATACTCTCAGTATTAATATTGGTGCCATCATCTGAAGTCTCAAAACGCTTCTAAAATGTACCCATACTGAATTCCAACTGTTCCTATAAGTAATTAAATCTATTTACTCTCTACTTTGATTATTCTTCTATTCATTCTTATTATCATAATTGAAAATACGCCAATTTGAATTTTTTTAATCTTCATTATTATTCAACCTATTGAATTGAATTATTTTAATAATTTAATTATATTGTCAACATTGTCAATCACAGTACATCTAAATGTTTTGTTACCATCTGTTTAAACATCAGACAAGCCAGTTATGGCTGATTGGACGAGAGTATAAAATGTATACGTGAATGTATATAACTAATTTGTGTCAATAAAAATAAACAAATGAATGCTCTTCTAACTTAGTACGATGTAAGATAAGTCATAAGTTGGATATGAAATGTGAGATATGTAAGAATGGCCACTATTTTAATAGCATTAACCACAATTACCCACTTGGTGACGTCAAATATCAGAGCCACATTGAATTTTAAGATTCTTCAATGTGAATTTTAATGACATATTGTAATCAAGAAGACTGTTTTCGGACATTTTCTTGTCCGAATGTGTCTAAAAATAGAATTTTGGTTAATGCTATTCAAGTTTGCTTTGAAAGAAATTCTTGTAATAAACTTTTTTTACTCTATTGATGAATTTTTTGAATACAAATGTTTGCGATGTGTTGTGTATTGTTATAATGTGTACTTCTTTCATTACTGTTGACTATTTCCTCATTGGATCTCTCTTTATAATCTCATGAGCATTGACGATTGCTAATAATTCTTCAACATGTATCATATGAACTCTAATGGCATCAAAGATTATTATTATCTAATGTCCCTGATAATGAAATGCATGATCCAATTAATTACAGATTCTCACGAATTTTAGGTTCTATCTCTGAATTGTCTACACATTGAAAACATATAATCCATCTCTACTCCATCTTTCCGAAATGATATAGCACATATAGTTCTTGATAATGAAATGCATTATCCAATTAATTACAAATTTTCACAAATTCACTGTTCTATCTTTGATTCCTACAAATTCAAAACATATAATCCATCTTTGTTCCATCTTTAGAAATGATATTCCTCTGATCAAAAGACATAACCATCTATTCCAGGTATTATCACAGCAACAAAATTCTCACCTCTCCATTTTAAAACATACTTGAAAAATAATGTATCAATGCACTTACCAAATATCCACAACAATTTAACGATCTTCATGACTACGGTTTCTCGTGTCTTGAAAAGCGTATCAAAGTGGGAAATAATGTACTATAATATTTGACAAGTTCAAATACATCAGGTGAACTTGTTTCAGTTTGGTTCGGCCAAGTGAGGCTCAAATAATGTAGATATGACTATCATATAATTGCTAAGACATGAAAGACTGTTATTAACGATTATTAAAGTCTAGGAATTTGGCTTAAAAACATTTTATAACAATGACCATGAAGGCAAGGTTGAAGTGAAAGTTGAAATGTTCTTAATTGACGACTCGAAATAGGCGTGGCTTTACCAGTCAGCCAGTTGGACCATAACATGTGTAGTTATTTCAAGATACCCCAATTGGATATTTGAATTTGACTACAGTTTTAAAGTCTAACAACCGTTTGGTCAGCAGAGTCAAAAAGTAATTTTGAAATTAATTCTACATTGGGGAAATTTGAGTAAAGTTTTGTTGAACATGTGTTGTCTTGAATTAAAATCACATCAGAAACACTGTCATATTTTTTTGGTCAAAGTTACAGCGCTTTAATGAAATATTAAGTTGCTATTTTGACTTCATTTTAGTGAAAAATCGACTATTTTTCCTCTTAAAATGAGTGTGATTCATAAATGAGAACGGGTACCTATATTTATTTCTGCATAATTCTATTCGTAACATCTTCATGTACAATAAAACAAGTTTTTTGATTGAATGTCATTCCTTTTAGTATATTTTAATGATCTGTTGAATAATAAAAACGCATACAATTTGAAGGTTGTGTGTTAAATGATAGGGAAACATCCAGTATTTGAATTGATATATCTCAAAATTTATCCCGGTTAGCCTATCATCTGTTTTGATATTATTATCGAGCACATCAAAACGAATCGACTGACAAAAAATCATATTTTTTTCATGACCATGAGGTAATGGAGGTTAGACCTTAACAGCCCTCTTGATTGTACCATGAACTTATATTTGGTCAGTCTTTGATTGGACGGTATGATTTCTCATAAGAAAATGTGAGAAATGTGAAAGAATAAATTGACACGATTTGTTTCATTAACAATGTTCATAAAACCCGGCACCTCCACCTACTTACAAAGTCGTATTATAGTTGTACCATTTTGTTATTTTTTCTTATTGTTATCCATTTTCACATGAATAATGAATACACTGACCAGTCAGAAAAATACACGAAGTCTATAAAGAAGACTTAATTGTGGAAGAAAAAAAAATATTATAGTCTGTATATTTTTTAATTTTATATGTTATGGGGTGAAAATAACTGTTCAGAAATAAGAACAGATCAATAGATTTCATTGCATCTCAGAACCTAGATCTATCTCAGATCTATCTCAGATAGATTAGGTGAGATAAGGGATGTGGAAAGGGTGCAAAGGATTGCAGTTAGAAGGGTTACAGGTAGGGTTAGGAGGTGGAAATGGGGGGAGAATGAAAGGGGGGAGAGGGTGAGAATATTGGAGAGTCCATCTGAGATGATCCGAGACTTGGGATGGCGGGAATTGGAAATACGGAGAAAGGAGGATCGGATCTGTAATTTCTTCAGGGTAATGGAAGGAGAAGGGGGCTGGGGAGAGTTGAATAGGTTGATTGAAAGGAATGAGTCAGGGTATGGGGGTAGGCGAAGTCATGATAGAGCAGTAGTTATAAAGGGGGCTAGATTAGATGTCGGTAAGTTCTCTTTCTTGAATAGGACAGGTAGGGATTGGAATGGGCTTAGTAGAAGTATACTTGAGGATGAAATAGGGTTGAAGCTATTCCGTCAGAAGGTTAGGGAGGCGATAGGATAGGATTGATAGGGAACTTGCCACCGCGCATTTATGTGCAACTGCAAGAGTTAATAATAATAATAATAATAACCGTTTCAAAAAGTGAATTATGATATTTTAACGTCATTTTATCCAATACGTGACCTTTTTTTATAATCTGTTTACATTTCAAAGAACGAAATAATTAATTACATTGCTGGATATTTCGAGTGAACTCTTTAGAAACGTTTGTAAAGTAGGTCCTCCACATTTCAGAATTAGTATATTATTATTTTTCCATCTTCCGTCAGTGCATTGTTAGTACCCGATAGTACTGTGCATTTTTTCGTTATTACCCCTCTGGTTTATTCACTATAAAGCATTGTCTTGAACCAATGTGGGAAAATCATGTAATATTTTTTATATTTTCCTCTTTTTTAAATTTTTGTATGATTTCGTTATCGTCATTCCATCATTTCTTTTGTATACATTTTGTTATTCAAACATTATATGCTACATTGAGTTATTTATTTCCGTTTTTTTTCAAAGTTTTCATTATTAACATTTCATTTCGATCACCACCATTCTTGGATTTAATTAACTTATATTTTGTTTCTAGTCGAATTATATTCATTTTGTTATTCTCTGAAATGTTGTTACCGATAATTTGTTTCATATTTTGGTTTTGATTTTTGTTCTATGTTTTTGCAAGCTTATAATGTTAGACAGAGTCTTGAATGAAGATATATATATATATATATATATATATATATATATATATATATATATATATATATATATATATGTATATATCTCTATATATATATATATATATATATATATATATATATATATATATATATATATATATATATATATATATATATATATATATATATATATATATATATATATATATATATATATATATATATATATATATATATATATATATATATATATATATATATATATATATATATATATATATATATATATATATATATATATATATATATATATATATATATATATATATATATATATATATATATATATATATATATATATATATATATATATATATATAGGATTTCAGAAGTACGTCTGATCGTTAAACTATTGAGAATGAAATGTCCGAACAAAACATACCAAGTGATTCTGAATGACGAATAGTAGATTGAGTTGAAAGGGTGGATAATTTGATTGAAGGCGTGAAAAAAATTTAAACAGCAATAAAATCATTCACTTTTATTTGCTCGTTTGAAAACACATCACGTACCACGTCATGTCATGATTTCTCTATGTCAATTTTGAATGATTTGTAATCAAGTTATTTTTTATTTTTATTCGTGATGAATTTACATTCCAATTTTGAACCCTCGATTTCCTCATTCAACAAATGATCGAATGCTCATTGAATCACCTTCACTTAATCTCCATTGACACAACTAAAATGGATTTTACTGGAATATTACTGAATTTTGGATTTAAATTATCGGACGAGCTTTAGCGAGGATTTAATTTGACATACTGAAAAAATTGGTGTTCGTTTTTATGTTTTTTTTTTGGGGGGGGGGAAGGAGTTTTAGGTTCTCCACAGGTCAAACGGCCACAGATATCAACTTCAAACTTTTTTGACCATGGTTCCTCATCTAATTTAGATCTGTATACTTTTGTGGCATCATCGGGTAATAACTTTTATTTTTATGATTTTTAGAAATTTCAAAAATACTCATTAGAATAACACGGTAGAAAAACATGAAAATATTTTCATTTTCAAAATGAAAATAAATTTTGTGTGAAGTTGAATAACATTTTGAAACACATTTCTGGAAATTCTCAACTTGATCGAGTCAGCCATTTTGAAGAAAAAAAACATGAAATATGCTAAATTGGTACCACTCGAAGCCGTTTTTACCCATTTACAACTTGAATGTCACCCAATCGGCGAATTCAGGCAGAAGTTTGGCAAAGAAGTCGACATACTATTACTTTCCGCTCGTCTAAAAACGCCTTTATAGCGTTTTCCTAATATGATGAAACTTCTACAGGTATGAATAACTATGGAAGAATTAAATTCAAGAAGGCATCAAGAACAGAATGATCAAATACAGACCTCCATAACCTCTCAATTTCCTCTTATCCTTCCTGTCACTGCAGACAGTGGCCTCTACCAGCCAGATGTCTATTTCTTATCTAATTTGCCAGTGTACAGTTTTTCCTCATTTAATTAATTGTTTTCATTTTCTATAATCCAATGTTATGTTTTTATATTTCATTGACGATTTTTGTAATGTGTTAATTTAATATATATATATATATATATATATATATATATATTTTTTTAATAACTTCGAAACTTGATACAAAATCATTGTTCCCCAATTAAGGCTAAGGATGAAAAGTAGGATCGCTTGGACAGGGTACCACAAGGGCGATCTTACCACCCCATTTTAATTATTTAAAACCAATGAACTTCAACACCAGGACTGCGCTGTCGGTGGTGACCACAACTTTCCTCCGCAGATAAAAGTCTTGCAGTTTCCGAAAGTCCAGAACACATTATAAGTAAAATTATAAAATTTAATTTAAGTAAAATTTAATATGAAGAAAGTATGTTTTTTCTTCTCTATTTGATAGTTTTTCTCTACGGAATTTCTGTAAAGAGTTTCTTATAACTCATGGATTGGAATATATCACGATATAATTCAATCTCACCTACAAGTTATTTTGTTTTTTGAATAAATGAATCATATACACCTATAAAATCAAAATTTACCGAACATTATTCATTCGCTAATGAACGGATATGGATGAGGCTGTCAATGGAATCGCGTTTTCATCTTCTACAATATTTAATGATGAAAAATTCAAAAAACATAATGAATAATACATAATACATTCATGAATCGATCACAATTATTTAACAAGTGCAATCTTCATATTTCATCCGATGATACATTTCTCATTTTTATTTCTATGAAACTGTATTTCTTCATCAGAAATTAAAATACCTCGAACTGCCTCAGATATTTGTTTTTCAATCTTTTATTTAGAGTATACAATGTTCACAAATGACACCATAAATAATTCCCACAAAGCCAAAGGCTCATCTGTGGAACATAGATATTAAATACAAATCAAAACAGACGTGTCAATCCACCGGAATGTATATAATAAGCATCAGAAATTATAAAATCAAACTATAATGTCAAAACGAACAAGTACCCGCAAAAAACATTGGACAATTTTTTGAATTTTGATATTTTCTTGATGATATGCATGATGTAAGTAAACAGTGCACATCATTGACAACTCAAAGTGGTTCATTGATGTTTTAGATATCATCTCATTGATTTCATTCTATACATACACATACACATTTATTAGATATTAACATGAACAAAACCCATGAATAAAAATAAAGCAACACAATTTCGAGAAATATGAAAGAAACTGAGCAGTAAGTGATGTGGAGGCATCTGATAATTCAATTAGTCTGGTCAATGCGTAATTAGTTAATGTTCCAGGTTTAGATTCAGAGAATTCATCAATAATTGTGACATTTTGTCAATTAATCATCAAAACCAAAACAAATTAATAGCAAAAATTATTCAATATCCTAGGATATCTCGTTCATTGTCATCAGCATAGTACCGGTAATACAATTTATCATAGTAAATACATGAGAGAAAAAAATTGAACCCAATCTCAAATAATTATTATCAAAATTTATTTTGCTCATCATGGATATTCAATTCAGAAACGTCGTGAGTGTGGAAATTCTTAGTCTCCATATGCTCCAGCATTCGTTAGAGCTGCTTCTACAATTCTTCATCGATATCGCTTTATTTTCATAACGAAGTTAAATTCCAATCTCAATTTCAATTCCAATTTATTTATTCATTCATGGAAAAGTAACATTCTACAAATTTTGTTGAAAAGTACATGTTATGAATTTAGTCAATATATAATATAATTCAGTTGAGCTATTATAATAATAATTAGGGATGAAAATAATGAATTTTTAATCACCAGGAGACTGTATACAGTTACGAAATTATAATCGTCGATCAATAAGAATCAATGATCAATAATTAATACATGAAAATTTGTCAATGGAACAGAACAGAATAAAATAGAATATAATTCAGCAGAAATCTCTTTATATTGAACTTGAATTATTATTTTTTTATTATTTTTATTTTGAAACCATTTTATTCACACTCAACGCTCACATATCAAGTACTACAACAATTGCATACAGGTAGTAGACAGAAAGGTACAAATGAACAAATAGACAAATAATAAAATCAAATGTTAACAATTATAAACATATTAAAGCAATAGTGATAAATAATTTGGTATAAAGTTTTGATATAAAATTTAGTAATTTAGAAATGACATTTTGTAAATGCGAAACCCGCATGAATTAAATCCTGTGCGCGGGCTGTCTTGCATGAAAAAAAATATAATTAGTGTAAATCCGACTCTCAAACTTATTAATAAAGTTTATTGATGAACTTTATTAATAGAAACCAGAGATAACATAATCTGAATAGTTGCAATGTCAATGTCATCCAACAATAGGAATTATGAGATTTAAGTTATTCATATGAATGTACAGTTAGTTCCAGATAGTTGTGCTGGTTCGACTGCTCTAGAAAGTTTCTTCCTCTGACGTTGTTTCACTCGATGGACCATGAGCGGCTTCCAAGCTCGAATATTTCCTAGCGACGTCTTGGACGGACCAGTCAATGGCGTTGCAAATGGTGAGTAAATCGGCATTTATACTCCCTCCAGAGCTAATTTCTTCAGCTGCAGAGTCACCACTCACTTCCTCTTCCAATTCGACACTTACTTCTTCTCCTGATTCTACCCTTTCTGCCTCTCCAGAATTAATACTTTCTTCCTCTATTGATGCCTCACTTACTGTCTCTTCAGAATCAACAGTTGATGTATCTCCCGATTCAATAGTTACTGCATCCCCGGAATCAACATTCACGTCCCCTTCCGATTCAACGCTTCCTGTCTCTTCAGGATCAACAATCACTGCTTCTCCTGATTCAACAATTTCTGCATCTCCCAATTCAACACTTTCTGCTTCACTCGATTCAACAGTTACTGCATCTCCAGAATCGGTACTTACTTCCCCTTCCGATTCCTCGCTTCCTGTATTTACATAGTCAACAATTTCTGCTCCTCCTGATCCATCAATTCCTGTATTTTCCAACTCAAAACTTCCTGCATATTCCGATTCAACACTTACTGCATCTCCAGAGTCGATACTCAATTCCCCTGCCAATTCGACACTTCCTGTGCCTCCTGTTGGATCAGTACTTCCTGAGAGGTCCACCTCTCCTTTTTCTCCTCTTCCTCTACCCCCTCCTCCTTTCACAACCAACATATCCATTTCACTTCCTGCTTTAATACCACCTCCTTTTCCACTTTTACCTTTTCCTCCTGACATTTCCATTTCGATTCCACCACCACCTCCTTTTCCACCTTTACCGCCCCCTCCTGACATTTCCATTCCCTTTTCACCACCACCTCCTTTTCCACCTTTACCTCCCCCTCCTAACATTTCCATTCCGATTCCACCACCACCACCTCCTTTCCCACCTTTACCTCCCCCTCCTGATATCTCCATTCCAATTCTACCACCACCTCCTTTTCCACCCTTACCTCCCCCTCCTGACATTTCCATTCCAACTCCACCACCACCACCACCACCACCACCACCACCACCACCACCACCACCTTTTCCACCTTTTCCTTTCCCTCCTGACATTTCCATTCCAACTTGTCCTTTACCACCACCTCCTTTCTCACCTTTACCTCCCCCTCCTGACATTTCCATTCCAACTCCACCACCACCACCTCCTTTTCCACCCTTACCGCCCCCTCCTGACATTTCCATTCCGATTCCACCACCACCACCTCCTTTCCCACCTTTCCCTCCCCCTCCTGATATTTCCATTCCAATTCCACCACCACCACCACCACCTCCTTTTCCACCTTTATTTCCTCTTCCTGACATTTCCATTGCAACTCCACCACGACCACCTCCTTTTCCACCCTTACCTCCTCCTCCTGACATTTCCATTCCAACTCCACCACCACCACCTCCTTTTCCACTTTTTCCTCCCCCTCCTGACATTTCCATTCCAACTCCACCACCACCACCTCCTTTCCCACCTTTACCTCCCCCTCCTGATATTTCCATTCCAATTCCACCACCACCACCACCACCACCACTTCCTTTTCCACCTTTATTTCCCCCTCCTGACATTTCCATTCCAACTCCTCCTTTACCACCACCTCCTTTTCCACCCTTACCTCCTCCTCCTGACATTTCCATTCCGATTTCACCAAAACCACCACCTCCTTTTCCACCTTTACCTCTCCCTCCTGACATTTCAATTCCCACTCCACCACCACTACCACCGCCACCTTCCTTACCACCATTACCTCCTTTATCACCTTTACCTCTCCCTCCTGACATTTCCATTCCAACTCCTCCTTTACCACCACCTCCTTTTCCACCTCTACCTCCCCCTCCTGAAATTTCACCGACCCAAGATTCATCGATTCCAGATCCGATAGTAACCACTCCTCCATTAAGCTTACCTTCCATCACAAGTAAACATTTTGCTATCATTTCAGATGATAACTTACCGCCAAGTTTTCCAGCACTACCACCTTTCATACTTCCGGAGTTTGATGATGAACCACCACCTCCACTACTTCCACCGCCAAAAGAGATATCTACTCCATCGTCTCTACCTCCACTTCCTTTACCCCTACCTCCACTTCCTTTACCTCTACCACCACTTGATATACCAACACTTCCTCCAGACAAACCCCCACCACCAGCATTTCCTCTACCACCACTTCCATCTGCACCTCCTCCTTTTCCACTACCCTTACCACCACCCTTACCACCATTTCCTCCTCTACCTGATCCACCTCCTGACATGTCTCCATATACTTCTGCATAATCTCCACCCATTGATGTATAATCTCCACTCGAAATTCTGCCACCAACTCCACCACTGCGACTTTGATCTCCTCCTGTGATTCGTCCTCCACCTGATAAACCTCCCTGTGGTCCTGAAAATCTATTTACGTCATGTGATCGGGAAGGTCCATTATACCCCTGTGGTCCAAAATATCCATTGGAATTTTGTGATCCAAAAACCCCGTTGTATCCTTGCGATCCATAAGGTTCGTTGTATCCATGTGGCCCAGGAGGTCCGTTGTAGCCCTGTGGTCCGGAATATACATTCCCTCCTTGTGATCCGAAAGTTCCACTATATCCCTGAGGTGCGGAATATCCATTCCAACTTTGCGATCCGAAAGCCCCAATGTATCCCTGTGATCCGTAAGGTCCGTTATATCCTTGCGGTCCTGAATATCCATTTCCTCCCTGTAATCCGGAAGGTCCATTATATCTCTGTTGTCCGGAAAATCCGTTTCCTCCAGAAGCTACGTTTACTCCTGATGTTCCACTAGCTCCATTCACTCCTGGTGATCCAGAAACTCCGTTCCCGCTCGTTAATGCGGGAGTGTTGCTTCCACCCGTCGATCCGAAAACTCTGTTCAATCCTGTTGCGCCAAGAACTCCAAGTCCACCCGTTGATCCAGAAGCGGTGTTTGCTCCTGTTGTTCCCGATGTCTTGGATCCTCCAGTCACTCCAGGAGCTACATTTGCTCCTGTTGATCCAGTAGCTACATTTCCTCCGGTCGGTCCAGGGGCTACATTTCCTCCGGTAATTCCAGGAGCTACATTTGCTCCTGTGGTTCCAGGAGCTACATTTCCTCCGGTCGATCCGGGAGCTGAATTTCCTCCTGTTGTTCCAGTAGCCACATTTCCTCCGGTCGATCCAGATCCTCCAACAGGGTTATTTGACGTTCCACTTATCGGCTGATTGACAAGCGGGACTTGAAGATTCGCCGGGATGTTGTTGGCGTATCCCACAAGATTATTATACCCTCGTACTGGATTTACTGCATACCCCTGTCTACCGTAAACCATTGGTCTCGCCATTCCATTCCCAGTTCTTTGGCCAAGAGGTTTCACAGCTTGTTGGCTGTATATCATTGACTGACGGTTTGGATATAGAACATTGGTGTTGGCCATCTGTAACCCTTGCCTCTGGTTGATGTTCCCGTTGGAGAGTCGTCCCTTGTTGAGTCCCACAGGTCGGAAGTTGTTGACTCCCTGTCTTGGCATGCCCATTCCTTTTAGTGGTTGGGATGCGGCGGGTTGCAGGACGTTTTGCTGGAACATTGGTAACTGGGTAACTGTGCTGGTTGTAGCATAGCTCGGTTGGCAAGTAGAGGTTGTCGGGGTAGACCGGTGTAAACGGGTCGGTTGACAAGTTGAGGTTGGTTGTATTGTGACAGAGGTATCCCATTGGTTCCGTTTTGTAATGCGTTTGTGGAGACTTGTGGATATGTTTTGCTGGTTGAATCTGAACCAAAATTAAAATGTCAATTGTTAGGGAAATAGTGCTTTATATATTTATTTACATTGGGTTTAACGGCACACTGTACTGATGACTACAATATATTAGCGTCGGTGGATGATGAATGAGATGATGGAATGATGAGATGAAATATTATTTCATCAGGTGTTTTGGATGGTGAGAAGGAGTCAGTCCTGGCCTGTTTAAGGAACCATCCCTGTATTGACCTGAAAAGCAGAGGGAAACCTAAAAAAGAAACTGCCAGCTACGATGGTCGACCATGGCGAGAATAGAGTTCCGGTCTCCTGAATGACGGTTCAGTGTATTAACCACTCAGTTACACGTCTCAGTAGTAAATGGAGCTGACACTTGAATGATTATATTTTGTATACGCCTCATGTATCGTTTCTTTTTTTCTTATTATGCTATACCTATTTCAAAAACCCTCGGCAGTGGACCTAATTATACTTTCAAAATGTTTTTGTATTCCTCATATTCATATAGCTATCTGGGTTCAGTATTTTGATCTTTATTCATTCTTGGAATTAATTTTCTCTTGAAAATAAAGTGTTTTTAAATCAATTGAATATATAAATTATCAATTATTTTGCAACATGTTTGGCTATTCTATCAAGGCCGACTTTTCATTCACGTTCATAAGGGTGATAGCTTGTATTGACAGAAAGAAATCTCATTACAATATCCAGTAAAACGTGACAGACGAATAGTAAGATGATCCGGATAATTATTAGATGAGCGTAGCGAAGCTTTCCATTTCACACCCTAAAAAAAATGGGCTTCGTTTTTATGTTTTTTTTGTTGTTTGTAATCATGTACGCGGCATACAGGTCAGAGAAATGAATCAATCAACTTGAAACTTTTTCTGAACGTTGGTGTCATACCAGAATAGGTTGGGATTGTTATTCAGAAAAATCGGTCGGAAGATTTTTCAGGAAAATAATCGTAAAGTTTGAAAAATCCTCATGAGAATTACCCGGAGGAAAAATACTTAAAAAACAAGAATTCTTCAAAAGCTCTCAAATTTCTACCGAATATGACGGATACTATTATACACATTTTTAGAGATTTTTGCAACAATCGGATGAGAAATAACAAAGAAAACGCAATAAAAGTTTACTTTTTCATTGAATATTTGGATCAATTGAATTTGCAAAGTGTATATGCGACAGGTTGCAGCACTATAAATATCAGAAAGTTGCAGGTAAGGTTTTTGAACGTTTGAAGTAATCCAAGGTCCGTAGATGTAAATTGAGCGGACAAGTTATTTTTCATTCTAGATTTCCATACTTCAAAGCTCATCTTACAACGCGCATCCCGCGTTTTCCTAGTTAGTAATAAAGAAAATAAACCTGAAAATTATCTACACATCTTGATTTTCTAACTTCTATTTGTCATTTGTGAATCGCAACGCTGATTGATTCCACTTCACAGCACTACATGGTTTTGAATCAGTTGATCTAGAGAAATGACAAAAAAAAATCTCCACATCTGCTGATCCAATTTTTGTGAAATTCCGATCTAATATGTATAATTGCTTAGTGTGAATTCAGTGAGAACATTATTGTTTTCCTAAGATTTTTTCCCCACCTATATTTCTAGGATGATTTCCAGAATGTATGACTATTCTAAGAAGTGGTGCAACCGGTTGTGCTCAAAAACTGACAGCCCACAGTTCCATTATGCATGATGCAATATGTGCATGGCAAAGTTCCATCACACTTTGTGTCACCATTTGGCCACCGAGAAAATTTAAAGATGAAAGATAAAACAAGTTAAAGTTGAACACAGACTGGCATGTTGAGGAAAACCACACGGCACAGAGTAAGGTGGAACTGTGTCTTCGCTCAAAGCACATCACAACCATGGATCTAAATCCTCATAAATAATCACAATATTCATTTCAATAACTCTAGGGAAACTAGAAATCTTCATCTCAATTTCAGTAATCATGAATGTTTTTTGTTTGTCCTCCAGAGACCATGAGTCATGACGTAGGCACTAGGAAAACGCTATATATGCGTTGTTAGACGAGCGGAAAGTAATAGTATGTCGACTTCTCTGCCAAACTTTTGCCTAAATTCGCCAATTGGGTAACATTTTAGTTATAAATGGGTAAAAACGACTTCGAGTGGTACCAATTTAGCACATTTCATGTTTTTTCTTCGAAATGGCCGACTCGATCAAGCTGAGAATTACCAGAAACGTGTATCAAGATGTTATTCAACTTCACACAAAATTTCTATTTTTTTGAAAATAACATTTTTTTAATTTTTTTTCCGCCGTGTTATTCTAACGGGTATTTTTGAAATTTCTAAAATTCATACAAATAAAAGTTACCACCCGATGATGCCACAAAACAATACAGATCTAAGCTAGATGAAGAACCATGATTAAAAAAAGTTTGAGGTTGATAGCTGTAGCCGTTTGACCTGTGGAGAACCGACAAAAAAACATAAAAAAAAAACATAAAAACGAACACCAATTTTTTTCAGTATGTCAAATTGAATCCTCGCTAAAGCTCGACTAATTACCGATTCTGTATGGAAACGTGCATGAACAGAATTGAGTGATGTCTACGTCACGACTCAGAAAAAGAGCCAGATCCTGGGAGGCAAATGAATAAATCATAATTTCTGAATTATTATTGATGTTAGTTCTTTCTTGATTTGGAGAATTAAACATCGTCAGTATTCGTTGGAATCTGGGTTTAGGGTTTTAATGCCCTTTAATCTTGTCAGAAACCTGTTTCTTGTTCATATACCTGATGTTTGTTTGACTCCTTGTAACTGCCTCAATGGACCGAATCGATTTGGTTGAAGTAGAACATTTTGAGCGAAAGTAACCCAAATGTGTGGCGAAACCCATACTGAAACAATATAAATATCACATCAGATTATAAAATTATAATATATATTTGTCACATTGAATTTTGATAATCATTATTTTTTGCTTAAGAGGCCGCAGGCGCTCGTATTTCACGCCGCAAACTCTCACGGCCGTAATTTTTGTGATATCAAAATGAGTGTTTTTGCATTCTGTTAGTAATTGAAAAACGAAGGTTACCGTAAATACAGAATTTTGAACCAACAATTTGTGATTTTTCAAATTCTTCAAATGGAAAATGGAAAAATTTCTAATTTACGAAAACCTAGATACATATTTTTTAATACCAAAAAAAAAATTAGAATGTGAAATATATCAAAAGTGTGAGTAAGGGAATTAACGGCGTTTATGTGAATCTGAGTTCGGCGGGCTAGTCTACGGTTTGCGCCTAGAACACAATGCATGTTTTACTCGAGTCTGAAGCGAGCGGACAACAAGCCCATGTAGAGCGCCTGCGGCCTCTTAACGACCCCACCGACAGCTAGGTTATACGGGGGTACGAATTAGCAGGTGATGATTATGAAACTATGGGTTTACAAAAACCCATGCCTTTTGCGGGACTCGAACTCACGCCCAACGGGGCTTCGGTTTCTAAAGGAGTGCCTCAGCCGACTGAGATACCGAGGGCATCAGATTTCAAACAACTTTCAACTCCAAGATTCATTGAATTTTTGAACTTATACAGCTGAAAGATCAAATTTTCCGAGTGTACATTTGACAGTTAGGTGATGAAAGTTGATTAGTTTTTACTCATACCATCTTGTAGGTATTAAAAATATCTGCTTTTTCCTTGTTTAAGAATGCAGATAACTCACACCGTTCGAAAGTTATCATCAGAAACAATCCATGTCATTGAGTTGACTCTGATGCACCTTCAACAATGATTATTGAAAAAAAAAGTTTCATTTCATTTCTTCAAATATCTGAACTTTCATAAATCAATCCACTTTGAATTGAGAAGAAATTGAGAGCTATTCTTTTCTATGAATTCAATTTTTTTTAAATACAAATTGATACAAAGTATAATGTTCCATTAATTGGATGCTGGAAGAATCATAGTATCATTCAGAGTGGTCAAAATTATGATCATTTTCTTCATTCAACACTTTGTAATCCAACTCATCATATTTCAGTGTTATTCAATGGTGTGCTATTATTTACGAATACAGTTATCTCAGAATATTAGTTTTTCGACTCTCGGTACCTTAATTAATCTCTGTAACTATTGAAGATAATCACTACAAATTTGTATCTCAAGTAGAAATAAGTACGCCATACTCGTGTAAATTTTGTTTTTGTATTTGTGTCAAAAAAACCTTCATATCTGAAACTAAAGAAGGTAATCACTTCAAATTTTCACCACATATACATATAAGTATGTCATACTTGTGTGAAGATATATTTTTGTATTTGTGTCAAAAAAAAAACATCGCCAGAAAAATTGTTGTATGCCTGAATATTTAGTATTTTTTTGACACTTTTTGAAAAAAAAAATACGATTTAAAAAAAAAAAATTATTCTCCAGTTCATGTGTCCAAAGGTCCTATGTAACTACTGTTAAAATTTTGAGTATCCAACTTTAATAGTTTGTGTTAAACAAGTACCGTAAAAATACATATAAAACATTTTTGATTTGGTCTACCAATGTCTCCTTAATCACTCACCAAATGAGAAAAGAATAAGTTTCTTCATTCTCTTCTTACACTATCTCTCTCTTCAACCGATTTACTTTCCGTTTAAATGTCTTCTTTTGACAACAATTGTAAGAAAACTACAATATTCAATCACTACCCAAATCATTTATACGAACACTTCCAGAAAAATATCAGTCACCTTATTTTTAATAGTCTTAGTCACCACAAATAATAACAGATAAGTTCAATTTATATAAATATTGTCCATCAATTTACTTAATTCCAAGTAATTATTATTTGTTGACCTTATTTCTTTTTTAATTTCAAAATTTGAACACATATAATTAATTTAATTATCACCATACCTGATATTTCAAAACGAAGGTGTTTTTACTATCACATTTCTAATAGTTCTAGATATTGTGAATATTTATAGGAAATGGAATTCACAGAATTAAAAGAACTGCTCCATATAATTCGGAAGGAACTTCTAGCTGAGTATTGAAGAGTCGATAAAGTAGCAATTAAATGGAGGACAAAGTGTGTAGAATACCAGAGTCGATAAAGTAGCAAATGTAGGACAGATACATGATACAGATAAATGTAGGATTTCGCGTTTGCCTAATATTATACATAGAAGACGTACCAAAACCTGCTGTTTATTATGTATATTTCTCCTGATTTTTTTTTTGTCTATAGGCCTAGTTAGCGCTTTGAATACCCATTTTGGTGAAGCATTCCATTTCCTGGTCGATCAATCCAGGAATGAAATTTTTCCTAGATTTTTACTACTTGTTTTGGACAGTATCTTACATATATGATCTTTTTGGGAAAAAAATGTTCCAGCTTCAATTTTCCTGTTCATGTCACTCCATGCTTCTACCTCATCGCAGGCTTTCTCTCTCTCCCTCACTCTTTTTTTTCTTACTCTCCCCCTCTCTCCCGCTCCCTCTCTCACTCTCTCTCTCTCTCTTTCCTCTCGTAACATTACTGCCTCCGTCATGCAGTTCGTACCTGTCTTAATAGATATTTAATCTTTTTTTTTTTTTAATAACATCGAAATTTGATACAGAATCATTGTTCCCCAATTGAGGCTATGGATGAAAGATAGGATAGTTTGGACGGGGCATCACAAGGGCAATGTTACCACCCCATTTTGATTATTTAGAACTTATGATCTTCAACACCAGGACTGCGCTGTCTGTGACCATAATTTTTCGCCGTAGATAAAAGTCTTTCAGTATAAACACACGAATGTTGATATCTTCCACTTTGAACTAAGTCTCTAGGGCAATGATCACTTCTTTCCATTGACAGCAGATGTAAAATGTAAAACAAGAATATTTAATCTGGAATGAATGTGTACTCCATTTTCTTTTTGAAACGATTGGCATTATAATCAAAATGTGTGGGCTGAAAATGAAAATTGTGTTTGTGTTTTGGACTTGAGTAATAATTGGGAAGATTACGGAAAATTTTATTCGTCGAGTTTTCACTTCTGCGCAAGTGAAGCTTTTCAAAAAGTATAGAAGATTTTCTAGACTACACATAAGCGGTTGACTGGTAACTCTCTTATAAACTATTGAGTACAGAGTTGAATAATAAATTACTTTCCAACAGCCAAATTTTATCAAAATTGTTTTCATTTGACATTTTTGCAAAAATATAATGTACTTTTCGAGTTAGTTACCGACCAATTCATTCTTGATCTATTATGAATATTATGAAGGTATTCAATCATTTCAAATTCTCAATTTCCTATTTCAAATTTCATTTCTCATGGGCCATGATTGGATGAGCGAAGCAGACTCAATTTCACAATACCCGAAAAAAGTACTTTTTCGCGCTCCACAGGTCAAACGAAAATCCAGAATCAGTTGGAACTTGGCATACACAAGTGTCCATTTCAAAGTTTTCCAAAATCTCATGAGAATAACCCAGAAGAAAAATATGCGTGAAAAATATTTCATCCGAGAGAATTCAAATTATCAGAAAATTTCAATACGATAATGATACACATTATTCCGAACTTTCACTCAAATCGGATCAGTCGTTTTGATGTAAAAAAATATATGGTATAATTTTTGTAAACTAGGAAAACGCGGGATGCGCGTTGTGAGATGAGCTTAGAAGTATGGAAATGTAGAATGAAAAATTACTTGAGTAAGATCAATTTACATCTACGGACCTTGGATTACTTCAAACGTTCAAATACCTTACCTGCAACTTGTTGATATTTATAGTGCTGCAACCTGTCGCATATACACTTAACAAATCCAATTGATCAAAATACTCAATAAAATGTACACGTTTATTGCGTTTTCTTTGTTATTTCACATCTAATTGTTACAAAAATCTCTGTAAAGTTGTATAATAGTATTGTTCATATTTGGTGAAAATTTGAGAGCTTCTGAAAAATTCTTGTTTTTCAAGTATTTTTCCTCGGGTTATTCATATGAGAATTTTTCAAACTTTACTATTTTTCTCCGGAAAACCCTTTCGACCTTTCTGAATAACAATCTCAGTCTATTCTGCTATTACAGAAATATGAAGAAAAAGTTTCGAGTCTATTGGTATTTTTTCCTGACCTGTATGCCGCGCACAAAATTCAAAAAAAAAAAAGCAAAAGAACGAAGCACTTTTTTCCGGTATGTGAAATGGAATCTTCGCTACGCTCATCTAATCATTCAAAGCTATTAATATACCAATTAAATTCAAGCAACAAGTGTCACCACTTAATTGTGAACTATTAAAACGAAGCCTTATTCATCATCATTTGAATTAATAAGGAAAGATAAGATGGCAGTGACATAATGGTTTGGATCTCAAGGTATATATATATAATAACTAATTCAAAGATAAGTCGATATGTTCCAGCTCATCCATCAACGCGGCAACACATAACGCGTTTGCCCAGTATATTTACATGAAACTTATCAAATTACCAAACTTTTTAATAAGAACAATTATTGTTTTCTTCGGTAAATAACGTCTTCAGGAGGTAGATTTGGTTGTTTTCAGGGGTAACAAGAATACTATACATAAATTGACGTATAATTAATTATATTCAATGATCAATCTGATACATTTCACACAAAAGACAAGGCGGGAAAGATGTGTTTCATAGTATTTTAATCTCTCAAAACATGTACAAACATTGTGCAAAACAAAACATGTGCAAACATTGTGCTATAACATCTACAAAGATAAA
>OZ023335.1:23633918-23698918 GCA_964007535.1 Brachyptera risi | reverse complement strand
GGAGAGATAATATTTTTCAACATTTTCCGCCCAGCCAAATCTTATGGGGTTTTTAGAAACTTTGAGATGATGATTCTCAAAATGGGTCCGACCGATTCATCCCAAAAACTATACAGTTCTAAGTTGGATAAGTTTGCGTGTACAAAAAAAGTTTCATGTTGATCAGTCAACCCTTGCGACCTGTGGAGTGCTTACAAAAAAAAAAAAAAACACACAGACAAAGCCCTATAAGAGTGGGATGGAGACTTCGCTACGCTCATCAACCAGAGTCAATGAAGTGGCAAGAGTAGAACTTCTTTAACGACTTTTATAGCTTATTCAGATATCAAGGTGTGTAGAATACCAAAGTCGATAAAGTAGCAAGGGTAGAACTACTTCAAGGACTTTTATACCTTATTGAGATATCTCGCTCATCTTACAACGCATATTTCGCGTTTGACTAGTTATTGTTTCGAGCTCAATACGCATCTAGTTTCCCATTTAATTCCATATAAATATCCCTATATCGCTCATTAATCAACTCATATGTTGCTTTAACATAACATGCACTGAATTCATTAGTTATCCTCTGAATTTTAGACCCGCTAAATTTTAGATCCTCTAAATTTTAGATCCTCTGAATTTTAGATCCTCTGAATTTTAGATCCGCTAAATTTTAAATCCTTTGGATTGAATCATTATTAGACGAGCTTCAGCGAGGATTCAATTTGACATACTGAAAAAAATTGGTGTTCGTTTTTTTTTTTTTTTTTTTGTCGGTTCTCCACAGATCGAACGGCTACGGCTATCAACTTCAAACTCTTTTTCGTTATGGTTCCTCATCCAATTTAGATCTGTATAGTTTTGTGGCATCATCGTATGATAACTTTTTTTTATGAATTTTAGAAATTTCAAAAATACTCATTAGAATAACACGTCGAAAAAAAAAAGAAAAATTTTTTTTATTTTCAAAAAAAATGAAATTTTGCGTGAAGTTGAGCTATATCATGATACACATTTCTGAGAACTTCCAGCTTGATTGGGTCGGCCATTTCGAGGGGAAACCATCAAATGTGCCAAATTGGTACCACTCGAAGCAGTTTTTACCCATTTCTAACTTGAATGTCACCCAATTGGCGAATGTAAGCAATAGTTTGGCAGAAAAGTCGATATACTATTACTATCCGCTCGTCTAACAACGCATATATGGCGTTTTCCTAGTATTTATTAATATGGACTTACCGAGTACACAGGTGCGTAAGTGTGGTGCCAACATCATTGCGTCTGTCACCCTGTAGGCTGATGATTAGTCTGACTCTCCACACAAAACTACAATTCTGATCAACCCCCAAAATATTAACACCTACAAAAACACCTAACTTTTAACACGATAACATTAGTACTAACATATCATTAAAATAATTACTCGTTTATTACTTCGTTTGTTTAATGGCAAATTATTGTTTATTGTGAATATATTGAATTTATAATTATATATAATTTGTATGTCGGTAGATCAGTATCTAGCACGCGTTGATCAAGGTACCATTACCCCCCCCCCCCCCCCCCACCGGCACATGTAGCTGAGTGGTTAACGCACTTGCTCCATGTGACCCGGGAGGTAGTGGGAATTTCGGACCCGGTTCGATTCCCGCTACTGTCCATCTTTACATGAGTTTTTCGTGGTTTCCTTCTGTAGTCTAGGCTAATGCCGGGATGGTCCCCACAATATAGGCCACGACCGCTTCCTTCCCACTATCTTTCCCATTAGCCATAAAAACCTTAATCTCATCATTCCATCATCCCATAAATCAACAATGAAGTCTTCTTTATATTCATCAAGGTGTGTAGAATACCAGAGTTGATAAAGTAGCAAGGGTAGAACCACTTTAACGAGTATTATACCTAATCAGATATCTCGCTCATCTTACAACGCATGTGTTGCGTTTGACTAGTAATAGTAAACTCGCTGTTTCTTAGACTGCAAAAACTTGAAATATATCATTCAAAAAATCCACAATCAAGTGTTCACAGTGTTAAAGACGAGGACACCATAACCCCAACTGGATTTTAAATAACAAAGCCAAATAATTATGAATTAATAATAATATTTGTTTCTCTAATTTTAGTGGAAGCTAGAAATGATCATTCTAATTTCAGAAATTATAAAAAAATATGTAGAACTCTCAAATCATAAACCAGCATATCAATGTTTTTTTAATATATATTGGGTTTTAACGACGCACTATACAGATGGCCACAATCTATTGGCATCGGTGAATGATGAATGAGATGATGGGATGATGAGATGAAAGGTTATTTTATTAGGTGTTTTGGATGGTGGGAAGGAGTCGGTCGTGACCTGTTGTTAAGGAACCATATCCCAGTATCAACCTGAACGACAGAGAGAAACCACGAAAAAACCCTGTCAGGATGGTCGACCACGACGGGAATCGAACCCCGGTCTGCCGAATGCATATCAATGTTGATAGAATATAGTCACGCGAGCAATCAACACAATCATAGTTTTTTGTTTGTTTTATATTGGGTTTTAACGATGCACTGTAATGATTACTAAGATCTATTGGCGTCGGATGAATGATTAATGAGATGATGGGATGATGAGATGAAGGTTTTTATGGGTAGTGGGAAGCATAGTGGGAAGGAAGCAGTCGTGGCCTATATTGTGGGAACCATTCCGGCATTAGCCTAGACTACAGAGGGAAACCACGAAAAACCCATTTAAAGATGGACGGTGGCGGGGATCGAACCGGGTCCGATATGTCCCTTCACCTCCCGGGTCACACGAAGCAAGTGAGCCAACCACTCAGCTATTGTGCCGGTCAATCATAGTTGTTGGGAAGCTTTTATATAGATACTCAGGAGGAACCTACCTATCATTTCACATTTTTAGCGTCAATGTGAAATATGAACGATCGTAGTAACCTTCCACTCGAGCATATTCAAGTGAAACTGCTTCAGACTTCACAGAGAAGTATCTTCTCGATCATGATGATTATTATTTGCTTAAGAGGCCGCAGGCGCTCGTATTTCACGTCGCAAACTCTCACGGCCGTAATTTTTGAGATATCAATATGAGTGTTTTTTCATTCTGTTAGTAATTGAAAAACGGAGGTTATCGCATATACAGAATTTTGAATCAAAAATTTGTGATTTTTCAATTTCTTCAAATGGGAAATGAAAACATTTCTAATTTACAAAAACCTAGATACATATTTTTCAATACCGAAAAAAAATATAGAATTTGAAATATATCAGAAGTATGAGCTGGGGAATTAACGGCGTTCATGTGAATCTGAGTTCGGCGGGCTAGTCTACGGGTGGCGCCTAGCACACGATGCATGTTGAACTAGAGTCTGAAGCGAGCGAACAACGAGCCCGTGTAGAGCGCCTGCGGCCTCTTAATGAGCATTTTGAATTTTCTTCCGAATAGTGACCTAGATTTCTGAGATGATGTGCTATCCTGATTTAATTACTCTACTTGAGGGGGGGGGAGGAGGGGGGGGGGCGCCAAAACAACTCGGGCCTGGGGGGTAAAAAGGTCCAAAACATGACCATGCCTACACGATACCATGGCATGCGTGTTATTCCACCGATAACTTCTGTTTGTTGTCTTATCAGCGTATATTACAACCCAACACATGAAAATAAACAACTGACAACTGTGTAATTAATATTTACAATTAAGTTAATCATAGGTTTGACATCGGAGCTTTCTTTATCAGTTGTGGAAATACGAATGATAATATCTTTCATCGTCCTAATGAAAAAAATAAGTATATATTCCTGGCTAACCAAGAATATGATTAGGTCTGAGCGAACGTCCATGCACAAGATCTTTCTTCGTTTGAATGGTGACCATATTTGTTTTCATGTCCTGGTCGAGACGTATCTTGCATGACATGACCATAACATCCTGAACATCATGAATATATTCATTTATATATATATATATATATATATATATATATATATATATATATATATATATATATATATATATATATACATATATATGAAATTAAACGATTTTCGGAAATACCAAGTTATTTAGTTGATTTAATCGGCCACCAACCTTTCGACCACCTTACTGTAGTCATCATCAAGGTGTTATTAACACCTTGATAATATATATATATATATATATATATATATATATATATATATATATATATATATATATATATATGAATATATATATACACATATATATATATATATAAATATATATATATATATATATATATATATATATATATATATATATATATATATATATATATATATATATATAAATATATTTATATATATATATATATATATATATGAATATATATATATATATACATATATGTATATATATATATATATATATATATATATATATATATATATATATATATATATATATTTATATATATATATATATATATATATATATATATATATATTTATATTCTCGAGAGTCCATAGAAATCGATTCATTGAAATCGCTTCTTCTTTTGTGATAACTTTTGACGATATGAGATCAAAATTTCTGATACAGAGGAAACACGAATATTCAGATAACTTTCAGATGGCATGAAATATAACTTCAAGACTCATCTTATAATTGTCAAGTATAAAGAGCTGATATTTCTTACAGCTGTGGCCCACGCTTGACAGTTATGCGGAATCAGTCGAATAGTGATGACGTATTTCGTCCTGGAGGTACTGAATGTATAAATGTGTTAACTTTTAATTTTTAACTTTTAATTTTAATTAATTAATTTTATAAATTTTTAATTTAAATTTAATTTCAAACTTTAAATTTTGATAACTCATATCGTCGGGAGTTATACAAAAATACTGATATCTCGCTAAATCGACTTTCATCCGCCTACCGGCTTGATTGCAGACGTTCGGGGCCCAAGTTGGCAACGGAAAACCAATCATCGTATCAACTTACAGTTTTCGGTTAGATGATCACTAGTATTCAATACACGCTCGTGGTGTATTTTAAACCCTTTCAAAATAATTGTCAAAAATCATAATGTTTTTATACGATTTTTTCAGAGTAATATAATATAGAATCATAATTTTTACTGAACTTAGAGGCACATATATATATATATATATATATATATATATATATATATATATATATATATATTTATTTATGTGTGTGCCTCTACGTTCAGTAAAAATTATGATTGATCATAATTCATAATTTCATATTTCATGAAAAATCATAATTTTTACTGAACGTAGAGGCACACATATATATATATATATATATATATATATATATATATATATATATATATATATATATATATATATATATATATATATACTCATTGTGGTTTTATTGCAAAAAAAATTAGACTGATTGGTCCCACCGTTTACCCACCATCGTGTGTTGTAAACCAAAGGCCTAGCTGCATTGGCGCTTTTTGTCCTGTTTTGACCGTTCCCTTAAGAGGCAGCAGGCGCTCGTATTTCACGCCGCAAACTTTCACGGCCGTAATTTTTGAGATATCAATATCATTGTTTTTGCATTCTGTTGATAATTGAAAGAGGGAGGTTATCGCATTCACAGAATTTTGAACAACAAATTTGTAATTTTTCAAATTCTTCAAATGGAAAATGAAAACATTTCTAGTTTACGGAAACCTAGATATATATTTTTGAATACCGAAAAAAAATATGGACTGTGAAATATATCAAAAGTGTGAGTAAGGGAATTAACGGCATTTACGAGAATATGAGTTCGGCGGGCCAGTCTATGGGCTGCGCCTAGCACACGATGCATGTTAAACTCAAGTCTGAAGCGAGCGAACAACGAGCGCGTGTAGCGCGCCTGCGGCCTCTTAAGGTTATACCCATGAGTTGTGAGATGTGAAGTAGCCTCTAAAATGATGTGTGATGTCTATTTTCTCAGAAAAGTGAGACGTTGATTGGATAGTGTTTACTGAACGAGCTGGATACTATGTCAACATATCCAGTCTTTGTGTTTAACCATTGTTATTAGTAAAATAAACCATCTCAACTAATGAATTGGGTCAGGAAATATGATGTTACATCACAGTCCAAGAGACCGTGAGTCTGTTATTACATTATGTTGTCCCAGTGCTTCCTAAACGAACATCAATAAATCAAAGAGACTGAGATGTGTGGCCAAGAGGTTAATTCACTGAACCGTCATTCAGGAGGCTGAAGCTCGATTTCCACCATGGTCGACGATCCTGACAGTGGCTTTTCGTAGTTTTCCTCTGTCGTTCAGGTAAATACTGGAATGATTCCTCAACAACAGGCCACGACCGACTCCTCCCCACTATCCAAAAACACTGGTACAATAATCTTTCATCTCATCATCCCATCATCTCATTTATCATCTCACCGACGCCAATAGATCTAAGTCATCAGTAGAGTGCGTCGTTATAATTGTTCACATTTTTCGATAAGGTTACATTTTTTTTTTCATATTTCTAGATTGTAATATAAGTATAGTGTGCTTTTGTAATTGAAAATGTTATCCTCGCCACCGTCATTGACATTTGTGAGAGTATAAAAAAATAAAATAATAATAATAATAATCCCAAAATGAGTAGAGAAGGATGGAGTCTTACATTTCCAGAGATCCAGGATGTCATTATCAGGGAAAAAATACAAAATAATAATTCAGGTGAATAAATATACATAATCATTTAATATACAATAATCCTCTTTGGTTCAGCCTTTTCGAAGGAATACTAGTGAATGAATATAAATATATATATATATATATATATATATATATATATATATATATATATATATATATATATATATATATATATATATATAAATATAATAATATTAATATAATAATTCATATAATGATATAAATATAATATATAGATATGAATATAACTATAACTATTCAATCTACAATCATCCTTTCTAGTCATACCCTCAAGCTGCCTTTCCATAAACATGTTTGCGAAGATAAACGAAACAAAACGAAATTAGTCGATAGCCAATCACAGGCCCGAAAACCACTAGGAGTCCATGTTGGAACTTCACAACATGGCGGCCAAGACGAGTTGGGCCAAACTCAACTTTTTTCGTTGCGAATTAATTTCGCAATTAAAAATCGCTATTGCGCAATCGCTAGTGTCTACTTCCGTTTTACGGCACATCGAGTGCTACTCAGTTCGAAATGGAATCACTAGGATGCGCTAGAATTGCGAAATTATTTCGCACATCATGGAAACAGCTATGCGAATTCGTCACGCAAAGTTTTTATGGAAAGCTAGCTTCATTTTCTTTCATAACTGTATTTAAGAAGGTGAATGATTATCAGTTACATAATTACTGTACCTATATTGTTTGAAATGTGCTCTGAACCTTTATAAAGAGTTGAAGTTCTCTGTTAGGATTACACTGATTGACCAATACTGTCCAGTGAAATTTGAATTAAAAGTAATTTGAAGAAGTGTGATAGGCCTATAGTATGGAAAAAAGCACTCACAAATTCCAAACTGAAAACGTTCCATTGTGTGTAGTTAATTGTTACTTCATTTCGCCGACCATATTGCATTTAGGTCTAGGGAATGTTCGTTTCACTGGCGAATAGGTTCTTCTCTAAAGCTGACCTTCCATCAACGCGGTATTTGTTTAGCGAATTCGCTAAGCGGTTTTTTAAGCCACCATGATGATAAATAAGCTGGATTCACAATGCGAACTAATGATTAGTGACTAATACTAAATACTAAAATTAAGAAACTGAGCATTCACATAGCCTTGAAATAAGAATTAATTTTGACCGAAATGACGTACTTTTCATGAGTCGTAGCTTTCTTAAGATGACAGATTTAAATTGAAATCTACATGTTAGAAGGCTGTAAACGAGCGGTTCATCGAGCGGGATAGCTTCCTTTTGCATTAAACTTCTGTCATTTCGAATTCACGACTTCTGATTGGTCGGACTAAAGATTGAAACTAATGATTGATACTAAAGTTGGAAGTAAGTCCACTTTCAAGGTCAGTCACTAATATTAAACACAATGTGAACGTCAACATTGATTCCGTATCTGCCAACTTTAGTTAATCATTAATCACTAATTATTAGTTCGCATTGTGAATCTAGCTTGAAGCGACCAATCAGTGATGAAAGTTACACGATTTCTAATTGTTGAACTCGCCACAATTCCACAGCCTTGCGAAAGCAAAACGTAAATCGCGTTCATGGTAGGCCAGCTTAAGGGGTGCATATAGGCTTCGTTGCCTACTAGCATGAAAGGGTGGTTGCCGTCACTTCAATTCAAGGGGTAGAAGATCTTGTTGCCTTCCGAGGATGAGAAAGTGTTTGCCGTCACTTTACTGCAAGGGGTAGAAGATCTCGTTGCCTTACGAGAATGAGAGGGTGGTGGCCGTCACTTCACTGCAAGGGGTGAATAGGCTTTATTGCCTACTAAGATGAGAAGGTGGTTGCCGTCACTTTACTGCAAGGGGTAGAAGATCTCGTTGCCTTACGAGAATGAGAGGGTGGTGGCCGTCACTTCACTGCAAGGGGTGAATAGGCTTTATTGCCTACTAAGATGAGAAGGTGGTTGCCGTCACTTTACTGCAAGGGGTAGAAGATCTCGTTGCCTTACGAGAATGAGAGGGTGGTGGCCGTCACTTCACTGCAAGGGGTGAATAGGCTTTATCGCCTACTAAGATGAGAAGGTGGTTGCCGTCACTTTACTGCAAGGGGTAGAAGATCTCGTTGTCTTACGAGAATGAGAGGGTGGTTGCCGTCACTTCACTGCAATGGGCGAATAGGCTTTATTGCCTACTAAGATGACAAGGTGGTTGCTGTTTATTCAATTCAAGGGGTAGAGGACCTCGTTGACAGCTCGTATGAGGGGAAATTTGCCACCACTTGCACACCGATCTTTGAAGTCATCCATTTCCATCATCGAGATCATCGCACCTCCCAAACCGTTTTCAACGACGTATTGAGCCTGGAATAAAGAAATAAGATGTATTTTAGTATCCCCCGTACAATCCAGCTGTTGGTGGGGTCGTTGAGCAAATAATCGGAACAGTATTTTAGTATTCGTCCGAATAACTAAATTATGTGAGTGAAAATATTTTCAAATGTACTTATTGAGCTGAAATTAATATTTCATTCTTGTTTGATCATAATCCTGTGTAATAATCTTGCAGGGGACCGATGAAGGTCATATATTTACAATTAATTCAATGAGTCTGATTGAACTGTTTTCTTTGGGGGAAGCTGGTAGAGAGGAAGATCACCTTTGAGGTGCCTCTTCTGAGAGATCGCACCTTGCCATTCTCTTCTTCATTCGGCAAGAATCACTTATAACAAGTATCACATCTATAGCTCAGTTGCTAACGCGCTCGATCCATGTGATCAGGAGATTAAGGGTATATCGGACCTGGTTCGATCCCTGTCACCGGCCACCCTCACAGATATGTTTCGTGGTTTCCCAATGATTTCTACACTACTTTATATATATATATATATATATATTGGGTTTCAACGACGCACTGTGATGATGACTGAGATCTATTGGCATCGGATGAATGATTAATGAGATGATGGGATGATGATATGAAGGTTCTATGGGTAATGGGAATAATAGTGGAAAGGAAGCGGTCGTGGCCTATATTGTGGGAACCATCCCGGCATTAGCCTAGACTACAGAGGGAAACCACGAAAAACCCCTGTAAAGATGGACGGTGGCGGGGATCGAACCGGGTCCGATATGTCCCTTCACCTCCCGGGTCACATGAAGCAAGTGAGCTAACCACTCAGCTACTGTGCCGGTTTCTACACTATTCCCGAGATGGTTTTTACAATATAGATCAAGATATCTTCCTTCCCAATATCTAAATAACCTCCATCTCATCATTTCGTCATCTCATTCTTATTCCATTCGACGCCAATAGATCATGATGATCATTCAAGTGCGGCGCTGGACCCGATATGAATGAATAAATAGTTGTGATAATTGGATGAGCGTAGCGAAGACTCAATTTCACTGTACTTGAAAAATCGAATGTGTTTTTTTTTTTTTTTTTTTTTTTTTTGTTCGCGCTCTACAGGTCGAACAAAAATTCAGATCATGATGAAACTTGGCACACACATGAACCCCTATCTGACTTGATGCTGTATAGTTTTGAGGCGCGATCAGTTCAACAATTCTTGAGATAAATCATTTTGAAGTTTTCAAAAAACCCATATGAATAAGCCAGACGGAAAAAATGACAAAGTGAATGTTCTTCGAAATATTTCAAATTTTCACAGAACTCGAACAACATAATAATACACATTATAACGTACTTTTACAATAATCGGATGTGACGTTTCGGAGTAAAAAATTTAAAAATGCGATTTTAATTTATTTAATTACTTCATTTTTTTTATTCGCTCATCCATCAACGCGGAAACACATAACGCGTTTTCCTAGTGATAAGAAATTGATATCATTTGATATTGTTTCTACCTTCTGTTGGATGGAGCGCGGATTGTCGTAGCCGATCCACTGATCTGCCAAGTAGGTGTAGGGCACCTGTTGCTTCTTGTTGTACCTGACGGTCCACGGTACAGATCTCTGTGCTACACAAATCTAGAACAACATGTACAACATGTACAACATGTACAACATGTACAACATGTACAACATGTACAACATGAACAAAATGTACAATATGCATAGAATATCAACATGGAGGGCTTGAAGTATATGTAAAAGTCTTTTTCTGTCGTTTGATACCAGCTGAACCTGATGAAAGAACCTTTCATCTCATACCATCATTCATTCATCATTCACCGACGCCAATAGATCGTATAGTCATCAGTACAATGCGTCGCTTAACCCCATGTGAATGAATCAAAATTAGGTCGTCACTGTTCACATAATGTAATAACATAGATAAAGGTGAAGTTCGAGAATAAAATCGCGAAATTATCATTCCCAATACAAATACAGTTACGGAATACGGAGAACGGAAAATACGGAATACGGAAAATACGGAATACAGGAATTGATCATTATTCCGGATATTCTCAATTCACCATTCACCATTTTGTTAAAAGCCTGTAATATAATAATCAATTATTTGTTTTGAAGTGATTAGATCGCCTTTTTAATTTGTTCGTCCGAGATATGCTATCGTGTCATATCCTTGGCCTCAATCGGGGAACAGTGGCAATTATGACAAGTTTTATGTCACGGCAAGTATTGGTGTCGAATGTTTCGTATTATGGAGTATCAATTATTTGGATGTTTATGTCCATATATATATATATATATATATATATATATATATATATATATATATATATATATATATATATATATATATATATATATATATATATATATACATATATATATATATATATATATATATATATATATATATATATATATCTACATATATATATATATATATATATATATATATATATATATATATATATATATATATATATATATATATATATATATATATATATATATTTATATATTTATATATTTATATATTTATATTCATTTATATTATTATTTTTTTTTAAATATTGTTCAATCTAAAAATTAGATCTCTTACTTATGCTTTCATAGTTGCCACTCAATTCATCATCATATTTACATTTTCTTGATCACCTTCTTCATAAATTCTTCATAAATTCAACATAAAAATTAAAAAAATATACAGATTATAATATTCTTTGTTTCTCCCACAGTCAAGTCTTCTTTGAAGACTTTGTGGATTTTTTACTGTCATGTGTATTTTTGTATGTGAAAAAAAAGATTAATAAAAAAAAAAATATATACAGGACAGCTCAGTCCTGGTGTTGAAGCTCATTAGTTTTTAATAATCAAACTGGGGTGGTAAGATCGCCCTTGTGGTGCCCCGTCCAAACGATCCTATCTTTCATTCATGGACTTAATTGGGAACAATGATTTTGTACCAAGTTCCGATGTAATTGAATATATATATATATATATATATATATATATATATATATATATATATATTTTTGTTTTCATATATATAAATATATATATATATATATATATATATATATATATATATATATATATATATATATATATGTATATATATATATATATAAATATATATATATATATATATATATATATATATATATATATATATATATATCTATATATATTTTTTTTCATATATATAAATATATATATACATATATATATATATATATATATATATATATATATATATATATATATATATATATATATATATATATATATATGTAAGTATATATATATATATATATATATATATATATATATATATATATATATATATATATATATATATATATTGAGTTTGTACGGACGCATTGTACTGCTGTTAAGATATATTTGCGTCGAGGAATTAAAAATTGGATCATTAAATTAGGAGATGGAAAGTTAATTATGGTTTTCGAATAATCGGTCGTAGTCTGCTGTTAAAGGATCATCCCACTACCTGAATGTCTGAGGAAAACCACGATAAATCTCTTCCAGGATGGTCTACCATGATGAGAATCGGAACCCTGTCTCCTGAACGACAGTTCAATATGCTAGCCACTCAGCCACTCGTCTTAGCATGTAAATACCATATGATTTTGATGGAATTAAATGATAATGAGGTTTCAGAAAATATGTCATCCTCCATCTATTCAATTTGTATCACTTATATTTATTTCATCCCAATCCAGCGATGTTATATTTTTATTTCTCCAGTAACGAAATGATGTATTTTTGATTTGATTTATTAAATGAAGAATGATCAAAATATATATTCTCCTCAGTTTCATTGAACATCTGTTTTAATGAGACTGAAACATTTTGATTACCATTGATCGCATCAATTAAGCAATTATATCACACGCACATTTCAATCACAACCAATTAAAAAAGTTCGTACGTTCAGGTTTCCTACCACACATATGGCTCTGTATTTTTATTAGCTCTCCCACATATTATGTGAGACTTTGATATATGAGGTTTTTAATAAATTTAATCGTTATTTCAATTTCTATTTTTCAGAAAATCATGTTCCACTGTTTCCTCACTATACTATTCACGCGGTTTTTACGCATAATATGATCGGGACTTTTGAAAACTGAAGACATCTGTGGCGAAAAACTAAGGTCACAGATCGCCTAGACCTGGGGTAAAAATTCATTGTTCTTATATTTGAGATAATCAAAATGAGGTGGTGAAATTACTTCTGTGGTGCCCCGTCCAAACTATCTCACTCTCATACATAGCTTCAATTGATAAACAGTGATTTTGTATCAAATTTCGACGTTATTAAAAAAAACAGTTTCAAACATGATTGAATGTTTGCGTTCTTTATATATTCGAATTGTCATTATGCTATCGTATATCATCATTAAAATTATTCATTATATTTTTAAGCATTCAATTTCAGTTATAATTGTTATTTTGTTCTCATCAACTGATGCCAGGCAGTGTGTTATGTATTATCACTAGGAAAACGCCATATACGCGTTGTTAGACGAGCGGATAGTAACAGTATGTCGATTTTTTTGCGAAAATTTTGCCTAAATTCGCCAATTGGGTGACATTTAAGTTATAAATGGGTAAAAACTGCTTCGAGTGGTACCAATTTGGCACATTTTATGTTTTTTCTTCAAAATGTCTCACCCGATCAAGCTGACAATTCTAAGAAATGTGTATCAGAATGTAATTCAACTTCGTGCGAATTTTTTTTTTGGAAAATATTTTTTTTTCGCTGTGTTATTTCGATGGGTATTTTTGAAATTTCTAAAAATCATAAAAATGAAAGTTACCACCCGATAATATCACAAAACTACACAGATCTAAGTTAGATAAGGAACTATGATGGAAAAAAGTTTGAAGTTGATAGCTGTAGTCGATTTACCTGTGGAGAACCGACAAAAAAAACATAAAAAAAAACATAAAAACGAACACCAATTTTTTCCAGTATGTCGAATTGAATCATAACTAAAGCTCGTCTAATTATGTTCAATATGGCTGTTATAATGATATTCATATTGTTTCAATTTGAAAAACATCAAATAATGAAACAAACAAACTATACCTCATTGTATCCCATGATGCCTTCGACTTTAGTTATCGGTCCCCGTTTCCCTGCAGCTACAGTTGGTGACCCCACCGCGTAGTCCCCATCCTCAGCCAGTGTGAAGGAGCTACCAAAGGCTGCCATGCCGAGGTTTATCTTCTCTCGAGGAACTCCTTGGGATATCCAGTACTGGATGCTGTTATCCTGGAGAGAGAATAACATGGAAAACATTTGAAAATAATAATAACATTTTTCGTTTTGTGTGTGCGAAGCCATGTGCGAATTATTGTCATTAGGGACCTTGTTTTGTACGTCCGATCAAAGAATCTCCTCTGTGGCAGATGACACAAATGATACACTATTGTGGTATATATTTATTAATTTCCTTCTCGCTTAGCTTCTTCCAGGCAGGCAGCCCGCACACAAGAGTATAGCTCTCTTAACTCTTTGAAGCACAGTGCTATTGAAAATTTATCACTTTTTTTAGATCATTTTTTCGATTTAAATGCATGGCGGTATGGTTTTGGTACCACTTCGTAGACATGGTCTAGGTAGTACTGCTCACACTCAACCGATGGCGCTGGCGTTTTGGTTCATTCGGGAGTCACAGCTGTGTTTTCAAAACCAGAACCTAGGCCATGTTGATTCATGCAAATGTCTGACTTCAAACTCATCCCGTTCAAATCTATTTCGATTGTTTTCCGTATTTATAATTGGTAAAATGTATCAAAGTTACGGGTCAGACTGAGAAATCATCGTAAGTTGTAATTTTAAATACTTTTATAAATTTTAAATTTTAAAATTTCGATGATTTTTTAATTTTAAAATAATTTTGATTTTAATTCTGATTTCAAAGTGGTTAGATTCAAAAAAAAAATGGAACTGTATTTTTTAAATAATTGTTTGAGTCTATTTCCATAGTCAAAAGTTCATAAGTCAAAAGTCAAAAGTCATAGTTCAAAAGTTTTAACACATTTTCAGTTCTCAGTGTAATTCATGCTGCAAAGAGTTAGGCGGGTTTCTTGATGTATTTTTAATTCACACTCCCATCATTTTTATACTCACAGTTACACCATCATATCTCAATTGAATGTTGTTCATGAGAATTATGTTTCAGAAAAAAAAAATGATACAGAAATTAAACGGAATTATTCAAAAATCGAATGAAATTAATGGAACGAGATTTTGATAGAATATCTTGATATGTGTTGATATCTTTATATCTTATCTTTATATATCTTATATCTTGAAATATAATTCGATAACCAAGCAAAGTTTCAGGATCTGGATGACTCGTTCCAATCTCAGTGGCCATATTGGACATTCACAAATAGAATCTAAGCAACGCATTCTACATTATCACTAATATATGTCGAATATGGCGGAAACTTCCCGACTTGCCAAGCTGTGTCAAGCTAGGTATACTGCTGAGACACAAATATATACGCATATATATATATATATATATATATATATATATATATATATATATATATATATATATATTGAAACTTTTAAACTTTCACGACTCATTTTAATCTTCCTATTAAATATATATCATTATTATATATATATATATATATATATATATATATATATATATATATATATATATATATATATATATATATATAGATAGAAAGATACATATATATATATATATATATATATATATATATATATATATATATATATATATACATAAATATATATATATATATATATATATATATATATATATATATATATATATATAAATATATATATATATCCTGATATTTCGTCCTGTTAAAAGTCCAGTTGACTCACCACATTCAGTTCTTGTTGCTCAGGTGTTAAGTCCTGCGCGGCGTTTGCGTAGAGAGGGGCGTTATGACCAGTGGCGTTCTCGTGAGCATGATAGCTGAACGCCATGACGTTGATGAAGTCCAAACTCCTTGATTATAACAATTACAAAACAAACAATGTGTTACGATTTAAGCACCTTGGACAAAAGAGTGATGCCAAGAGGGCTTATATCGTCGGAACAATGTATGAAAAGAAGAAATTATTACCACGATATAGTGATATCAACCTATTTCATCATAATATAAAGGAGGTGACCCAACTTGGGTCTTGAAAGTGAAATATTTCCAGGGTCAGAATCTGAGTCCAGCGTCCCGATTGCCTGTAGCGCAACCATCGCTCTTATATCAAACTATTCAGAACAACAATGCTCAACAATGCTATACACGGCCCAGTAGATTACGAGAATGATAGATTTTGTAAGTTCAACAATGCCACCGGTACCGTAGCCACTCTTATTTACATCTAGTTCACAAGGGGATCTGCTAAATCGCGACAGGCAATCGGGGCTATTGGCTCTGATCTGACGGCAAGAATCACAAAAACCTTCCATGTTATCAGTATGGGAGGGAGCACCTTCTATATATTATGATCAAATAGGTTGGTGTCACTACATCGTGGTATTACTGTTGGAAACTAATTCATTATGTTGTGAAAATCGATAGAATACCGATAGAAAATCGATAAAAACCTATTTATAAAGTGTACAATGTTTTAATTCAACTTCAATAATTATCATTCAATATTGGTATAATTGTAGCAAATGTCATTAGGTGATGAAGAAAATATAGTCAAGAGAGTGCAGGCACGGTGCTCCAAAAAATGGAGAAATTCATTCTCACAATTTTTCGTCTCTGTCCATTTGCCAATGTTATTGAATGAGAAGTTCACAGCCTGAAGATGAGTGTACGCTTTTCAATTGATTATGTGATTCTATTTTCATGGATTTGATCGATTTTGAGATAATACGTCAATTAATTTCACCACATTCTTAACATGGAATATCATAAAATGGCGTATCATAAAATGGAATATCATAAAATGGAATATCGTGAATGTAATATCATAAAATGGAATATCATAAAATGGAATATCATCCTAGAAATTATCTTCAAGTTGTATACTTTTTCATTCAATAACACTAGTTTGTGAACATGGAAAAATATAGTGAGAATTGATCTCTTCATTTGCATGAGCCATTTGTATTCGTCAAATTGTACCTCCTTGAGATGAATTGTTATTCATTTTTAATTATTCACGAATGAAAATGATTTCATTTTCAGAGAGTTTATTTGATTGCTTCGTAATATTGTTTATAACTTACGTCATCATGCCTTCAATGTCGTAGATATCCGCCACTGTTGAAGCTATCGACGCCACTGACGCTGACAGTAGTAGTGGCGGATCGTGAGTGTCGAACATTTTACGCAAAGCACTCAAGAAGGAGACGTAATTTTCCTGAAAAAAATAGTGAAGATTTACTAATAAATATAGGCTATATCTAGTCAACTATATAGAGCTATATATAATACCCAATCACATGGATCCAATCGTTCGGAACAAATTTTGTATAATCAATTTCAGAAGATGTATTGGATTTTTTTTGAGAAATCTTCGAGATTTGAGAATCTTCTATGAAATACTTGTTCAAAATTGAAAAAAAATTGAAAACTTTCGATTCATTTTTTTTTCATTAGTCTTTCGCCCCTATACCCAGTTCTGACGATCGATTTGCACGTCAGAATCGCTACGGTCCTCCATCAGTTTTTTTTTTAATGGCCGTTTTTTTCTTAAATTTTGTGGAATATTCCCAAAAAAAGTCCCATCGGAATTTTGTCAGATTGAGATTTGATATCTTGTCAAGATTTGATTTGAATTTCTATCTATAGTCGTTCGAACCCGCTTCTGTGTCACGGAAAGTCAGATTTACCGAAAACAACGTTTCCATTTTCATTCACTTTTATTCACTACTATTGTTTTTCCACCCTCACTCGTAACGAGAGATATACTTATTCAGTTATTCTATTCTCATCTTGAATCGAATTCTTTCAATTTATTTCTATAAATTAAGATTCATTTCATCTGAACCCCTATTCCTGAGATAAATGAGATGTGAGAAGAATAAAAATGAGTGAGAAAACGATTATCTCACTTGAAATGGCCGATTTACCATTACCAATCGGCCATTTCAAGTGAGAAAATCGTTTTCTCACTCATTTTTATTCTTCTCACATCTCATTTATCTCAGAAATAGGGATCCTGGATGACTGTTTTTTATTAAATTCCGTAAAATATTCTCAAAAGTTCTATCGAAATTGATTGAAATTTCTATTTATCCTCATTCAAACCCGTTTCTATCACGGAAGTCTTCCGGAAAACGTCTCCGTTTCCATTCACTTGTATTAACTACTGTTGTTCCACGAATCCCCCTCACTCCCCACTCGTACCCTCACTCGTCACAGGA
This sequence comes from Brachyptera risi, assembly GCA_964007535.1. Lineage (NCBI taxonomy): Eukaryota > Metazoa > Arthropoda > Insecta > Plecoptera > Taeniopterygidae > Brachyptera > Brachyptera risi. Next base: position 23,680,524 of record OZ023335.1, on the reverse strand, counting down.
GATATAACTGTTCTATTCCCACCTTGTCTTCGGGAACGCCGCCATTCTCAGTCGGGAAGAACCAGTCCAGGTCGACTCCATCCAGCTGGTGACGCGTCACGGTCTCGTAAATAAACTTGACGAATGTTTCGATACTGGCTGCGTCAATAACGCTCTGGAAGCAGAATATTTTCATTTCGTTCAATTCAAAATATATAATTTTTTTTTCATAAAATATGTTTGATCATAATTATTCTCATTTTATTTTCAATTTCACATGGTCAACTATTACCTGTTCTATTTATAATTCCAGTTGAATTTTGAGATATTATCTCATTTACGAGGTGTGTTTTCAATTTTTATATATCACCACGGTCTTCTAAATTCATATAAACTAGTCAAACGCGAAATATGCGTTGTAAGATGAGCGAGATATCTGAATAAGGTATAAAAGTCCTTGAAGGACTTCTACCCTTGCTACTTTATCGACTCTGGTATTCTACACACCTTGATATCTGAATAAGCTATTAAAGTCGTTAAAGTAGTTCTACTCTTGCCACTTCATTGACTCTGGTATTCTACACACCTTGACGCATATAAAAAATACTTCATTGTTGGTCAACTCTTGAATCTAGAAAGCAGTGAATCTTGACAACTTAATTCTGTCACAATTTACATGATATTATATTTTATGAATATTATCAGTCATTTTATTTTTTTCTTTAAAACGACTGATCAAAATTGCTTAAAAAATCGTAATAATGTGTAGAATCCATGTATACACATTTAGAGAAAATTTCATCCCATTTGGAGAGATTTTATTTTTCAACATTTTCCGCCCAGCCAAATCTTATGGGGTTTTTAGAAACTTTGAGATGATGATTCTCAAAATCGGTCCAACCGATTCATCCCAAAAACTATACAGTTCTAAGTTGGATGAGTTTGCGTGTACAAAAAAAGTTTCATGTTTATCAGTCAACCCTTGCGACCTGTGGAGTGCTTACAAAAAAAAAAAAAAAAAAAAACACACAGACAAAGCCCTATAAGAGTGGGATGGAGACTTCGCTACGCTCATCAATAAATAAATTATAAATTCTCGATTCAATTCAAAACGCATTCTATGACCTCAATGAAATCCTTTCTTTAAAGTTATACTAGACAATAATTCCATCATAACATATATTATACATCATTCTGTCTGTTATAATCATATCTTTCTGTCTACTCATTTGTATTCTAGTTCCATCCTGACTTGGTTTTTCGTGGTTTCCCACAGTCCTTGGAGCAAATGCTTGGATGAAGTACTAATTGGCCACGACCAATAATTAGTAGAGCGATAGGCCTAATTATAACATTATAGGCCTATCACTAATTTAATTTGTGCATTTTGTATAATGATCAATTTCACATCTGCTGTCAAGGGAAAGAAGTGATCATTGCCAAAGAAACTTAGTTCAAAGTGGAAGATATCAACATTCGTGTGTTTATACTGAAAGACTTTTATCTACGGCGAAAAATTATGGTCACAGACAGCGCAGTCCTGGTGTTGAAGATCATTAGTTTTAAATAATCAAAATGGGGTGGTAAGATCGCCCTTGTGGTGCCCCGTCTAAACGATCCTATCTTTCATCCTTAGCCTTAATTGGGGAACAATGATTTTGTATCAAATTTCGATGTTATTAAAAAAATATATATATATTCCCTGTATTAGTACTATGTGTGAATCTTTGGACTAGATGAAAAATAGATGGATATCATTCTCAATAAAATATATTCAGGAATTATGATTTCATGAAAAAGATTCTACATCTTTTTTGTTCAATGTATATGTTGAGATGAAAAAATATTCGGAGAAAAGTGATCGACTTCAACCCGATTTTGCGATAAATGAATGTAGCAAGTTTACGGAGTTGATGAAAATACCAAAACGGCGAGATATTTCAACCTTTCATCGTATAAGATCAACTTGAAGATTATTAGACGAGCTTTAGCGAGGATTCAATTTGACATACTGAAAAATATTGGTGTTCGTTTCTATGTTTTTATTCAATGAATTTTAGAAATTTCAAAAATTCCTATTAGAATAACAAGGCGAAAAAAAAGAAAATATTTTCATTTTCAAAAAGAATGAAAATTTTTCGTGAAGTTGAGTTACATTCTGATACACATTTCTGAAATCTTTCAGCTTGATCCGGTGAGCCATTTCGAAGAAAAACCATAAAATGTGCCAAATTGGTACCACTCGAAGCAGTTTTTACACATTTCTAACTTAAATGTCACCCAATTGGCGAATGTAGGAGAATTTTGGCAAAAAAGTCGACATACTATTACTTTCCGCTCGTCTAACAACGCGTATATGGCGATTTCCTAGATAATATGAACCACAGAAAATCTTTCCGACCCATATAGATCTTCATAGATCACAATTTCTATATATATATATTTTTTTTTTTTAATAACATCGAAACTTGATACAAAATCATTGTTCCCCAATTGAGGCTATGGATGAAAGATAGGATCGTTTGGACGGGGCACCACAAGGGCGATCTTACCACCCTATTTTGATTATTTAAAACTAATGATCTTCAACACCAGGACTGCGCTGTCTGTGACCATAATTTTTCGCCGTAGATAAAAGTCTTTCAGTATCAACACACAAATGTTGATATCTTCCACTTTGAACCAAGTCTCTTGGGCAATGATTACTTCTTTCCCTATTATATTGTAAATGTGAATATTATAATTACCTTTGAATATTCTTTAGCTGATAAATCATGGTCTCCTCCGAAGGCGACCATCAACTTCGCCTGAGGATTTCTCTCCTTCAGTGTGAGTAAGTCAGAAATACCGTCTGAAATGTCATCCAATTTATATTATCAGGTCATGTCATAGACGGAAGATATTATAACAAGACAGTGCACTATCATAGATGAGAACGAATCTCCGCGCTTTCTTCCATTCCTCTTTTTGTTTTTATTAAAGTGCATCTGGCATAACCGGATGTGACCAGTCAAAACCTCACAAATACGGTTCTCCTTCGGTCCAGAAAATACATACATGAACTATACTTATAAATATAAGTAACGAAAAAATTGAGGTGGTTGAAAAATATATATATTTTTTTTTGATAACATCGAAACTTGATACAAAATCATTGTTCCCCAATTAAGGCTATGGATGAAAGATAGGATCGTTTGGACGAGGCATCACAAGGGCGATCTTATATTAAAAAATATAGTAAATGTACAGTTGAATATAGTAATATAATAAATATGAGTAATTAAGAAATATCTATAATGAATATGAGGAACGGAAAAACGAAATGTAAAGAATGAAGAAGTATAAGACAAAGGAAATAATATAATACAAAAGTGGGTAATTGTCCAGAAACAATATAATACTAAAATAAAATGCAGTAAAGTTGAATTCAGAACACAATAGGGACAAGTGAAGTGTCGCCTACGTCTGTAATTAGTTCATATGATTGCCACTGAAGTAACGGCCTGGGTAGCAGCACAATCCAACTTGACTATAGCACTTTCTAGCGGTCCGCGAATGGAAGTCAATTGTACATCAAAGAATCATAAATCTCATTCAACCAATAAATAAATGCATTTCGATTTTCCGAAATCATTTACTTGAAATCAAAAGTGTGGATGTATCGCTTTTATATCATATGCTTTTTCTTCCCAAACATGTAATCAATCACACTTTTATCATTTCTGAACTTCGGCTTTTTTTCGGTATCGAACACTATTTCATCATATCATTGCTCTCTCTGTACATTACTGAATATGTTTTCAATCAAATAAATATAGAAATATTCAATTATATGAATATATATCATCAATAATAATTTTGCGTAATTGATCAATTATATTATATTCATCATTTATACATAATTTCAACATTTTAAATATCACCATTTCAACTAAACACAATACAACCCAACCTTATCTTACCTCAATTTAATATATATATATATATATATATATATATATATATATATATATATATATATATATATATATATATATATATATAAAATGTGCTCTCATCATGTAGGCCTATTCTTAGTTTCTGTTTTTGTATTTGACGTATTCTATACACCTCTGTACGGATGTTATATTGAATAAAACTTAATTATCATTCTTCTTATTATTATTATCATTATTATTATTATTATATCTTACTAGTTTATCTACCTATCAAGAAGTAAAGAAAGTACTGCGAACTTGGCTTATCGATAGGTGATTATGTTTTTCGTTTCCTTAGAAACTCAGAATTTTCTCAAATTGAGTTTATTGTGTTTATATGTTGTTCTTTTTGTAGTAATCAATGGATGTTTTTTTATTTAGAAATTGAACCAAGTAGAAGAATTTTCGAATTATTTGTTAAAAATGAACCTTTCATTTCCATTTCAGTGTTTGTTACAATTTCAATTACGGGTAAATTGTTTAATATGTTCAAGTTTGTGTAATAAGTGGTAATAACACATGAAGTTACATCATGTTCACTCTATGTAGTATGTTAATACTTGCCTACAGACAAGTCTCATCAGAGGCTTTGTAGGATATTTAGTAGCAGAGTTCCTGATTTTATAATTTGTACTAAAAATGTAGAATGAAAAAAAAATCATTATTATTATTATTATTTGTAATCTCACCGAATTGACTTGATAGCGACAGAATGTAATGAGTACAGAGGTGAGGGTCGACAGAGTCCTCCAGAGTGAAGCCGTCGGACCGTTCCGAGGCCTTGGCGCTCGTGTAGCACACTACCTTCCCTGGAAACAGAAGATAGAACAGAACACAGTAGAAAAAGATCCTTTATTCAAGACTTTGCCACTTACAAAACAATAGCTGCCTTGAGTGACGCAGAATAATTGATTATATATATATATATTTAAATTACATCGAAACTTGATACAAAATCATTGTTCCCGAATTAAGGCTATGGATGAAAAGTAGGATCGTTTGGACGGGGCACCACAAGGGTGATTGGTTGGGCGTATAAATATTGTCAGTATTAATTCAATTGACGACCTGCAGTCTCCGCCCCCTTGACGTCACAAATCATACCGTTCAATCAAATTGGAACTGTAGTATAATTCAAATATCTAATAGGGGTATTTTCAAATGATTACAAATGATATAGATCTAACTGGCCTACTGGTGAAGCCACGCCTATTTCGAGTCGTCAATTCTAGTTGGAGAGTTGTAATGACCACCTATCAACGATTATTAGACGAGCTTCAGCGAGGATTCAATTTGACATACTGAAAAAAATTGGTGTCCGTTTTTATGTTTGTTTAATGTTTTTTTGTCGGTTCTCCGCAGGTCAAACGGCTACAGCTATCAACTTCAGACTGTTTTTAATTATGGCTCCTTATCTAACTTGGATTTGTATAGTTTTGTGGCATTATCGGGTGGTAACTTTCATTTTTAGAAATTTTTGAAATTTTAAAAATACCCATTGGAATAACACGGCGGAAAGAAAATATTTTCATTTTTCAAAAAAATGAAATTTTGTGTGAAGTTGAATTACATTTTGATACACATTTCTGGAAATTCTCATCCAGTTTGAAGAAAAAACATGAAATGTGCTAAATTGGTAACACTCGAAGCAGTTTTTACCCATTTATAAATTAAATGTCACCCAATTGGCGAATTTAGGCAAAAGTTTGGCAAAGAAGTCGACATACTATTACTTTCCGCTCGTCTAATAATGCATATATAGCGTTTTCCTGGTAATATAAAAATAAGAGCGATATCGTTTCTTGAACTCACTTGGCGTGACGACGCTGTAGAGATTCATCGACTTCGCGCCGCCGCAGAAGTAGGCCGTGTCGTTAATACACTTCTTATCGCATTTCCTCGCCGACACCCTCGGCATCTTGTTACCACAGTAGCACATCAGACTAGAGGGGAGGAAAGTAAATCTATCATTCCTTAAAAAATTTAAATATATGAAAATATAAACATATTATGAGATCAGGCCTCAGTATTAAAAATCAAATCGAATATAATTTAATAGACATTTCAATGTTTTCATGAATGTATTGATTTAAATTTAAATGTGAATTGTTTTATTTCTGTATTGAGTCAGAAACAGATTATCACAGAATTGTCAAGACCTAATATCAATAAAAATACAAAAAATATGAAAAATTGTTCATAATGAAATTAGTTTTAATAGAGTGCATCATGTTATAAATCACAAGTAATCTGAATTGAAAGTGCACTTGATGTTGAAATTAAAAATGATATTTATTATAATTAACAAACTCATTCACAGAGTGATAGATTTGCTAAGTAAAAACACTTTCAATTCAATTTTAAATTTCTCCACACCCAACTTGATACAATCTTTGATCCATTCGGGAAGAAAATTAATTAATCTCATTTTAATTTATATTCATATTTGTATTTATTCACATTGGATTCAACGACGCACTCTATTGATGACTACGATCTATTGGCGTTGTTGAATAATATATGATAAGATGAGACGATGAGATGAAATGATATTTTATCAGGCGTTTTGGATGGTGGGAGGAAGTCAGTCGTGGCCTGTTGTTGAGGAACCAACCCAGTATCAACCTGAACGACTGAGGGAAACCACTGAAAAAACTCATTCGGGATGGTCGATTATGGAGCGATCGAACTCCGATCTCCTGAATAACGATTCAGTGTGCTAGCCACTCGACCACTCGTCTTATAGAGGGAGAAAATAAATACTAATTCAATTGTGAGAGCCAAAGCGAAGACTTTCATCCCACTCTTATAGAGATGTGTCTGTGTTTCTTTCTTACATTCGTTTGTGAACGCATAACAGGTTGCACAGTTTTACTGAACAATAGGCCTATATCAATGTTTTTGTTGACACCCGAACTCATCCAACTTGGAACTATTTACTTCTTGAGTGAGACCGGTTCAACCAAATTCTAGAAGCACCATTACAAATTTTCTAAAAACCCCATCAGCTTATAATGGACGGAAAAAATCGATAAATAAAACCTTTCCCTTTTCATAGAACGACGCCGGGTTTGGGGGATTGTGATCATTGAGATTTTTTGTTCAATAACATCGAAACTTAATACAAAATAAAGTTCCCCAATTAAGGCTATGGATGAGAGATAGGACCGTTTGGACGGGGAACCACAAGGGCAATCTCATCACCCCATTTATCATTGGTTATCATTGAGATAAACCTCAGCAATCACTAAAGATGTGATGTGCTTGCAAGGCACGGCACCTCTTTGTCATCTTCAACTTGTTCTACCTCTAATATAACCACAAGATACATCCATATTTTCCTATCTTGTTTGTCTCAGTTCTGTTGTTTATAAGTTTCCTATCTTGAATTATATAACTACCTCAAAAATTTATGATTTTGCTATTGTTTTTCAATACGGTTATTCTTTCATTCATATCAATTCGGAGAAAGAATGACTATTGTGTTTGAAATAATATTATCAGGTAGATTTACCCGTCTTCCACCCCGGCGAAGGCGTAACCATGACAGGCCCTGGTACAAGTGTCAGGCGTGTTGATGTCCAGCTGCATCACTTTCTCAGGCAATATCCTGGCAGACTTATGATCTTTGAAGCAGCCAAGATGGACGCCGTACAGCACGTCTAGACAAACAGAGAAAATACAGTTGAATTAAAAAATAGCTGACAAAAATGATGATATTTGGCGGTGAAAGTTCCTTTTCATTCCCGTATTCACACGTATTCCCACGTAAATCAACTTGAGATATAAAAAAAGTGTTTCAATTGCATTTCAATTTTGATATCACATACTTTTCGAAGATATCACGAAAAAACTGAAATTCACTTGATAGGCCTACTTTCATCTGCTCCTGATTACATTTTTTTTTTATATAAGTGGTTTTTAACGACGCACTATACTGATGGCTACGATCTATTGGCGTCGGTGGATGATGAATGAGATGATGGGATGATGAGATGAAAGGTTATTTTATTAGGTATTTTGGATGGTGGGAAGGAGTCAGTCGTGGCCTGTTGTTAAGGAACCATCCCAGTATCAACCTGAACGACAGAGGGAAACCACGAAAAACCTCTGTCAGGATGGTCGACCATGGCGGGAATCGAACCCCGGTCTCCCGAATGACGGTTCAGTGTGTTACCACTCGGCCACGCGTCTCGGTGATTACAATAATGATATACAAATGAAATGAGTTGCGTTAACTTACCAGGAGGTTGGACTTCAGCGATCCTCGACTTGTTGTTGACGGCTGACGTCAGACCAATCGACGCCGACGTCAGGCCAATCGACGCCGACGTCAGACCAATCGACGCCGACGTCAGGCCAATCGACGCCGTCAACAAAATCAGTGAACACAACTTCTGCATTGTTTTATTCATTGGTGAACTATCAATATGATATATCAAAAGTCAAGAAGGAAGTTATTTTCGACTGGAAAAGAATAAATGTTCGTAATTATAGTAAATAAAATAGAAGCACAATTTCATTTGTCAACAAAAATATGATCAAGATATTGTTCGTAAGGAAGTTATTTAAAGTCGCCTGAAATTGTTTCCTATGGATTCCCTAAACATATGGAAGAACATATTCATATACATATCTTATCAAGATTCTGATAGATTAAAACAGAAAAAATCTTGAATTGCAATATATTCTGATGAAATAGGCTATAGTGAAACAAGAATATGATCCCCATGAATACTTTAATAATGATTTCAATTCTAGGACAGCACGACTTATTTTTCAATAACTTTGAATTCAATTAAAAAAAATACTTCAATTAATCTTCTGAACAATATTTCGAATAATCACAGAGAGTTTAAATGTAAATTCCTCACACTTTTTCACGTTCATAAGTAAATCCCTTTGAGCCTCTTATAAATCGAAATATACCTTCAATTCGACTGTAAATGTTGCAGTTACGCTACTAGCGGTGAACTGAAGAAACTGGAATATTCCAAGTGTTGGAAAAGAAGCGCATGAACACATAACAATAACTTTGAATACAAATACTTCACTGTTGTCAGTTTTTTTTATTCTCAATTCGTTGGCCACATTGCAATTATTAGACCACTAGATGTTGTTTCTATTACTAGGAAAACGCTATATACGCGTTGTTAGACGAGCGTAAAGTAATAGTATATCGACTTCATTGCCAAACTTTTGCCTAAATACGCCAATTGGGTAACATTTTAGATATAAATGGGTAAAAACGGCTTCAAGTGGTACCAATTTAGCACATTTCATGTTTTTTATTCAAAATGGCTCACCCGATCAAGCTGAGCATTTCCAGAAATGTGTATCAATATGTAGTTCAACTCCACACAAAATTTCAATTCTTTTGAAAATAAAAATTGTTCAATTTTTTTCCGCCGTGTTATTCTGGCGAGTATTTTTTAAATTTCTAAAATTCATAAAAAAAAGTTACCATCTGATAATGCCACAAAACTATGAAAATCTAGGTTAGATAAGGAACCATGATGCAAAAAGGTTTGAAATTGATAGCTGTAGCCGTTTGACCTGTGGAGAACCGACAAAAAAACATAAACAATTTTTAAAAAAACGAACACCAATTTTTTTCAGTTTGTCAAATTGAATCCTTGCTATAATGCTCGTCTAACTATTTTTTTAACGACGCACTATAATGGTAACTGAGATCTATTGGCGTCCTAGATGTTGTTACATTACTTGAGAGAAATCCGTTTATTCGGCAGCTGTTCATATATACATGAATGATATCCATGAGGGATCCAGCGTGACACTCAATACAAAATTACAATAAATAGAAGAAATGGAGTCGATAAATAGAAAATTGAAAAAAAATCAACCGAATTCACCAAATAAAAATCGAATGAGATTGATGAATGTTAATATCTCGTTGTTTATCTTTATTATTGAGAATAAGACACTGTATTTGAATAAAGGCTGCCATCGAAAACATAATGATAATACTTGAGATATAATATATAATATATTATATGAAGGTAATTGATATAATATTGCAATGATACAAAATTCTGATAACAATTATCATCAGTGACATAAAAAGTACTTTGTGTGGGTGAAATACTCAATCTGAACAAAACAAAATCAACTCAAATTGGTCACTGTTTTTAATTCTCTAGTGATTTCAAATACAATACTCCACTTTTTGTGTATACCCTGTGGCCATTTTGTCACTGGCCAAACAAAAATATAAAGAGATGCAAAAAATAAGAAACATGAAATCAAATTTCGAATGAAATTTTAGACAACTATTCAAATAATTTCTACTTACCACTCAATTTTATCTTCTACCGTTATCGTCCTCACTGGTATAATGATCTTTCAACTAATGCACATTCGATCCTGTCGCCTGTTTTATATATATCACATAGTATTGGTACATTTCAATCAATAATTATCTAAACGGCCTACTTTCAGTTTCATGAGGACCGTGGAACTGCAATGATGAGCTGATAGTAGTTATTTGTATGAATATGTAGCACTATAAGAGAAAGTGAAAGTGAAAGGGGTGGATTGAAGGATGAACGCTTCCAAGGGAGGAACTTTTGAAATGGTCTACAGAAGCGACATCCGTTTATCAACCATTTTCTCTTATCACCACTTGAAATAAATATCGAATTAAAAAAAAAGGATGAGATTGACATACCGGAGAAGATATATTTTGGGAAAATCTTGAATTTTGAAAATAACAGTGATTATCATTATTATTATCATTATTTCCTAGATAACACATAACAAAATTGAAAGAATAATTTTAACTCGAATATTGTGGTAGTTATTCAAATCGCCAATTTGTCTTCATATTTGTTTCATTCTATTGGTCCATCAAGAAAACAAAAGATACATTCATATACTAACAATATCTCGCAAAGATTCTTTATACATCTTGTTTGCAGATGAATTGAACGGATAATTAATATCTCGATATCAGTACTTGATCATCAACTCAAAATAACTAGGCGAACGCGTTATGTGTTTCCGCGTTGATGGATGAGCTGGAACATATCAACTCATCTTTGGATTGGTTATTATATATATATATATATATATATACACCTTGAGATCCAAACCATTACATCACTGCCATCTTATTTTTCACTAATTATTTCTATGATAATAAAGAAGGCTTTGTTTTAATCGTTTACAATTAATTGGTGTCACCTGTAGCTAGGATTTAATAGGTATCTTCATAGCTTTGAATGATTTATATAAATTACATTATATATTTTTTTACATCAAAACGGCTAATCCGATTTGAGTGAAAGTTCGAAATGATGTGTATCATTATCAGATGGAAATTCCCTGAGAATTTGAATTTTCTCGGATGAAATATTTTTTCTGAATTTGTTTCTCTGGGTTATTTTCATAAGATTTTTGAAAACTTTGAAATAAGTTTTCTCAAAAGTGGTTGAACCGATCGTGCCTCAAAACTATACAGTATCGAATTAGATAATGATACCTATGTGTGCCAAGTTTCAACTGATTTTGAATTTTCGTCTGACCTGTGAAGCGCAAAAAAAAAACTTTTTTTTCGGGTATGGCGAAATTGAGTTTTCGCTTCGCTCATCCAATAAGGAACTTAGAAACGAATATCTGAAGAATTAACAGAATCATATCCGAATGAAGAAATGGTCTAGTCTAACTTCATCAACCATTATTTAACACTTCGCCTCATTTCGTTCATAAATTTCGAATTACGTATATTCAAAGTATATAATATATCGTTCAATAAAGTTGGCATGAGCACACATATCTGATAGTTTCACACTTTGTTTTTATTAAATTTGGAAAAGCAACAATCATCTGGATAATAGTGAATCATCACGTTTAGTTGATTGTAAATTCAACCACCATGGTCACCATCAGGAATTATCACAGCCCATAACCAAATCACAGTATTACCTGAAATGTACTTTTAAATTATTCATCAGAATACATAGACTGTTGTGCGTTACGGTCAAGGAGGTTAGATACTAATAGTCCTATTGGTATCTAACCTCCTTGGTTACGGTTCACTAAACGTACCTCTACCTCATCTAACAACGCATTCACATCGCGTTTTCCTGATAATTATAGAATAATACAATGATGAACAGATGTCAATTGTTTATTTGAATATCGGTCACTTATCAAAACCGGAAACGAGATGTCAATGACCGATGCTTCAATACATGTCTGGTCATTTGTAGTCTAACAGTTGTTGACAAAACTCCCATTTCACTTCCCTTTTATTTATCTATAAATATAGTTGTTTGTGTATTTTTAATAATACGGATCAATGTTGGTTGACCCAACTATAAACAGAACTATGTAATTTGTAGTGGAACAATTAAAATTACTTCCATTGATTTAATTGACATTTTTACCATTAAAAATAGATGAAAAAAAAATAGGTAGAAATAATCTCCGATGAAATTAACTTTGTATTTATAATAATAATAATAATAAGTCTTTATTCATTTTTGAGTAGTTAACAAAAGAAACACAGAAATAACAATTTGCATATAAAAATTAAAAATGAGATGATTATTTAACAAAAATGAAATGGCGAGGTTCAGATACATGAGTTTCTGCTCTTCCACCTAACCTTATGATTATAATGACCAAAATGCGAATAATGATGTAATAAAAAGAACTATAAATTTACAAATTGGAAAAGAAAAAAAAACTCACATATACTAACATTTATTGAAACTTCATACGGAGTCATTACCATTGTTGTCATCGTCAAAGTCTGATGATTAATTGGTAGGATCGTTCGGACGGCGTGCCACAATGGTAAACTCAACACACAAGGAAATCAAAAAGTAACTTATTAAACGAGCTGTGATATTTGAATGGACTAATAATAATAATAATAATGATAATAATAATGATAATAATAATAATAATAATAATGGTTTTATTTTCTTTTGGATCATTACATGATATAATGGAAAGTCATGAAAAAAAATGATATAACAAAATTTCAAAATATTCAATATAAAAATCTCAATATGAACACACTTCATCAAAACTCATCTAACCTATAAAAGCATTTTTCAATCAGATAACTGCGTAGTTTTTTTTTTTGAATACTATTTTAGAATCTAGTTTCCTGGCATCTTTTAGCACAATAGGTGAACAATTTTAAAAATCTACACCCAGCATAAACTGGACTTTTCTTGAAGAGCTCCAGCATGTGAGCCTCCAAGACGAATGCGGATTTGTTTCTTGTGTTGAAATCATGCAGTTTGTCATGCAAAAAAATATCATAAATCGAAAAATAAATCGAGGCATAATGAATACTAACTATTTGTATACTCTTTAATTCAGTTTTATTCACTTGTAAATCTTACAGAATGGTGGAAACATTTCAAAACTGGAATTATGTACATTAGAATATGTAAATGATCTCAACATAGGCCTAATATGGCAGCCAATTTTGTTCCAACAATTGAAAGTGAGCTCAAAATAATATCGAATATACATACATATATTCTCCATCAGAACAGATTTGTATTATACAATACAGTGTCCAAACTTCTCTTCTCAGTAATAAAGACTAATTATAAATAGTATAGCTAAGAAATTGATATAGTCAACAAAACATAATAGATTGACTATGATAGAATAATAGGCCCAAATGTATAATATTATTTTGTGTCTTAACTTCATCAGCTCAACTTTCAAAATATTCAACTCGGTCTCTGAGACTCAGTCTCTGAGTGAGTGAATGAATGAAATCGGTCTCTGAATGGTCTCTACACATGAGAGAAAAAGAGCAATTCAAAACTACTCGCTCTTCCACTAATTTCAATTACTACATTTTGTACTCTATAGAGCTTTGATTGCATGTTACATATGGATATATATATATATATATAAATATATATATATATATATATATATATATATATATATATATATAAATATATATATATATATATAAATATATATATATATATATATATATATATATATATATATATATATATATATATATATATATATATATATATATATATGTATATATATATATGAATATATATATTTATATATATATATGTATAAATATATAAATATATATATATATATATATATATATATATATATATATATATATATATATTATATATATATATATATATATATATATATATTATATATAGATATATATATAGTATATATATATATATATATATATATAATATATATATATATATATATATATATATATATATATATATATATATTATATATAATATATATATATATATATATATATATATATATATATATATATTATATATATATATATTATATATATATATATATATATATATTATATATATATATATATATATATATATATATATATATATATTATATATATATATATATATATATATATATATATATATATATATATATATATATATATATATATATATATGAATATGAACCTTGAATCTTATGAATCTTTGTTTGTAATTTTTAAATATCCATCTTCTAGCTAGACGATGGACGATCGATGAAACTATGAGAATCTCTGACACTTGCTGCAGATTGGTGAGACACTCTAGTTGACGTCACTCCACTGCAAGGGGTGAATAGGCTCCATTGCCTACTAGGATGAGACGGTGGTTGCCGTCACTTCACTGCAAGGGGTGAATAGGCTCCATCGCCTACTCTTATGAGAAGATGGTTGCCCTCTCTTCACTGCAAGGGGTGTATAGGCTCCATTGCCTACTAGTATGACAAGGTGGTTGCCGTCACTTCACTGCAAGGGGTAGAGTATGGCATTGGCTGCTCGTATAAGAGGGTAGTTGCCACCGCTTGCACACCGATTGTTAAAGTCATCCATTTCTATCATTGAGATCGTCACGCCGCCCAAATCGTTGTCAACCACGTACTGAGCCTGAGGTAACGAAAACAATTAATTATAACAAATCTTCATCCTCTTTTTCAATTTTTCTCCCAAAATTATGGAGTGAATTACCTGTGTCCCTCAAACATGAGAAATCTTGCAATGTTTTCAAAAATAAATTCAATGTGTGGCTGTTGAATGAAGAGGAGAACAACATAATACTCAAATCTACATCATCCAACCCTAAAAGGGTTCACATATGGATCATTCTTGACATTATCATATATTTGTTCATGTTATTATTATTATAGGCCTATATGTTTTGTTTTAAGTAGTTTCTGATCAGGTGGAAGAGCGGTTTTTGCCAAACCTTGCCATTGTCATCATTTCTTTCCATTGTATTATGTTTTTTAACCCATATACGATGTTTTAGTGATGAATAAACGACTATCTATCTATATGAGAAAAATCATGGATTCGTTTCATTTCTTTCTGTTCTCGAACGAGATGAAAACAGTTGAGGTAATAGTTACTAATAACTGGTAATTATAATAATAACTGGCCTACTGGTGAAGCCACGCCTATTTCGAGTCGTCAATTCTGCATATGAATGGTAGAATCTGTCCACAAGATCATTAAGCCATGGAGTTATATAGTACTGTCGTACTGGAGGTGACAACCCTGTCAAGAAACCTGTACCACTTGATGACAATAAATGGTGGGTAATGGCGGCCATGTTCATTGTTCAAAGTGAGCTCATTGTTGTCAGGTGTAGGCGTATCGTAGCTCCAACTGGCAGTTGAAAAACGAAAATGGCTGCCGCTTCGAGGTGAATGAATGAATATTAAGGTTTTAAGGAGCATCGACAGCGAGGTCATTTAGCGCCTGTCAGAATAAGTTGCTGAACAAAAAGGTGAGTATAGTGTTATAAAGATGCAAGTGAAATTTAGATGGGAACACCTCGATATGTGAAACTAAGACTGAACCATTCACTAAGACGTTAAACAATAATTTGTTAAAACCGAACACGTGTGTGCTGTAAAGGGTATCATCCATGGGGCTAGAAGGAGAACGTTTTATAACTATGTTATCAGTTCAAACTCGCGCTCAAATAGAAGTGGAGGAATGACAAACCATAATAAATATATGTTAGAATATGGTTTGATTTAAAATATTCCTGATGTCCATCCCAAGAGATCGACATCAAGAATAAGTATCAAATGTCAAATTGCAATTTACTGGAAAAAGATGATTTCATAAACGTTATCTTGATCAGACATAAAAATGTCCGTTCTTTCCATATATATTTTTTAATAACATCGAAACTTGATACAAAATCATTGTTTCCTAATCGGGGCTACGGATGAAAAGTAGGATCGTTTGGACGGGGCACCACAAGGGCGATCTTACCACCTCATTTTAATTATTTGAAACCAATATAGTTTCAACACAAGTACTATTTCTAAGTAACTGGAAGTACGCAATGAGCGTTGAGATTCTCTATAATTTCGAATGGGATAGACAATTTTAACTGACAAATCAGCTATAAGTTAACGAACCGTCCAAAACCGAATCGATTACGAGCTACAATACCCAGTTGTAGGCGCAATATAACCACGTCGTTGACGCGTCGCTAAACCTCAATATTCATTCATTTACAAAGTTGTTAACTATTTGTCGATGCCGAAAACAGATAAAATGACGGAGAATATATATTTTTCGAACTTCTCGATCGTTCTAGAGACTTTTATTCACTAGGAAAACGCGGAATGCGCGTTGTGAGATGAGCTTAGAAGTATGGCAATCTAGAATGAAAAATAACTTGTCAGCTCAATTAACATCTACAAACCTTGACTTACTTCAAACGTTCAAAAACCTCACCTGCAACTTGTTGATATTTATAGTAACCTGCAACCTGTCGCATATACACTTTGCAAAACCAATTGATCCAAATATTCAATAAAATGTACACGTTTATTGCGTTTTCTTCATCATTTCTCATTCGATTGTTTTAAAAATCTCTGAAAAGGTGTATAATAGTATTTTTCATATTCTGTGAGAATTTTAGAGCTTTTGTAAAATTCTTGTTTTTCAAGTATTTTTCCTCCGGGTTATTCTTATGAGGATTTTCCAAACTTTCCGATTATTTTCCGGAAAAACCTTCCGACTGATTTCTCTGAATAACAATCCCAACCTATTCTGGTATGACACCAACGTTCGGAAAAAGTTTCAAGTTGATTGATTCATTTCTCTGACCTGTATGCCACGTACATAATTACAAAAAAAAAAAAAAAAACACACAAAAACGAAGCCCATTTTTTTTCAGGGTGTGAAATGGAAAGCTTCGCTACGCTCATCTGATAACCATACTGCATGTAGTTTTAGCTACTCAGATGTCATCTTCGCAATCGTAATAAATCTTTCAATCCTTCATGATGACCAGAATATAATGAAGACAGATGTCGGGAAGTATTCATTTTTGACGAGGACCGGTGAGGAATGGAATAAGCTAAGTAAAAGAGTGTTCGAGGGCGTAGAGTTGACAGCAATGGAATTCAGAAAGAGGATAGTTGATGAGTAATATTAATTAATACTAATATTAATACTAACTGTATACTGATATAGGAACTCGCCACCGTGCTGCGCACAATTGCGAAGTATTGTTTAATAATAAATATACCTTTCGTTGGATGGAGCGCACATTATCGTATCCGATCCACTGGTTCGCTGTGAAGGTGTAGGGCACCTGTTGCTGCGTGTCGTAAGTGACGGTCCACGTGGACGATCTCTGTGCTGAGCAAATCTGGAATGAAAGTATGTGTTCAGATTTCGTGAAAGATGAAAATATGTGTTCGTATTTCGAAAAGAATGAAAATATGTGTTCAGATTTCAAAATAAATGAAAAAAATGTGTGTTCAGATTTTTAAAAAAAGTAAATATGTATTCAGATTTCAAAATAAATGAAAAAAATGTGTGTTCAGATTTCAAAAAAAAGTAAATATGTATTCAGATTTCAAAAGAAATGAAAAAAATGTGTGTTCTGATCCCGAAAATAATGGAAATATGTGTTCATATTTCGAAAAGAATGAAATTATGTATTCAGATTTCGTGAAGAATGAAAATATGTGCTCAGATTTCGAAAAGAATGGAAATGTGTGTTCAGATCTCGGAAAAAAGTGAAAATATGTGTTCAGATTTCGATAAAAATGAAAGTATGTATTCAGATTTCGTGCAAAATGAAAATATCTGCTCAGATTTCGAAAAGAATGAAAATATGTTTTCAGATTTCGTAAAAAAGTGAAAATATGTATTCAGATTTCGAAAAAAATGAAAATATGTGTTCAGATTTCGAAAAGAATGAAAATAATGAAAATATGTGTTCAGATTTCGAAAAGAATGAGATTTTGTATTCAGATTTCGTGAAGAATGAAAATATGTGCTCAGATTTCGAAAAGAATGAAATTATGTATTTAGATTTCGTGCAGAGTGAAAATATCTCCTCAGATTTCGAAAAGAATGGAAATGTGTGTTCAGATCTCGAAAAAAAATAGAAATATGTGTTCAGATTTCGATAAAAATGAAAGTATGTATTCAGATTTCGTGCAAAATGAAAATATCTGCTCAGATTTCGTGAAGAATGAAAATATAGACTCAGATTTCGAAAAGAATGAAAATGTGTGTTCAGATTTCGTAAAAAAGTGAAAATATGTATTCAGATTTCGAAAAAAATGAAAATATGTGTTCAGATTTCGAAAAGAATGAAAATAATGAAAATATGTGTTCAGATTTCGAAAAGAATGAAATTTTGTATTTAGATTTCGTGCAGAGTGAAAATATCTTCTCAGATTTCGAAAAGAATTGAAATATGTGTTCAGATTTCGAAAAGAATGGAAATGTGTGTTCAGATCTCGAAAAAAAGTAAAAATATGTGTTCAGATTTCGATAAAAATGAAAGTATGTATTCAGATTTCGTGCAAAATGAAAATATCTGCTCAGATTTCGAAAAGAATGAAAATATGTGTTCAGATTTCGAAAAGAATGGAGATATGAGTTCGGATTTCGTAAAAAAGTGTAAATATGTATTCAGATTTCGAAAAGAATGAAAATATGTGTTCAGATTTCGAAAAGAATGAAAATATGTGTTCAGATTTCGAAAAGAATGAAAATAATGAAAATACGTGTTCAGATTTCGAAAAGAATGAAAATAATGAAAATACGTGTTCAGATTTCGAAAAGAATGGAATTATGTGTTCAGATTTCGAAAAGAATGAAATTTTGTATTCAGATTTCGTGAAGAATGAAAATATGTGCTCAGATTTCGAAAAGAATGAAAATATCTTCTCAGATTTCGAAAAGAATGAAAATATGTGTTCAGATTTCGAAAAAAAGTAAAAATATGTATTCAGATTTCGAAAAGAATGAAAATATGTGTTCAGATTTCGAAAAGAATGAAAATATGTGTTCAGATTTCGAAAAGAATGAAAATAATGAAAATACGTGTTCAGATTTCGAAAAGAATGGAATTATGTGTTCAGATTTCGAAAAGAATGAAATTTTGTATTCAGATTTCGTGAAGAATGAAAATATGTGCTCAGATTTCGAAAAGAATGAAAATATCTTCTCAGATTTCGAAAAGAATGAAAATATGTGTTCAGATTTCGAAAAAAAGTAAAAATATGTATTCAGATTTCAAAAGAAATGAAAATATGTGTTCAGATTTCGAAAAGAATGGAGATATGAGTTCGGATTTGACAATATGTTCTCACTGTATAACTTACCTCATTATAGCCCATAATTCCAGCATTATTCGTAATCGGTCCAGGTGACCCTGCAGCTAGAGTTGGTGACCCCAGTGCATTGACAGCACCAACAGCCAGCGTGTAAGAGCTGCCGAAAGTAGCGATGCCAAGGTTGATCTTGGATGAAGACGCTCCTTGGGATAGCCAGAACTGAATACTTTTATCCTGGAAGAGGAAATATTTTATAGGACAATTAAAGTAGGGATATTATGATACATTTTTCCAAGGAATTTGATCACTTCTTTAGATCGAAATAATTTACTAGTATAGTATCAGTTATTTCTGAGGGGTGAACAACTAGTGAGTTTAGTGTAGACCTCATTATTGATCTCAAGGGATTTTAAGAAGATTTTAGAGGATTTTAAGAAGATTTCAAGGGATTTCGGGAAGATTTCATGACGGTTGTACACTAGATTTCAGGAGTTGTTGACCCCTTGGTCATTTCTCAAGACGATTATATCGAGAGGTTTGAGCTGACTGATTTTCATTGAGATAATGAATTCGCAAAACGATTTCTCTTATTTATTTTCAGAAAAAAAAATAGCAAAAACATTTCACATTTTTTTCCACATTGAAACTGGATGCAAATGATTTTAATTATTCTGAATTGAGACTATGAATTGGAGATGGGATTGAAAGATATAATTTTGTCATCAAACTTTGTCAATAGGAGGAAATATTCATGTTTTCAAAGGCATGAAATAGATTTGTGGTGAATAATTCTTTATTGATTCGAGTACATTTTTGATTAGAACTTCGAAAAATGTGATATTTTATGATATAAAACCATTTTCTAGTTGATTTTAATTGAAATGGATTGTTTAATGAAAACCCTATAGTTACGGGTTTCATAAGGGTCGGACATAACTTCGTTGACTCTCTCAGCCACACGGGCGACTTGAATACTGACTTATACTCACCACATTGAGTTGTTGCTGCGCAAGCGTCAGATCCTGCGTAGCGCTTGCGAAGAGAGGGGCATTCTGACCCGTGACCCCGGGGGCCGTGGTGAACCTGTGGTAGTTGAAGGTGAGGACGTTGATGAAGTCCACAAGCCTGGATCAGGACAGAAGCAACCAACGAGTGAGAGACCGATAAGAAAGATAGTTCATCCTATTATTATTATTTTTTTTTTTCATTTCTCATCCCACAGATAAGCCTTTTTGGCTTTGTGGTAGAGCTTATTGAATAATCTTGTATGTATGTATCATTTAAATCTAATGCAGAAAAATTATCATTATTATTATAATTATTTAAATAAAGTTATCTGGAAACTACAATTGCACAAAAATGCGCGGTGGCAAGTTCCCTAACTACCCATATCCCACCGCCTCCCTAACCCTCTGAGTGACTAACTTTAACCCTATTTCATCCCCCTCAAGAATACTTTACTAAGCCCATTCCAGTCCCTACTTGCCCTATTCAAGAAAGAGAATTTTCCGACATCTAATCTAGCCCTCTTCATAACTACCGCTCTATCATGTGCCTACCACCATACTTTGATTTCTTTCTATCAACTCATGCAGCTCCCCCTATCCCCCCTCTAAATACATTACCCTGAAGAAATTATATGGTTTATATTCACTAGTTTGAATTGCTTGTTGTTGTTGTCATTTATTTTATTGATTACCAATATGAATACATGACAGGTTCACAAATTGTTCACAGAGCTTGATACAGGCTTATCTGTGGTTTTACATGAAGAAAATACAATGCTGAAATGTATAATGGTGAGAAATGAAAAGCTTGATCAAGAGGCTACTTTACATCTCACAACCCATGAGTAAAACCTGCAGGGAACGAACAAAACAGGACAAAAAGCGTCAATGCAGGCCTTTAGCTCACAATAGTGGTGTCAAGAGGCTACTTTACATCTCACAACCCATGAGTAAAACCTGCAGGGAACGGTCAAAACAGGACAAAAGGCGTCAATACAGGCCTTTAGCTCCCAACACATGGTGGGTAAACGGTAGCACCAATCAGTCTAATTCTTTTTGCTATGAAACAACAATGAGTATATCTGTGCCTCTACGTTCACTTAAATTCATAATTCTCTATTATATTACTCTGGAAAAATCGTGAAAACAATGAAGAACAGGTAGAAACATGTTGATTTTTGACAATTATTTTGAGAGGGTTGAAAACACACCACGAACTAAAGCTCTTCGTACGAGCACGTATTGAATACTAGTGATCATCTAACAGAAAACTGTAAGTCAATACGATGATTGGTTTTCCGTTGCCAACTTGGGTCCCGAACGTCTGCAATCAAGCCGGTAGGCAAGATGTAAAGAGACCTCGAAGTTCAAAATATCTGAGATAAAAGATTGAAGAGAATGAGAATGAAGTGTTAGAGAGAATGGAAGTATAGAATAGAAGTTATTTATCTAGAGGCGAAAAAATTACTTATTGAGAAATTAGGCAAGTAACAATATGAATGATTGTATATGTAAAATAGTAGGATTGTATTTGGTTTCACTTTTTATCTGTGCAAATTTTTTTTATTCACTGATTGACGTTCCATATATGTTACATTAAAATCATCGAATGTCAACGTCCTCTGGAAGGAAATGAGATGATAATAATAATGATAATAATAATATTCATGGATATTGGTTGTTTCAACACTGGTTTATGGTCAACTTACGGCATAATATTGGCAATGTCGTAGTCGTTGGTGATTTGCGCCGCTGCCGACGCCACTGATACTGACAAGGTGAACTGTTGCGAATTGTTGTTGTCAAACTTTGCTCTCAAATAAGTCAGAAACAAGACCAAGTTTTGCTGAGAATAGAAAACAGTAAATATAAGAACATTTAATTCAATAGAAAATTCGTTTATTTTGTCTAGTTGTTTCGTAACCGATCGCACCTCAAAACTATACAGTATCGAATTGGATAAGGATACTTGTGTGTGCCAAGTTTCAACCAATTTTGAATTTTCGTCTGACCTGTGAAGCGCGAACAAAAAAACAACAAAAAAAGTGCTTCGTTCGGGTATGGTGAAATTGAGTCTTCGCCTCGCTCATACAATAACAATGATAATACTCGATGTCAGTAGATTAAAAAACGATGGGAGAGCTTAAGGACTTCTCCACCTGTACATTGCTTTTTCAAGTAGATTTCTCCTGATGTAGCTTTTGAAGACATTGATATCACTTGTTGTCCTCATTTTCTCTGGCAGATGATTGGATGAGCGAAGCGGAGACTCAATTTCGCCATACCCGGAAAAAAGTGCCTGTTTTTTTTTTTTTTTCTTCTTCTTTTTTGTTCGTGCTCCACAGGTCAGACGAAAATTCAAAATCAGTTGAAACTTGGCACACACAAGTATCCTTATCCACTTCGATACTGTTTAGTTTTGAGGTGCGATCGGTTGGACCACTTCTGAGAAAACTCATTTCAAAGTTTTCAAAAATCTCGTTAGAATAACCCGGAGGAAAAAAATCGTGAAAAATATTTCATCTGAGAAGATTTAAATTCTCAGGGAATTTCAATCTGATAATGATACACATTATTCCGAACTTTCATTCAAATCGGATCAGCCGTTTTGATGTCAAAAAATATATAATGTAATTTGTGTTCATTATTCAAAGCTATTAAGATACCTATTAAATCAAAGCAACAAGTGTCACCACCTTATTGTAAACGATTAAAACAAAGCCTTCTTTATTATCATATACAATAATAATGGAAAATAAGATGGCAGTGATGTAATGGTTTGGATCTCAAGGTGTATATATATATATATATAATAACCAATCCAAAGATATGTTGATATGTTCCAGCTCATCCATCAACGCGGCAACACATAACGCGTTTGCCTAGTTTTAATACAATTCTCCTACCTTGTCCTCAGGTATTCCACCGTTCTCAGTCGGGTAGTACCAGTCAATGTCGCATCCGTCCAGAGAGTTGCTGATGATGGTGTCATAGATATAATCACCGAATGCTGCCAAATTAAACTGATCAGCTATTCCCTGGAACCAATTTTCAAGAAGCCAATCAACACATTTTCTTCATTATTATGGTATATTTTTTGTATAATTTGTCATTTTGTATAATGACAAACTTTACATCTACTGTTAATAGAAAGAATAAGTAATCATTGCCCAAGAGACTTGGTTCAAAGTGAAAGATATCAACATTCGTGTGTTTTGTTCACTCTTAATACCAATGCTGATAATGTCCGGATATATATATTACAGGAACGATTTTTACTTATAATGTGTCCCGGACTTTCGGAAACTGAAATATCTGCGGCGGAAAGTTATGGTCACCAACAGCGCAGTCCTGGTGTTGAAGTTCATTGGTTTAAATAATTAAAATGGGGTGGTTAGATCGCCCTTGTGGTGCCCCGTCCAAACGATCCAACCTTCCATCCTTAGCCTCAATTGGGGAACAATGATTTTGTATCAAGTTTCGATGTTATAAAAAAAAAAAAAAAAAATTATTCAACATTTTTTTATAGTTATTGTGTTGTATATTTCTGATATCTTCTGTAATTCTAATATTCTAATATGTTATTGCATTGTTATTCTGTGTCCTAGACGGCAACCTCCAAGGTAAAGGCAGAGTCCTTATGAAATCAATAAAGATTCATATATATATATATATATATATATATATATATATATATATATATATATATATATATATATATATATATATATATATATATATATATATATATATACATATATATATATATATATATATATATATATATATATATATATATATATATATATATATATACATATATATATATATATATATATATATATATATATATATATATATATATATATATATATATATATATATATAAATATATATATTATTACAAATATGAAAAATTATAGGTAATCTAACCAACATATAATTTACTTTCATCAATATTTTCAACTCTACCTCCTCGTATACGCGAATGTTTTGTTTGATTTTGCTTTTAAAATCACAGATAAGTCTCCTTCAAGAGTCCACGGGAGTCGATTTGGCGAAATATCAGTTTCTTGGTGATAACTTTTGAA
The DNA here is from genome assembly GCA_964007535.1 of Brachyptera risi. Classification (NCBI taxonomy): domain Eukaryota; kingdom Metazoa; phylum Arthropoda; class Insecta; order Plecoptera; family Taeniopterygidae; genus Brachyptera; species Brachyptera risi. The sequence continues at coordinate 23,655,849 of OZ023335.1, read as the reverse complement.
CGGTATGAGATATCAAATTCTAATACACGAGAAACACAGATAATTATAATAGCTTCAAGATGATATACAATATACTACTTAAGTCATGTCGCATAACTGTCAAGTGTCGACAGCTAAAAAATGTGTCTTTTCAGCTGTCGACTCTTCACAGTTATGCAACATGACTTGAATAGTCATAACTTATATTATCTTGAAGCTATTATAATTATCTATGTTCCTCGTTTATTAGAATGTCGATATCTCATACCGTTCAAAAGTTGTCGTCAGAAAGCTGATATTTCGATAAATTGACTCCCGTGGCTTTGTGAGAAAAAAGTGAAACCTATTTTGTATTATGTCATTTTGTCATTTTGTATTTTGTATTTTGTATTTATTGTCCCAATAAACTATTCAACAATTGCATTGATTGTTAATTATTTCTTACATCATTTTAACTAAAAAAACTAACTTTAAATTTTCAATCATTTTTAACTTTAAATTTTAATTTTAATTTTAAAATAACTTAAAATAACTTTCTTTCCGTCAGAAACCTTCAGCGGAAGATTTCCAAGGTTTCACACTCGGTCTGATTTCTTTCAATTCATTTTTACCTGTGAGTCCCATTTTCTTTGGTACCCCTTTTTGAAGACTTCTTTGAAATATGATTCAAGATCACCACAAGATACTCTTGAGGCGTCAATGTAAGTTTTTCTGCGTAGAATCTTTTGCAGTAGCATCAGCTTGTTCTATCCATATGTTGCTATTTGTATGAGGCTTGAAGCATAAGTAAAAGTCTATTTCTATCGTTTGATACCTGCTATTCCTATGCAATATAACGTGGTCAACTAGTTCGACCAGATGGCAAAGATACTTTTAGTTCTGCTTCTAGCTTCACCTGTGAGTAAGCCGTCGAAGATGATGTTTCTCCGCCTCCGAATGCAATCATCAACTTAGCCTGAGGATTCTTCGCCTTCAGAGATCGTAACTGAGTAAGACCGTCTGAAAAAAAAATCATTTCCAGTGAATATATTTCATTTTTTAATCGTTCAACAATTCAGACGATTTCACTAGGGCTCTGAAGAGCGTATATCGGAATAAAGTCGACTCGGTCGTGTGACACGGGCTTTGGGGTACTTTCAATGGAATGTGGTTAGGGTTCAGGTCAGGTGGGACACTCAAACTCATGTCACACAACCAAGTTGACCTTATCCCGGTCTACACTCTTTAGGCACTCCGAGTACAGTTATCAAAATTTCTTTTTTTCTTTTTTTTTATTGTGTTTTAATGATGACTGAGATCTATTGGCGTCGGATGAATGGTTAATGGGATGATGGGATGATGAGATGAAGGTTTTCATGGGTAATGGGAAGGATAGTGGGAAGGAAGCGGTCGTGGCCCATATTGTAGGAACCATCCCGGCATTAGCCTAGACTACAGAGGGAAACCACGAAAAATCCCTGTAAAGATGGACGGTGGCGGGGATCGAACCGGGTCCGATATGTCCCTTCACCTCCCGGGTCACATGAAGCAAGTGAGCTAACCACTCAGCTACTGTGCCGGCTCAAAATTTCTATTAGGCCTGTATCAATAAACGATTCTTTATAAGATGAGCTCAGATAAGACTTCCATTGCACGTATTGGAAAGAATCGGGCTTCGTTTAGTAGTGTTTTTTGGCCATAGCACACAGGTCGGACCAAGGAACCATTCAACTTGAAATTCCGGCTGAACATTGGTGTTGAACCAGAATAAATCTCCATCGTTTTCATTGGAACCGGTTGTCAAAGTATCGCATGGATTAATAACAATGTCAATCATCTTTAGAAATGATTTGTTTACCATCACACACAACTATTGTGTTCTTTCTTATAGAAGAACTCGAGACATTGGCATTTTCTATAAATATTGTCTGCATCTTACGAATTATTTGTTAAGTTTAGTTTATTTCAGTTTTTATTTGCCTTTCACTTCACCAGTATACATATGTGGAGGTTTTGAAACAGAACTTACATAAAGGTTTCAAAAGATGTCAAAGGAAAAAAATAAGAGTTGAAATATTTACAATTGACTGTGTTCATGTTAGCTTAGGGCCTGCTCAGTGCTCATAAGTAGTCAAAAATGAAAAAAATGAATGAAATAAAAAAAAAACTCAGAGTGTTAATTCTGTATATTGCATGCACTGTTGAAGTGTTGATCTTTCAAATCTGTTTGAATCACCCTGGCGGAAACTTTTTGCCCTACGGAGACTAGGGACGCCTTGAGGAATAATTGGGATGGTACATTGAGACCACTTCCCTATGACGGGTTGAAACCTTCATAAATACATTACAAGGAAAACGCCATTGTTGTTGGATGAGCGATATAGGTATATTGATATGAAATGTGGTGGAAAGCTATGAGTATCTTGAGTTCCGAACAAGTAGGTCGGTGCCTTCCTGTTATATTCATCATGGTCAATTTTTACTGTTTCAATTCAATTGTTGACGCTTGCTATACTCTGTTCCCAATATATTTCTCCATAGTTTCATACCAAATATGTATTAATAAAATTGGTATTAATACCATTAATACCAATGCTGATAATGTTCGGATATATATCACAGAAACGGTTTTTACTTATAATGTGTTCCGGACTTTCGGAAACTGCAAGACTTTTATCTGCGGCGGAAAGTTATGGTCACCAACAGCGCAGCCCTGGTTTTGAAGTTCATTGGTAAATTAAAATGGGGTGGTAAGATCGCCCTTGTGGTGCCCCGTCCAAACGATCCTACTTTTCATCCTTAGCCTTAATTGGAGAACAATGATGTTGTATCAAGTTTCGATGTTATTAAAAAAAAAAAAAAAGTTTTAATTGATGTGAGAAAAATTTTTTTTTCTTCAAACGGCTGTTTCGATATATGAGGAGAATCGGAATAATGTATATCATCATTTTATTAAAATTCTGTGGAAATTTTAATTCATTCGGAAGAAATATTTTTCACAATTTTCTCCTCTGGTTCATTCTCATGAGTGAGTTATCCAAAATTTCGAAATGGATTCTCTCATAAATGGTTCATCCAATTATAGCTGAAAACCGTACAAAATTTAATCAGATAATGACACTCGTGTGTGTGTGTGTGTTAAGTTTCAACTGAATTAGTACTTCCGTTCGACCTATGGAGTGCAGAAAACAAAAATATTTTCGAGTAAGGTGAAATTGAGTATTCGCTTCGCTCATCGAAGAATTAGAAAATAATCACATCATCAGTTACCTAGTCCACTGTTCAAGGAGAGAATGAAGTGCGTGCAGAGGTGAGCGTCTACCGAGTTGGTTAGAGTAAAGCCGTCGCTTCTCGCCGTGGCACTAGCCATTGTGTAGCAAACCACTTTTCCTGCAATACACAATAATACACAATAACATAACACAATAACACAACATCTTCAGACATCTTCATGCACTCCTTCAATCACAGCTTTTCCAAACACAGCCCCACGTATCTTAGTTCCAAAATCTACAATAAACTTCCACCTTATATTCTCAGTTCTCAGTCTCCCACGTCCTTTAGACATAACCTTAAGAGGCCGCAGGCGCGCTACACGCGCTCGTTGTTCGCTCGCTACAGACTCCAGATTAACATGCATCGTGTGCTAGGCGCAACCCATAGACTGGCCCGCCGAACTCATATTCTCGTAAACGCCGTTAATTCCCTTACTCACACTTTTGATATATTTCACAGTCCATATTATTTTTCGGTATTCAAAAATATATATCTAGGTTTCCGTAAACTAGAAATTTTTTCATTTTCCATTTGAAGAATTTGAAAAATTACAAATTTGTTGTTCAAAATTCTGTGAATGCGATAACCTCCCTCTTTCAATTATCAGCAGAATGCAAAAACAATCATATTGATATCTCAAAAATTACGGCCGTGAGAGTTTGCGGCGTGAAATACGAGCGCTTGCGGCCTCTTAAGAGGCGGCAGGCGCTCTACACGGGCTCGTTGTTCGCTCGCTTCAGACTCCAGATTAACATGCATCGTGTGCTAGGCGCAACCCATAGACTAGCCCGCCGAACTCATATTCACGTAAACGCCGTTAATTCCCTCACTCACTCCTCTGATATATTTCACAGTCTATTTTTTTTCCAGTATTCAAAAATATGCATCTAGGTTTCCATGAACTAGAAATTTTTTCATTTTCCATTTGAAGAATTTGAAAAATTACAAATTTTTTGTTCAAAATTCTGTGAATGTTGTAACATCCGTTTTTCAATTATCAACAGAATGCAAAAACAATCATATTGATACCTAGAAAATTACGGCCGTGAGAGTTTGCGGCGTGAAATACGAGCGCCTGAGGCCTCTTAAAAAAGGCTATATTCATCCATCTACAAATGAGAATTTCTACTTCTGACAAATTACTAGATTTGAGTCAACTAACTGAAAAATCCACTGAAAGGAACCACTGAAAGGAATTTATATTAAAATAATTTAAAAAAAATCGAATTATGTTTTCTTGTTTTTTCCCGCATGCCGGCAAAATAACGGAATACGCTAGCTAAATACGTGAATTCCACAAAAATGATTGTAGAGTTTTGAAAGTTGCCGAAATTATTGTTAACACTATTGGGCACGTCATCAGATGATTATAATTACCATAAGTCTTACCGTTTGATTATCATCAAAGATTTAGTTGCCTGAAAGTTTTCTTTGTTTTATAATTTGTACTAAAAATCTCTGAATGAAAAAATATATATATTATTGATGAGCGTAGCGAAGTCTCCATCCCACTCTTATAGGGCTTTGTCTGTGTGTTTTTTTTTTTGTTTGTAAGCACTCCACAGGTCGCAAGGGTTGACTGATCAACATGAAACTTTTTTTGTACACGCAAACTCATCCAACTTAGAACTGTATAGTTTTTGATATGAATCGGTCGGACCGATTTTGAGAATCATCATCTCAAAGTTTCTAAAAACCCCATAAGATTTGGCTGGGCAGAAAATGTTGAAAAATAAAATCTCTCCAAACGGAATGAAATTCTCTCTGGATGTGTATACATGGATTTTACACATTATTACGATTTTTTAAGCAATTCTGATCAGTCGTTTTGAAGAAAAAAAATAAAATGACTGATAATATTCATAAAATATATCATAAAAATTGTGACAGAATTAAGTTGTTGAGATTTACTGCTTTCTAGATTCAAGAGTTGACCAACAATGAAGTATTTTTTATATGCGTCAAGGTGTGTAGATTACCAGAGTCAATGAAGTGGCAAGAGTAGAACTACTTTAACGACTTTAATAGCTTATTCAGATATCAAGGTGTGTAGAATACCAGAGTCGATAAAGTAGCAAGGGTAGAACTACTTTAAGGACTTTTATACCTTATTCAGATATCTCGCTCATCTTACAACGCATATTTCGCGTTTGACTAGTATAAACATCAGATATAAGCCCGTGACGTGGGCCTATACATATGTATGTATATATTTATGTATGCGTATATTTATGTACGTTATGTGCGAATGCATATACATGTGTGAGTATTAGTGTATCTATTCATAAACACGTATGTATGTGTTTAAGTACATCATGTATGTACACTACATGCATGAAATTGGGGAAAGTAAAATTTAAAAAAAGTTTCAGCACAAGAACTACTCTCATTGGGGAATTCATATTTTTTTACTTAATTTCCTGTATACCATGTAGAGAACAAAATAAATTGAAATTGAAAACTTTATCCCATTCTATTCTATTCAATTTTGATGAAAGTGAGTTGTTCTTACTGGGTGTCGTGACGTTGTAGAGGTTCATGGCCAAGAAGCCACCGCACTTGTAGTTGGAGTCGGTAATGCAGTTCTTGTTGCACTGATCCGAGGTGACGGTCGGTAAGGTATTGCCACAGTAACACATCACACTAGAGACAACAGAAAATACAAACTATTTCAGTTGTGATTTCGATACTGGGATAACGCAGAGTTTGCGTTATAAAATGAGTGAGCATCATTAGATGAGCTCTAGCGAGGATTCAATTTGACATACTGAAGAAAATTGGTGTTCGTTTTTATGTTGTTTTTTTTAATATTTTTTTTTTGGTTCTCCACAGGTCAAACGGCTACAGCTATCAACTCCAAACATTTTTTCGTCATGGTTCCTTATCTAACTTGGATCTGTATAGTTTTGTGGCATTATCGAATGATAACTTTTTTCATGAATTTTAGAAATTTCAAAAATACCCGTTAGAATAACACGTCGGAAAAAAAATGAAAAAAATGAAATTTTGCGTGAAGTTGAAATACATTATGATACACATTTATGAAAACTTTCAGCTTGATCGCGTTAGCCATTTCGAAGAAAAACTATAAAATGTGCTAAATTGGTACCACTCGAAGCAGTTTTCACCCATTTATAACTTGAATGTCACCCAATTGGCGAATGTAGGCAAAAGTTTGACAGAAAAATCGATATACTATTACTATCCGCTCGTCTTACAACGCATATATGGCGTTTTCCTAGTATATCAAATTCAATGAAAATGTATTTATATATACTCGGTAACTTACGGACACATGAAATGGTCGATTGAGGCCGGTATAACCAAGTACATTTAAGAAAAATAACTAGTTTATTCGATGAATAAGAAAATTATCGATCTCATGAAATCCAGTTAGCTCTGTTCGTCGAACCTCCTGAACACAGTCATTTTAAACGCCTCTTGAGGAGGCAAATAACTTCCAACTGAAGGTTTGGATAAGAAAGATGGCGACAGTAAATTGATGATCCTAAAAGATGGTGATTCCAACTTGTACAAGAAATTACTACATTTCACGGTCACGGATAACTAGATTATTGTAAACTGACAGATTGCTTTACTCAAAATATAGTCGTAATACGCAAAACTAGAAAAACGCCATATATGCGTTGACGAGCGGATAGTAATAGAATGTCGATTTTTCTGCCAAATTTCTGCCTACATTCGCCAATTGGGTGTCATTTAAGTTATACATGGGTGAAAACTGCTTCGAGTGGGACCAATTTAGCACATTTCATGGTTTTTCTTCAAAATGGCTCACCCGATCAAGCTGAAAGTTTTTAAAAATGTGTATCAGATTGTAACTCAACTTCACGCAAAACTTTATTCTTTTGGGAAAATAATTTTTTTTTCCGCTGTATTATTCTAATGAGTATTTTTTAAATTTCTAAAATTCATAAAACAAAATATTGACTTTCGATAATGCCACAAAAATTTTCATCATTCATTCATCAGTTCTTCATCATTCTGTATTTTGTATTATTTATTTCTGTATCAACTTTTTTTCTTTTGTGAATGGGAAAGTATGAGAATATCAACTGAACTTTTGGCTTTGACTTTGATTAATATCATTGTAGCTCATACCTTTGACTCACAAAAAATTTATGTCAATGCATTTGCCGTTTTTGACGTTCACATTAGAAATATAACCGCAAAGATATTTATATAACCTACGGTTGTATAACCGTAACTTTTTACTCGATAGATATTTTTCTTTCAGCATGTCACTTCACCTGTTTTCCACCCCGGCGTAGGCGTAACCATGGCAGGCCCTGGTACAAGTGTCAGGCGTGTTGATGTCTAGCTGCATCACTTTCTCAGGCAATATCCTGGGAGACTTCTGATCTTTGAAACAGCCAAGATGGAGTCCGTACAGCACGTCTAGAAACGCAGAGAAAACACATTCGTAATCTTGAAATATTGTGAATATACTAGGAAAACGCTATATATGCGTTGTAAGACGAGCGGATAGTGATAGTATGTCGATTTTTCTGCCAAACTTTTGCCCACATTCGCCAATTGGGTGACATTTAAGTTATAACATGAGTAAAAACTGCTTCGAGTGGTACCAATTTAGCACATTTTATATTTTTTCTTCAAAATTGCTGACCCGATCAAGCTTAGGATTTCAAAAAATGTGTACCAGAATGTAATTCAATTTGACACCATTTTTTTTTTTTTTTTTAAATAAAAATACTTTTTTTCCGCCGTGTTATTCTAATGGGTATTTTTGACAATTCGTGTTCATTTTCCTCAATCCCAACTTGAATGATTAATATTGATATTGATATCGATATTTTTATTCATCCATGGAAATTGACATTACATATGCAATTATATGGCAAGTCATAAATCAATATAATTATAAACAATACATAAAAACATACCAAGCTTTTCAGACCTACGACAAACAATGGATTGAATAGAAAACTAGACAAACAACATTATGAACCTGTAGGCTATACAAACACTTTCTGTAATTCTGTAAATCACTCATTCTGTAAATTTGAAATAATTTTACCTTCGAGGAGGTCAAGTTTAATTTCACAATCATCTCACATATCATTTATAATTGGTTGCTTCTATACAAATATCATTAGACGATCTTTAGCGGAGATTCAATTTGACATACTGAAAAAAATTGGTGTTCGTTTTTATGTTGTTTTTTTTATGTTTGTTTTCGGTTCTCCACAGGTCAAACGGCTACAGTAATCAACTTTAAACTTTTTCTCATGATGGTTCCTCATCTAGCTTAGATCTGTATAGTTTTGTGGCATTAACGGATGGTAACTTTTTGTTTAATGAATTTAAGAAATTTCAAAAATGCAAGTTAAAATAACACGGCGGAAAAAAAAGAGAATGTTTTTATTTTCAAAAAAGATGAAATTCCGCGTGAAGTTGATTTACAATTTGATACACATTTCTGAAATGTTTCAGCTTGATCGGGTGAGCCATTTCAAAGATAAACCATAAAATATGCCAAATTGGTACCACTCGAGGCAGTTTTTACCCATTTCTAACTTAAATGTCACCCAATTGGCGAATTTAGGCAAAAGTTTGGCAATGAAGTCGACATACTATTACTTTCCGCTCGTCTAACAACGCGTATATAGCGTTTTCCTAGTCTATTACAATATCATTTTCATCTACTCAGATATCTTCGAGATGATATCTCAGATATCTGAGATGATATTGTGAGGTATCAAATCCCTACCCCATTCTCACGTGAAAATATGCGTAGGATTGAGGGGCGAGAGGGAGGGACACCAGTTACTGGGACAGTTCAGTCACGCGAGGGGGTATCTCGGGGTCAGTTACGAGACAGTCAGGCCCTAGGGTGGTTGTAATAGGTTGGGACGCTGGAGTGATTGTAGTTTTTGCGACCTCAAAGGTCGAGAGGTTACTGGATTTTTGCGTTCAAAATCTAGGAAGTGTACGCTTCTTAGACGACCTTTAGCGAGGATTCAATTTGATATACTGAAAAAAATTGGTGTTGGTTTTTATGTTGTTTTTTATGTTTTTTTTTCGGTTCTCCACAGGTCAAACGGCTACAGCTATCCACTTCAAACTTTTTTACATTCTGGTTCCTCATCTAACTTAGATCTGTATTGTCTTGTGGTAATATCGGATTTTAACTTTTTTTCTTATGAATTTCAGACATTTCAAAAATACCCATTAGAATAACACGACGGGAAAAAAGAAAATATTTTTATTTTCAAAAAAAATGAAATTCTGCGTGAAGTTGAGTGACATTATGATACACATTTCTGAAAACTTTCAGTTTGATCGGGTGAGCCGTTTCGAAGAAAAAACATAAAATGTGCTAATTTGGTACCACTCGAAGCAGTTTTTTTCCCATTTCTAACTTAAATGTCACCCAATTGGCGAATGTAGGCAAAAGTTTGGCAACAAAGTCGACATACTATATTACTATCCGCTCGTCTAACAACGCATATATGGCGTTTTCCTAGTTTTAAGGCAAGTCTAGGACTTGTTGATTGTGCCTTCGTACCGAGTTAAACCGGCGAACATTTTGTGAACGTTCCCGTGTATTTCACAAGTGAATTACCCGCCCCTATCTTGCTCCCGAAGATACCCGAAGAGACGCTGCCGCTGACGCTCGTGAACCGGTGACGATAAGTTTGCCTCGTGCATTTGATATATATATATATACTCATTTGAATTTATATATTTATTTTTATTCAAATTTACTGATTATCGTACCACGCCATTTTTTTCAATTATTTCCATTTTTTTCTTCATCTGTTTTAAAGTATATAAGCTCCGTTCCACCTGCCGGCGGTATACGCGAGGTTTGTACACTACCCTGACCCTAACCTAACCTACTGTCCACCTTTGTCATCTTAGTCAGATCACAAAGCATCAACTTCAAGTGAGTAAAAAACATATTAAAACAAACAAAATTTTCTTCATCAGGCTTTGTGGATAGTTCGTGAAAGTGTTTATATGTATTATTATTGGGAAATAATAAAATGAATTTCAACTTCATTGAGTATTGAAATGATGTCTTGAGTATGGAGGGTTTTAGAAGGGTTAGATTTCCTTATTTTATCATCTCATCATCTATTGTATTATCTTATTATTTAGTAAATCTCTCAATATTCACTCTCCAAAAAATAATACAAATGTATTTACCGTTCATTTCATACAGATCGTTTGGTTTAGGGCTCCTGAAGAGTGTGATATACTAGAATGAAGTCAACTCGGGTGACTTTCTCAGAGAGGAGGGGGAGGGGGGGGGGGTACCTTACCTGTACCCTAACCACATTCCATTGAAAAATAGCATGAAAACCATGTCACGCGACCGAGTCGACATTATTACAGTATACGCTCTTCAGTGCCTCCTTTGGTTTATGTAGCCTCAAACCCAGAATTCACCTTTTCCATTAATCTATCCCCAAGATACAATTATAATACTAAATGATTACCTCATTAATATTTTCATGGGCTCTTGAGAGAAAATACTCGCGGATCAAAATATCATAATTAACATAATCAAAATCATAAATATACTCACTAGGTGGAACGAAATCAGCGTAGACACATGTCGTTGCCGTTAACAGCATCAACGACCAGATTAAGAACATCTGAATACCGTGACAGACCATTTGAAATAATAATTCAATTGTTGACTGGAAAAAAAGATAGTTTATATTAAGAATTTCAGAGACATAATTCATAATAATTGACTCCAATCTTTGGCCTGTAATACATATATATATGGATCTAGATTCTGAGAATATGCATTTATATTGATGAAGAAACACTTCCATACTTTGAATCATTTGAAAAATGTCAATACAAAATCGAAAAACAACAACGACAACAACAACAACAACAACAACCAAGAGGTGCATGTTTCATCAGTATGATCAGTATAACTGGAAAACAACGACGATAAATCCAGATTTGGACGATAATGGATATATATATATATATATATATATATATATATATATATATATATATATATATATATATATATATATATATATATATATATTTATATATATATATATATATATATATATATATATATATATATATATGTATATTTATATATATATATATATATATATATATATATATATATATATATATATATATATATATATATATATATATATATATATATACATATATATATATATATATATATATATATATATATATATATATATATATATATATAGAAATATATACATATATAATAATATATATATATATATATATGTATATATATATATATATATATATATATATATATATATATATATATATATATATATATATATATATATATATATATATATATAAATATATATATATATATATATATATATATATATATATATATATATATATATATATATATATATATATGTATATATATATATATATATATATATATATATATATATATATATATATATATATATATATATATATATATATATATACATATATATATATATATATATATATATATATATATATATATATATATATATATATATATATATATATATCGATAGAATACATACAAGTATGAATAAAGGAATCAGAATGATCCATCTACACCTCAGATTTACTTTTCACAATTTGTTAAATCAATCTTCAATCTTTTCACATTTATCCATCCATATATTAGGTGAATGTTATGTTGTATGTATGTTATGAGGTGTGTTGATGTACAATATCGTGTTAATTCATATATTATGTTGATGTCCGATAATATATTGCATTATTTCACAACTTACCAAATTCTCTTCGTTTGACGTCACCACGAGAAGTACAACTGAGGGCTCATTAAACGTAACACATATTTATATAGCCTCCATGTAATTACATACACGAATTGTCCAGTTCTGGTCGCACCAGGCTCGGAATAGGGAAATGAATTCGCTGATTTATCTTTTATTCAAATTTTAAATATATATCGGAGATAATTTGGTGGGTACTGCCATGGGAGGTACCATTAACGGTCTAGTTGATACGTTTCCGTATTTCTGATCATACATTTTTGGATTTGCGATTGAATTGTTCATTGAATATATTTTTTGTCTTTTTATATTTTCAATTGTTTCCGTGTGTATTTTTTATTCATGCTGTTTCTTTATTGACTCTTTGTTTTATTTTCTGTTGTACTGAATATACTAATGAATAAATTTAATCATTAATAATTTTAAAAAGTCGATATTATGATCGAGGAGTGAAGTACTAATGCTAACTGGATCCTTTTTCGCGTATTGTGAGACTTCTTTGTAAGACTACTTTGTAAGACCACTTTGTAAGACTACTTTGTAAGACTACTTTTGTGAGACTACTTTGTAAGACTACTTTTGTAAGACTACTTATGTACGACAACTTTGTGAGACTACTTTTGTAAGACTACTTTGTAAGACTACTTTGTAAGACTAATTTGTAAGACTACTTTGTAAGACTACTTTTGTAAGACTACTTTTGTAAGACTACTTTTGTAAGACTACTTTGTAGGACTACTTTGTAATTTGTAAGACTTCTTTGTGAGACTACTTTGTAAGACTACTTTTGTAAGACTACTTTATAGGACAACTTTGTGAGACTACTTTGTAAAACAACTTTGTAGGACTACTTTGTGAGACTACTTTGTAAGACTACTTTGTAAGACTACTTTGTAAGACTACTAATGTGGGACTACTTCGTAAGACTACTTTGTGAGACTATTTTGTAAGACTACTTTGTAAGACTACTTTGTGAGACTACTTTGTAAGACTACTTTGTAAGACTACTTTGTAAGACTAATTTGTGAGACTACTTTGTAAGACTACTTTGTAAGACTACTTTGTAAGACTACTCATGTAAGACTACTTTCTAAGACTACTTGTGTAAGACTACTTTGTAAGACTACTTTGTAAGACTACTCATGTAAGACTACTTTGTAAGGCTACTTATGTAAGAACACTTTGTAAGACTACTTTGTAAGACTACTTTGTAAGACTACTTTGTAAGGCTGCTTTTGTAAAACTACTTTGTAAGACTACTAATGTGGGACTACTTTGTAAGACTACTTTGTGAGACTACTTTTGTAGGAATACTTCGTAAAATTACTTTTGTAGGAATACTTTGTAAGATTACCCTCTGAATATACGCAAATGTACAATATTGCGGAAATGAATCTCGATTTTTTGTTGGTGAAATTCTTACTATTTCAAAAATTACCAACTTTATTCGGGGAATCACTTGGGACTCAATTAACGCCGTAAAACAGAAATCCAGTGTCATTGACCCCGAATCGAATTGAATTTTTCAGTCAAGAGTCAACGGAAGTCGATTTAGCGAAAAATCAGTTTCTTGGTGATAACTTTTGAAAAATATAGAATATCAAAATTCTGATACGTGAGAAACACAGATGATAATAATAGCTTCAAGATAATATAAATTGTAAGTATTCAAGTCATGTCACATAAATTTCAAGCGTCTTCAGCTAAACATTTTTTGTTTAGCTGTCGACTCTTGACAGTTATGCGACATGACTTTGATAGGTATAACTTATATTATCTTGAAGCTATTATAATTATCTGTGTTTCTTGGGTATTAGAATTTTGATATCTCATACCGTTCAAAAGTTATCACCAAGAAACTGATATTTCGCTGAATCGACTCCCATGGACTCTTAAGCTCTGCCTTTTTGTGTGCAGTTGCTGTAGTGTAGAGTCGACTCTCGTGAATTATATTGAATACCAACTAGGAAAACTCGGGATGCGCGTTGTGAGATGAGCTTAGAAGTATGGAAATCTAGAATGAAAAATATTCTGTCAGCTCAATCCACATTTACGGACCTTGGATTTCTTCAAACGTTCAAAAACCTCACCTGCAATTTGTTGATATTCATAGTGCTGCAACCTGTCGCATATACACTTTTGATCCAAATATCCAATAAAATGTACACTTTTATTGCGTTTTCTTTGTTATTTCTCATTTGTTATTTCCGATTGTTGCAAAAATCTCTGAAAAGGTGTATAATAGTATTGTTCATATTCAGTGAGAATTGAAAAGCTTTTGAAAAATTCTTGTTTTTCAAGTATTTTTCCTCCAGATTTATTCTTATGAGGATTTTTCAAACTTTACGATTTTTTTCCGGAAAAACCTTCCGAACGATTTTTCTAAATAACAATCTCAGTCTATTCTGGTACAACAGAAATAAGTGGGAAAAGTTTCAAGTCGATTGGGATTTTTTCCTGACCTGTATGCCGCGCAAAAATTAAAAAAAAAAAAACATGAAAACGAAGCCCATTTTTTTCGGTATGTGGAATGGAACCTTCGCTACGCTCATTCAATTATTGAGCGTTTTCTAAATTAAATCACCACCCTGTAATGAGAGCTCAACAAATAATGACGACTTTCAATTCACCAATTTCAGAAAAGAACAGAAATCATCATCTCAATTTTTTTTTTTTTTTTTAGTAACATCGAAACTTGATGCACAATCATTGTTCCCCAATTCAGGCTATGGATGAAAGTTATGATCGTTGGACGGGGCACCACAAGTGCGATCTTACCACCCCAGAAATTATAATCAATTTGTTAATTTATGTGTACTCCAGAGACTAAAAGTCATGACGTAGGCATTGTCAATTCCATATAGAAACATGAAGAGAACCGAGTGATGTTCTTACGTCATGACGTAGAACAAGGCCGAATCCGAGAAAACAAATGGAATAATTTTGATTACTGAAATTAAAATGATGATTTCTTGTTTTCTCTGAAATTAAATCTCTTTTTTTTTTTTAATAACATCGGAACTTGATACAAAATCATTGTTTCCCAATTGAGGCTAAGGATGAAAAGTAGGATCGTTTGGACGGGGCATCACAAGGGTGATCTTGAAATATATAAAATTAAATATAAAAATGGTAATTATTCGTTGAGATTAGGTTTCAGGTTTGTGATGTTCTTTGATACTGACCATCACGGTCACTTATCAATGAGCAACAGATTTGTATTCATGAACAAAATGAAAACAAAGTAATTGTTCCATCATTGGTGATCGGGAACATGATTGGGAACATTGTTCCGGGATAAAACAAATTGTGATACAATCTTTTATTCACTCTAAAATAATCACATCAATGAACAATCACAAAGTTAAAATCACAAACTGAAAAATAAAAACCTCAACCACGAGCTTTTCTGAAGATCGAAGAAATTAGGTTGATTAGAAATAGTGTCTATTTAGCGAAATATCAGTTTTTTTGTGATAACTTTTGAACGGTATGAGATATCAAAATTCTAATACGCGAAAAACACAGATAATTATAATAGCTTCAAAATGGTATAAGTTATGACTATTAAAGTCATGTCGCATAACTGACAAGCGTATACAGCAATTAAATGTGTTTTCAGAAAAAATACGGAAAAAAAAACAATATTCATGAGACATATAGATTACTCTTTTTGACATGTAAAAATCATTCCCAACTATTTCTCAAAAATCTAGAATCAACATGGCTCCAGCAAACTGAGGAGACAGTATCCTTCAGGAAGATTTCACGGATCAGGGACGAATCATGAGATGTTATCAATTCAAGATGCGGAAAAAATGGATACGTCACAAGGTGTAGACAATGAAATTCCAGGCTCACTACATTCGGAATGTTAATACAATGCAAAAACAAGATAATTTGTGAGAAATGTTAAAAAGACAGTTATTTTCAACAATTGATTTGATCTCGCCATAAATCACAGCATACAAATAGGTTGGTGACACAAAACATGGTCAATATAAATTACGAATGATTCCAAACATTCAATTATTAGATTCGTTATTTCAGGAAGCATCAGACAAAATTTGAATGAATAACAATGCAGAATAATATATATAAATATATATATATATATATATATATATATATATATATATATATATATATATATATATATATATATATATATATATACATATATATATATATATATATATATTTATATATATACATATATATATATATATATATATATATATATATATATATATATATATATATATATATATATATATATATATATATATATTATATATAATATATAATATAATATAATATATAATATATAATATAATATAATATATAATATATAATAAATAATATAATAATAATAATATATAATATATAATATATAATATAATATATATAATATATATATATATATATATATATATATATATTATATATACATATATATAAATATATTTTTAGATAGATATATATATATATATATATATATATATATATATATATATATATATATATATATATATATACATACATATATATATATATATATATATTTATATATATATATATATATATATATATATATATATATATATATATATATATTCATATATATATATATATATATATATATATATATATATATATATATATATATATATATATATATATATATATACATATATATATACATATATATTCATATATATTCATATATATACATGTACTCATATATGTTCATATATATATATATATATATATATATATATATATATATATATATATATATATATATATATATATATATATATATATATATATATATATATATATAAGGAGCTGAACTTACAATGCAAATTTGATGTTCTCCCAGTTCATAGGTTGATGGAGAAGATGGTCTGCTTCATTGGGATTCTTCATAAAAATATTATTCTGTTACTCCAGGGTCTGTTACTTCAGGGTCTGTTACTTCAGGGTCTGTTACTTCAGGGTCTGTTACTTCAGGGTCTGTTACTTCAGGGTCTGTTACTTCAGGGTCTGTTACTTCGGGGTCTATTACTGCAGGGTCTGTTACTTCAGGGTCTGTTACTTCAGGGTCTGTTACTTCAGGGTCTGTTACTTCAGGGTCTGTTACTTCAGGGTCTGTTACTTCAGGGTCTGTTACTTCAGGGTCTGTTACCACAGGGTCTGTTACTTCAGGGTCTGTTACTTCAGGGTCTGTTACTTCAGGGTCTGTTACTTCAGGGTCTATTACTTCAGGGTCTGTCACTTCAGGGTCTGTTACTTCAGGGTCTGTTACTTCAGGGTCTGTTACTTCAGGGTCTGTTACTTCAGGGTCTGTTACTTCAGGGTCTATTACTGCAGGGTCTGTTACTTCAGGGTCTGTTACTTCAGGGTCTGTTACTTCAGGGTCTGTTACTTCAGGGTCTGTTACTTCAGGGTCTGTTACTTCAGGGTCTGTTACTTCAGGGTCTGTTACTTCAGGGTCTGTTACCACAGGGTCTGTTACTGCAGGGTCTGTTACTTCAGGGACTGTTACTTCAGGATCTGTTACTACAGGGTCTGTTATGACTGCATTTGTAACTACAATCTTCAGTGTAGTTGTCGTAGCTTTGGTAGTTGTTGGTGTAATTGTAGCTTCAGTCGTTGTTGTAGCAGTTATAGCTTCAGTAGTTGTTGGTGTAATTGTAGCTTTAGTCGTTGTTGTAGCAGTTATAGCTTTAGTAGTTGTTGGTGTAGTTGTAGCTTTAGTCGTTGTTGTAGTTATAGCTTTAGTAGTTGTCGGTGTAATTGTAGCTATAGAAGTTGTTGTTATAGCTTTAGTAGTTGTCGGTGTAATTGTAGCTATAGAAGTTGTTGTTATAGCTTTAGTGGTTGTTGGTGTAATTGTAGCTATAGAAGTTGTTGGTATAGCTTTAGTAGTTGTCGGTGTGATTGTAGCTATAGAAGTTGTAGTTATAGCTTTAGTAGTTGTCGGTGTAATTGTAGCTATAGGAGTTGTTGTTATAGCTTTAGTGGTTGTTGGTGTAATTGTGGCTTTAGTAGTTGTTGGTGTAGTTGTAGCTTTGGTCGTTGTTGTAGCAGTTAGAATCGGCGGTTTTGAAACCACGTCAGATATTATAGGATCATTGATTTCTGCAGCAGGGACCTCTGTCGTGATCTCTACTGAAGGTTGATTTGCTTCATATGTGATGCTCTGTTGGTTATTGCCGAACCAGCTGGCAGGTTTGTTGTGGTAGCCAGATAGCTTTCCAGGGCCGTTGTTCTCACCGTAGTAAATGGCGGGCTGGTAATAGTTGCCTTTGGCACCAGTATTCCGGACAGGGTTTGGAGCGACTTGAATTTGATTGGTTGTGTTCGATTGGATTGGAGCGGATTGTTTAGGATTGTATCCAGTTTTTTGAGCAGCTTGTTTTGGTCTATATGTGTTCGAGTGGTATAGAACGGATTGTTTGGTATTGTATTCATTATTTTGAACATAATTTTGAGCAGCTTGCTTTGGTCTGTATGTATTAGACTGGTATTGAACGGATTGTTTGGTATTGTATCCATTATTTTGAACAGAATTTTGAGCAGCTTGTTTTGGTCTGTATGTGTTAGACTGGTATTGAACGGATTGTTTGGTATTGTATCCATTATTTTGAACATAATTTTGAGCAGCTTGTTTTGGTCTGTATGTGTTCGACTGGTATTGAACGGATTGTTTGGTTGTGTAGCCATTATTTTGAACATAATTTTGAGCAGCTTGTTTTGGTCTGTATGTATTCGACTGGTATAGAACGGACTGTTGAAGATTGTAACCCGAACAGCAAACAAAAAGGGCTGACACTGAAACAATAATAACATCATTACTTCGAATAATATAATGTATTGTATTTTGTTCACTTGATTCTATATATATATATATATATATATATATATATATATATATATATATATATATATATATATATATATATATATATATATATATATATATATATATATATATATATCTAAATGTATATATATATATATATATATAAATATATATATATATATATATATATATATATATATATATATATATATATATATATAAATATATATATATATATATATATATCTATCTATATATATATATATATATATATATATATATATATATATATATATATATATATATATATACATATATATATATATATATATCCAATATACATATATATTATATACCCTTATTATATATATTATATTATATATTATATATTATATTATATATTATAATAAAATTCATTTCTATACCGATATGGACAAGTGATCAGATTTCGAATCATTGTCTGTAACGATTGAAAAGGGGTAGGCTACGATAAATGACTGTATACCCATTCAATTCCTGCCGTAACCTTCTCGTTAGTAGATAACTAGTTATATCACGATATAATAATACACAAGAGATAATGTTTCTGAATCACTTTAGGAAATATTAACAATTAAACCTTGACCAATGTCCTATCTATTAGCATGGTTGATATATGATAAGACTCTGGTTTTTAGACGAGCTTCAGTGAGGATTCAATGTGACATAATGAAGAAAATTGGTGTTCGTTTTTATGTTGTTTTTTTTCATGTTTTTTTCCCGGTTCTCTACTGGTCAAACGGCTACAGCTATCGACTCTCAACTTTTTTTCGTCATGGTTCCTTATCTAACTTAGATCTGTACAGTTTTGTGGCATTATAAAATGTTAACTTTTGTTGTTATGAATTTTAGAAATTTTAAAAATACACATTATAATAATACGGTTTAAAAAAAATTATTTGAAAAATAAATGAAATTCTGCGTGAAGTTGAGTTACATTCTGATACACATTTCTAAAAACTTTCAGCCTGATCGGGTAAGCCATTTCGGAGGAAAACCATAAAATGTGCTGAATTGGTAACACTCGAAGCAGTTTTTACCCATTTCGAACTTAAATGTCACCCAATTGGCGAATGTAGGCAAAAGTTTAGCAAAAAAGTCAACATACTATTACTATCCGCTCGTCTAACAACGCATATATGGCGTTTTCCTAGTATAATTATGATAATATTTTTCCAATTGTCAATTGATTCAATTATCTCGATATCTTGTATGTATGTATGTATGTTATGTATGTATGTATGTATATGTGAGTGGGCTCGCTGAGAAAAGGATTTGATTTTTTACATTTCTTTGGGCCGCGTTTCAAGGTTTTTTTTCAACAAATGAGTATCGTGTCAGGAAAAAAAATTCAAAATTCAATTTTGAGATTGTACCATCACGAAGGATGATGCATCGGATCGAAACAAATTCGATAAATTTTGAATAACTAGGAAAACGCCATATACGCGTTGTTAGACGATCGGAAAGTAATAGTAAGTCGACTTCTTTGCCAAACTTTTGCCCACATTCGCCAATTGGGTGACATTTAAGTTATAAATGGGTATAAATAAACTGCTTCGAGTGGTACCAATTTAGCACATTTTATGTTTTTTCTTCAAAATGGCTGACCCGATCAGGCTGAGAATTCCCAGAAATGTGTATGAAAATGTAATTCAACTTCACGCAAAATTTCATTTTTTGGGAAAATAAATATTATTTTTTTCCGCTGTGTTATTCTAATGGGTATTTTTATAATTTCTGAAATTCATAAAAATAAAAGTTACCACCCGATGATGCCACAAAACTACAGATCTGAGTTAGATGAGGAACCATGATGAAAAAAAGTTTGAAGTTGATAGCTGTAGCCGTTTGATCTGTGGAGAACCGACAAAAAAACATTTTAAAAAAACATAAAAACGAACACTAATTTTTTTCCACCATGTCAAATTGAATCCTCGCTAAAGCTCGTGTAATAATGTATACAATGTGATGTATATTTGATGTATATTTGATGTATATTTGATGTATATGTATCCAATTTCCTCGGAAGAGAGTTGAAGGAATTATTGAATGAATAATAAATAAATAAATATACCCATACTCCATGTTGGACTTTTACCCACATACAAACGCTTTTTTCTCATATCTCTCTGATACTATTCAATTCTAGGTTGTATATACCATTCATTTTTGGGCCTGTTCCTGTGCCTAATGATGTCATTCCAATTAAAATATGACTTCTCATTTTGTACACTAGCAATTGTTTGTTCATTTCTTACGTTCATGCCACACAGACGAGCCCAAATAGGCTCTGTGGGCTCTATCGTGGAATACGTGTATCTTCTCCATAAGAAATATCAACAACAACAACAACAACAACAACAATAACAATAACATCATCAACAACAACAACAACAACAATGGCAATGACAACAACAACACCAAAAACAACAACAACAACAATGACAATGACAGCAACAACAACACCAAAAACAACAACAACAACAACAACAACAAAAACCACTTGATTGGTATTTCTACAGCAGTGGCTCCACTGATTAAGCCACGGAGGTGACAGGAATTGGTCATATTCTCTCCATGATTTGTATCTCGTATTCAATTTCGACTCACCCAATAAATATAGAGTATTCATCTTCTTCTCTTCATTCACACCCAGTTTGGTTGGAGACTGTTCACAAGTCCAACCAAATATGGATGAACGTTCAACGAGAGTGTAGTCCTGAAATTATATAAATCATATATTGTTTATCTTGTTTTATTTACTTTTTGTATTGTTTATTATCGTCATCTTGCTTGTTTCGATGGTTCAATGATTGATCTGCTGAACTTTTTTTTATTGCCTGAATATTATTACTAGTTCATGTTTTATAATTAATTATTTGCATTACTTCATTAATATTCTCATTTAGTTGAAAGAAAAATGAGAGAATTTTTTAAAAATTCCATGGTCAATATTATTGGA
>OZ023335.1:23528918-23628918 GCA_964007535.1 Brachyptera risi | reverse complement strand
CACTCGTCTAACAACGCATATATGGCATTTTCCTAGTTCATTTCGCCATTAGCATTGGGGTATGAAACATTTCACGTGGCACACATTCTTCAAGAGATCATCAAGAGGGACTATTATATACGATGCATCCCTGACCCATCTCAAAAAATATAAGATCGACAGCCTATTCTGGAACGTTGATAATTTTTTTCCGGGAGCCCGTGGTGTAATTCCATCTCTTTTTACAAATTTTTAAAAAACATATTATTCCATTACAACCATCATTTTGGATTACATAGTAACTTCAATTCTGTGAGACTCATCCTTCATTATTCACAATCATCTCTATTATATATATTATATTATATTATATATATGAGTTTTTATTGATGAATAAAAAAAAATTATTATATTTTAAATATCTATTATATATATTATATAATATTTTCATCATTATTGATATTATCATGAGTTTTTATTGATAAATGATTTTTTTTTATTATATTATAAATATTTATTATATTTATTATATAATATTTTCATTATTATTAATATTATTATGATTTTTATTGATGAGTTTTTATTGAACTTGGATACAGTATAACATGCAACATCAATTATAAAAAATGTTAACATCTTCATAATTAAAATAATATTATTTTTGAAAAAATTAGAGATATTCGTAGGGAAGATTACACAATTATTGAGGACATATACTAGATAATTCAAGCACTAAAATATGTATATATATATAAAACACAATGCAATCATAGTAAAAAAAAGTAACTCAATTAGCCGAGCTTTAGCGAGGATTCAATTTGACATACTGAAAAAAATTGGTGTTCGTTTTTATGTTTTTTTGTCGGTTCTCCACAGGTCAAGCGGCTACAGCTATCAACTTGTAACTTTTTTTCTATTATGGTTCCTCATCTAACTTGGATTTGTATAGTTTTGTGACATCATCGGGTGATAGCTTTCATTTTTCTGAATTTTAGTAATTTCAAAAATACCCATTAGAATAGCACAGCGGAAAAAATATATCTTCGGAAAAAATAAAAATCCGGGTGAAGTTGAACTACATTCTGATTCACATTTCTGGAAATTCTCAGCTTGATCGGGTCGGCCATTTTGAAGAAGAAACATTTGATGTGCTAAATTGATACCAATCGAAGCATTTATCACCCATTTATAACTTAAATGCCACCCAATTGGCGAATGTAGGCAAAACTTTGGCAATCAACAAATCCGCTCGTCTAACAACGCATATATGGCGTTTTCCTAGTTCATCATGTCCATGCCTAAGACGAGCCCAAATTTGTTCTGTGGGTTCCAGTGTAAAATACATGTATCTCCTCCAAAATAGCAATAAAAAAAAACTTGACTCGTATTCCTACAGCAGTGGCTCCATCAGATGAGCCACGGAGATGACTTGAATTAACCATATTCTCTCCATGATTTTTATCTCTTAGGCCCAGTATCACCAAGTCCAGTTAGTTTTCATCTGAGAGTTGGTGAAAACAAATAACACAGGTAACCATGGTGATAATAAGTTCGAACTGTCAGATAAAGGCTAACTAGACTTGTTAATACCGGGCCTTATTCAATTTCGACTTACCCAATAAATATAGTGCATTCATCTTCATCTCTTCTTCTTTCACACCCAGTTTGGTTGGAGACTGCTCACAAGTGGCTCCAATCTAATACTCATGAACCGTAAAGAAGAGTGAAATTCCTGAATAAACTTTTCATAAATAGATCAATAAAGTGACCGGTAGGTAACTTCTGTTCAGAGAATTGTTGCAGGTACTTAACTGCAGGCCCACTGTTGACTACAAATTATTATTTCTATGACGCTTTGTTGATAAAACTTTATTTATTAGTGACAAGGTCTAGATAAAATTGAGTTGAACGTGATATTCATACAAACGCTATCATATTTTTGTATCATTTCATTATTCAGAAATATGAAATAGATAGCACGATAAAAATTAGGAATACATTACATTTTATATCACTGATTTTTTTTTAGATTTGTATAAATATGATAAACTTACATCTGATGTGAATAAAAAGGAGTGAACATTGCTCAAGCTTCTTAGGTCTTAGTTCTTAGCTTCTTAGTCTTAGTTCATAGTGGAAGATTTCAAAATGCGTGTTTCGCTCAATCTTAATACTAATGCTGGTAATGTCCGGATGAATCACAGAAACGGTTTTCACTCATAATGTGTTCCGGACTTTTGGAAACTGCAATAATTTTATCTGCGGTGGAAAATTGTGACACAGACAGCGTAGTTCTGGTTTTGGAGTTCATTGGTTTTGAATAATCAAAATGGGGTGATAAGATCGCCCGTATGGTTCCCCGTCCAAACGATCCTACTTTCATCCTTAGCCTTAATTGACGACTAGTGATTGACCCGCCCACAAACGTCACAAAACAAAACATCCAATCAAATGGGCTCTGTTATTTGGGAAATTTGACATTTATATATCAGAGTATCTCTGAATGCCCACATGATGAGGTATAGATCTAGGTGGCATGGCGATTAGCCACGCCTATCACTAGTGGTCAAGTGGGAATACAATGATTTTTTGTAAAGTTACTATGTTATTAAAGAATATATACTGCATTTCCTCATCAATTCGATTAAATTTTAACTATGATCATAATTTCATCGGACGAGCTCTAGCGAGGATTCAATTCGACATACTGAAAAAAAATAGTGTTCGTTTTTATGTTGTTTATTTTATTTTTATTTTTTTTGTGTGTGTTTTTTTCGGTTCTCCAGAGGTCAAACGGCTACAGCTATCAACTTCAAACTTTTTTTCATCATGATTCCTCACCTGACTTAGATCTGTATAGCTGTGTGGCAATATCGGATGCTAACTTTTGTTTTATGAATTTCAGAAATTTCAAGAATTCTCATTAGAATAACACGGCGGAAAAAAAGAAATATTTTTTTATGTTCCAAAAAAAAATGGAATTTTGCGTGAAGTTGGATTACATTCTGATACACATTTATGAAAACTTTCAGCTTGATCGGGTGAGCCATTTTGAAGAAAAACCATGAAATGTGCTAAATTGGTACCACTCGAAGCAGTTTTTACCCATTTCTGAATTAAATGTCACCCAATTGGCGAATTTAGGCAAAAGTTTGGCCATAAAAGTCGACACACTATTACTTTCCGCTCGTCTAACAACGCATATATGGCGTTTTCCTAGTAATTAAATAATATCCATGAATCATATAATTTAATTATTATTCCTATGACACTATGTTGATAAGTCGTTATTCATTAGTGACAAGGTCTAGATAAAATTGAGTCAGACATGACATTCATACGCACGTTCTGTTTCAGTTTATTATTCAGGAATATGAAATAGATGGCACGATAGGAATTAGGAATATATTACATTCACAAATTCAATGAATATTTTTATATATATTCTCTCATTTCATATTCTTTCATCAAGGGTACATTGACAGCCCAATACCGACAATGTTGAATTGGCACTTGGCCGGAACCTGTTTCTTACAAACTTTAGAGAGATATGCGCGAAATTCCACAATAGTTTCAAAAGTTCTAATTAATTGAAAATAATGTCAACAAACTGAAGAAAGGATAAACAGAAATATCGAAGTACTTTTTCAGTGCCTCACTCTGGATGACTCCATTTTATGACACAGCAGTTAATGTTTTTGTATATCACCCTCACAATAAAGCATATATTAAGTCATGATAGACAACGTTTAACATTCAGTTCTAATCTAAAAAAATAAAAAAAATAAGGAGATTAAATGAAATTACCGAGAAACATTGACTTTTGTACAATGGTTCTGGAATGACATTGAAAATATGTGCGTCCTTCGAAACTTATACTATTTATAACATTTTCTTTCAAATATTTCTTCACAATGGAGTAATACCAACCTATTTCATCATAATATAAAAAGTGAAATATTACCGGGGTCAGTTCCCGAGTTCAGGGTCCCGAATGTTATCGCCTTTATATCGAACTATATAAAACAACAATGCTCAACAATACTATACACGGCTCAGTAGAATCAAAATTTCACCAGTTGTATTTGTTTTTCACGAAAATTAAATTTTTGTTGGATGAGCGTAGCGAAGTCTCCATCCCACTCGTATAGGGCTTTGTCTGTGTTTTTTTTTTTTTTTTTTGTAAGCACTCCACAGGTCGCAGGGGTAGACTGATCAACATGAAACTTTTTTTTACACGCAAACTCATCCAACTTAGAACTGTATAGTTTTGGGAATAAATCGGGTCGATCAATTTTGAGAAAAATTATCTCAAAGATTCTAAAAACCCCTTAAGATTTGGCTGAGCGGAAAATGTTGAAAAATGAAATCTCTCCAAATGAAATAAAATTCTCTCTGAATGTGTATACATTGGTTTCACACATTATCACCATTTTTTATGCAATTCTAATCAGCAGTTTTGAAGAAAAAAATAAATAACTGGTTTTATTCATCACATTTTATTCACGAAACAAGCGAACAAGTGGAAGAACACGAAAACCTAATAACATAATATAATATAAAATATAAATGAATATGATATATAAATGGATAAATAAATTTATAAATAATGAATTATAATAAATAATAGATATAAAAAATTATAATATAAAAACATAATATATGTAGATCGGGTTTCCCACTCGAAAAAAGGAAAGAAAAGCCCTCGTAAGAACTGATTGTTGTGAGAGCAAAACTAGTGAAAGTTGATATTTTTATTGGCAAAACCATAACAAAGAATGAATCAAACTATTTTAAGGACTTTGATTCACCAAGTGTATATAAAAAACTTATGTACAATCAAAAATATGTACAAAAACTACAAATAACCAACTTTGATTTAAATTTCAACTGATTCCAACTTGGGGAGTATCCAATAAAATGGATCCACCCGATTCAAACCACTGAGGAATGAATGAGCGGGCGTATTGAACTCGATCAAGCTGTAATAGGCCGAGCTAAATTCATTTTGAGCTCATTCCCTGACCGAGATATATCAACAGATTTTGGGACGGAGCACAGTTGACGTGTCGAACGAAGGATAGTAGGGTTCAACAAGTTGAATCGAGACTAAGGAAGATATAATAAATATGAGCTAATTTACTCCTAGAGGATCGAAACTTACATCCTACTCATTTGAAGCTTCGTCTGTAAGTGTTTTTTGTTTGATTGGAGAATTTATCTTCTTTTTCTGTGCGGAGAGAGTAAATCGACGGAAAAATGGCAGAGAAAAAAAAAATTCGTAATCGAACGAACCTCACTTCCAGAACCGGAGAATCCATCACTTGGTCAGGAGAAAGTTAATTGATGTTACATAATCCAACGTTGTGACTGTTGTCATGGAGCCTTCTGTTGTGACCTCATCCGTCGTTGTGTCTGTTGTCATAGAGCCTTCTGTTGTGACGTCATCCGTCGTTGTGTCTGTTGTCATGGAGCCTTCTGTTGTGACGTCATCCGTCGTTGTGTCTGTTGTCATAGAGCCTTCTGTTGTGACGTCATCCGTCGTTGTGTCTGTTGTCATAGAGCCTTCTGTTGTGACGTCATCCGTCGTTGTGTCTGTTGTCATAGAGCCTTCTGTTGTGACGTCATCCGTCGTTGTGTCTGTTGTCATAGAGCCTTCTGTTGTGACGTCATCCGTCGTTGTGACTGTTGTCATAGAGCCTTCTGTTGTGACGTCATCCGTCGTTGTGTCTGTTGTCATAGAGCCTTCTGTTGTGACGTCATCCGTCGTTGTGTCTGTTGTCATAGAGCCTTCTGTTGTGACGTCATCCGTCGTTGTGTCTGTTGTCATAGAGCCTTCTGTTGTGACGTCATCCGTCGTTGTGTCTGTTGTCATAGAGCCTTCTGTTGTGACGTCATCCGTCGTTGTGTCTGTTGTCATAGAGCCTTCTGTTGTGACGTCATCCGTCGTTGTGACTGTTGTCATAGAGCCTTCTGTTGTGACGTCATCCATCGTAGTGTCTGTTGTCATAAAGCCTTCTGTTGTGACGTCATTAGTTGCTGTGTCTGTTGTCATAGAGCCTTCTGTTGTGACGTCATCCGTCGTTGTGTCTGTTGTCATAGAGCCTTCTGTTGTGACGTCATCCGTCGTTGTGTCTGTTGTCATGGAGCCTTCTGTTGTGACGTCATCCGTCGTTGTGTCTGTTGTCATAGAGCCTTCTGTTGTGACGTCATCCATCGTTGTGTCTGTTGTCATAGAGCCTTCTGTTGTGACGTCATCCGTCGTTGTGACTGTTGTCATAGAGCCTTCTGTTGTGAGGCCATCCGTCGTTGTGACTGTTGTCATAGAGCCTTCTGTTGTGACGTCATCCGTCGTTGTGTCTGTTGTCATAGAGCCTTCTGTTGTGACGTCATCCGTCGTTGTGTCTGTTGTCATAGAGCCTTCTGTTGTGACGTCATCCGTCGTTGTGTCTGTTGTCATAGAGCCTTCTGTTGTGACGTCATCCGTCGTTGTGTCTGTTGTCATAGAGC
The DNA here is from genome assembly GCA_964007535.1 of Brachyptera risi. Classification (NCBI taxonomy): domain Eukaryota; kingdom Metazoa; phylum Arthropoda; class Insecta; order Plecoptera; family Taeniopterygidae; genus Brachyptera; species Brachyptera risi. Next base: position 23,622,429 of record OZ023335.1, on the reverse strand, counting down.
CTTCTGTTGTGACGTCATCCGTCGTTGTGTCTGTTGTCATAGAGCCTTCTGTTGTGACGTCATCCGTCGTTGTGTCTGTTGTCATAGAGCCTTCTGTTGTGACGTCATCCGTCGTTGTGTCTGTTGTCATAGAGCCTTCTGTTGTGACGTCATCCATCGTTGTGTCTGTTGTCATAGAGCCTTCTGTTGTGACGTCATCCGTCGTTGTGACTGTTGTCATAGAGCCTTCTGTTGTGAAGCCATCCGTCGATGTGACTGTTGTCATAGAGCCTTCTGTTGTGACGTCATCCGTCGTTGTGACTGTTGTCATAGAGCCTTCTGTTGTGACGCCATCCGTCGTTGTGACTGTTGTCATAGAGCCTTCTGTTGTGACGTCATCCGTCGTTGTGACTGTTGTCATAGAGCCTTCTGTTGTGACGTCATCCGTCGTTGTGACTGTTGTCATAGAGCCTTCTGTTGTGACGTCATCCATCGTTGTGTCTGTTGTCATAGAGCCTTCTGTTGTGACGTCATCCGTCGTTGTGTCTGTTGTCATAGAGCCTTCTGTTGTGAAGCCATCCGTCGTTGTGACTGTTGTCATAGAGCCTTCTGTTGTGAAGCCATCCGTCGTTGTGACTGTTGTCATAGAGCCTTCTGTTGTGACGTCATCCGTCGTTGTGACTGTTGTCATAGAGCCTTCTGTTGTGACGTCATCCATCGTTGTGTCTGTTGTCATAGAGCCTTCTGTTGTGACGTCATCCGTCGTTGTGTCTGTTGTCATAGAGCCTTCTGTTGTGAAGCCATCCGTCGTTGTGACTGTTGTCATAGAGCCTTCTGTTGTGACGTCATCCGTCGTTGTGACTGTTGTCATAGAGCCTTCTGTTGTGCTGTCATCCGTCGTTGTGTCTGTTGTCATAGAGCCTTCTGTTGTGACGCCATCCGTCGTTGTGTCTGTTGTCATAGAGCCTTCTGTTGTGAAGCCATCCGTCGTTGTGAATGTTGTCATAGAGCCTTCTGTTGTGACGTCATCCGTCGTTGTGTCTGTTGTCATAGAGCCTTCTGTTGTGACGCCATCCGTCGTTGTGACTGTTGTCATAGAGCCTTCTGTTGTGACGTCATCCGTCGTTGTGACTGTTGTCATAGAGCCTTCTGTTGTAAAGCCATCCGTCGTTGTGTCTGTTGTCATAGAGCCTTCTGTTGTGACGTCATCCGTCGTTGTGTCTGTTGTCATAGAGCCTTCTGTTCTGAAGCCATCCGTCATTGTGACTGTTGTCATAGAGCCTTCTGTTGTGACGTCATCCGTCGTTGTGTCTGTTGTCATAGAGCCTTCTGTTGTGACGTCATCCGTCGTTCTGTCTGTTGTCATAGAGCCTTCTGTTGTGAAGCCATCCGTCGTTGTGACTGTTGTCATAGAGCCTTCTGTTGTGACGTCATCCGTCGTTGTGTCTGTTGTCATAGAGCCTTCTGTTGGGACGTCATCCGTCGTTGTGCCTGTTGTCATAGAGCCTTCTGTTGTGACGTCATCCGTCGTTGTGTCTGTTGTCATAGAGCCTTCTGTTGTGACGTCATCCGTCGTTGTGTCTGTTGTCATAGAGCCTTCTGTTGTGAAGCCATCCGTCGTTGTGACTGTTGTCATAGAGCCTTCTGTTGTGACGTCATCCGTCGTTGTGACTGTTGTCATAGAGCCTTCTGTTGTGACGTCATCCATCGTTGTGTCTGTTGTCATAGAGCCTTCTGTTGTGACGTCATCCGTCGTTGTGACTGTTGTCATAGAGCCTTCTGTTGTGACGTCATCCGTCGTTGTGTCTGTTGTCATAGAGCCTTCTGTTGTGACGTCATCCATCGTTGTGTCTGTTGTCATAGAGCCTTCTGTTGTGACGTCATCCGTCGTTGTGACTGTTGTCATAGAGCCTTCTGTTGTGACGTCATCCGTCGTTGTGTCTGTTGTCATAGAGCCTTCTGTTGTGCTGTCATCCGTCGTTGTGTCTGTTGTCATAGAGCCTTCTGTTGTGACGTCATCCGTCGTTCTGTCTGTTGTCATAGAGCCTTCTGTTGTGAAGCCGTCCGTCGTTGTGTCTGTTGTCATAGAGCCTTCTGTTGTGACGTCATCCGTCGTTGTGTCTGTTGTCATAGAGCCTTCTGTTGTGACGTCATCCGTCGTTGTGACTGTTGTCATAGAGCCTTCTGTTGTGACGCCATCCGTCGTTGTGACTGTTGTCATAGAGCCTTCTGTTGTGACGCCATCCGTCGTTGTGACTGTTGTCATAGAGCCTTCTGTTGTGACGTCATCCGTCGTTGTGACTGTTGTCATAGAGCCTTCTGTTGTGAAGCCGTCCGTCGTTGTGACTGTTGTCATAGAGCCTCCTGTTGTGACGTCATCCATCGTTGTGACTGTTGTCATAGAGCCTTCTGTTGTGACGTCATCCGTCGTTGTGACTGTTGTCATAGAGCCTTCTGTTGTGAAGCCGTCCGTCGTTGTGTCTGTTGTCATAGAGCCTCCTGTTGTGACGTCATCCGTCGTTGTGTCTGTTGTCATAGAGCCTTCTGTTGTGACGTCATCCGTCGTTGTGTCTGTTGTCATAGAGCCTTCTGTTGTGACGTCATCCGTCGTTGTGTCTGTTGTCATAGAGCCTTCTATTGTGAAGCCGTCCGTCGTTGTGTCTGTTGTCATAGAGCCTCCTGTTGTGACGTCATCCGTCGTTGTGACTGTTGTCATAGAGCCTTCTGTTGTGACGTCATCCGTCGTTGTGTCTGTTGTCATAGAGCCTTCTATTGTGACGTCATCCATCGTTGTGTCTGTTGTCATAGAGCCTTCTGTTGTGACGTCATCCGTCGTTGTGTCTGTTGTCATAGAGCCTTCTGTTGTGAAGCCGTCCGTCGTTGTTTCTGTTGTCATAGAGCCTCCTGTTGTGACGTCATCCGTCGTTGTGACTGTTGTCATAGAGCCTTCTGTTGTGACGTCATCCGTCGTTGTGTCTGTTGTCATAGAGCCTTCTATTGTGACGTCATCCATCGTTGTGTCTGTTGTCATAGAGCCTCCTGTTGTGACGTCATCCGTCGTTGTGTCTGTTGTCATAGAGCCTTCTGTTGTTCTGTCATCCGTCGTTGTGTCTGTTGTCATAGAGCCTTCTGTTGTGACCTCATCCGTCGTTGTGTCTGTTATCATAGAGCCTTCTGTTGTGACGTCATCCGTCGTTGTGTCTGTTGTCATAGAGCCTTCCGTTGTGACGTCATCCGTCGTTGTGTCTGTTGTCATAGAGCCTTCTGTTGTGACGTCATCCGTCGTTGTGTCTGTTGTCATAGAGCCTTCTGTTGTTCTGTCATCCGTCGTTGTGTCTGTTGTCATAGAGCCTTCTGTTGTGACGTCATCCGTCGTTGTGTCTGTTGTCATAGAGCCTTCTGTTGTTCTGTCATATGTCGTTGTGTCTGTTATCATAGAGCCTTCTGTTGTGACGTCATCCGTCGTTGTGTCTGTTGTCATAGAGCCTTCTGTTGTGACGTCATCCGTCGTTGTGTCTGTTGTCATAGAGCCTTCTGTTGTGACGTCATTAGTAGCTGTGTCTGTTGTCATAGAGCCTTCTGTTGTGACCTCATCCGTCGTTGTGTCTGTTGTCATAGAGCCTTCTGTTGTGACGTCATCCGTCGTTGTGTCTGTTGTCATAGAGCCTTCTGTTGTGACGTCATCCGTCGTTGTGTCTGTTGTCATAGAGCCTTCTGTTGTGACCTCATCCGTCGTTGTGACTGTTGTCATAGAGCCTTCTGTTGTGACCTCATCCGTCGTTGTGTCTGTTGTCATAGAGCCTTCTGTTGTGACCTCATCCGTCGTTGTGACTGTTGTCATAGAGCCTCCTGTTGTGACGTCATCCGTCGTTGTGACTGTTGTCATAGAGCCTTCTGTTGTGACGTCATCCGTCGTTGTGACTGTTGTCATAGAGCCTTCTGTTGTGACGTCATCCGTCGTTGTGACTGTTGTCATAGAGCCTTCTGTTGTGAAGCCATCCGTCGTTGTGTCTGTTGTCATAGAGCCTTCTGTTGTGACGTCATCCGTCGTTGTGTCTGTTGTCATAGAGCCTTCTGTTGTGACGTCATCCGTCGTTGTGACTGTTGTCATAGAGCCTTCTGTTGTGACGTCATCCGTCGTTGTGACTGTTGTCATAGAGCCTTCTGTTGTGACGTCATCCGTCGTTGTGACTGTTGACATAGAGCCTTCTGTTGTGACGTCATCCGTCGTTGTGTCTGTTGTCATAGAGCCTTCTGTTGTGAAGTCATCCGTCGTTGTGACTGTTGTCATAGAGCCTTCTGTTGTGACGTCATCCGTCGTTGTGTCTGTTGTCATAGAGCCTTCTGTTGTGACGTCATCCGTCGTTGTGTCTGTTGTCATAGAGACTTCTGTTGTGAAGCCGTCCGTCGTTGTGACTGTTGTCATAGAGCCTTCTGTTGTGACGTCATCCGTCGTTGTGTCTGTTGTCATAGAGCCTTCTGTTGTGACGTCATCCGTCGTTGTGTCTGTTGTCATAGAGCCTTCTGTTGTGACGTCATCCGTCGTTGTGCCTGTTGTCATAGAGCCTTCTGTTGTGACCTCATCCGTCGTTGTGTCTGTTGTCATAGAGCCTTCTGTTAAGACCTCATCCGTCGTTGTGTCTGTTGTCATAGAGCCTTCTGTTGAGACCTCATCCGTCGTTGTGTCTGTTGTCATAGAGCCTTCTGTTGTGACGTCATCCGTCGTAGTGTCTGTTGTCATAGAGCCTTCTGTTGTGAAGCCATCCGTCGTTGTGTCTGTTGTCATAGAGCCTTCTGTTGTGACGTCATCCGTCGTTGTGTCTGTTGTCATAGAGCCTTCTGTTGTGAGGTCATCCGTCGTTGTGTCTGTTGTCATAGAGCCTTCTGTTGTGACGTCATCCGTCGTAGTGTCTGTTGTCATAGAGCCTTCTGTTGTGAAGCCATCCGTCGTTGTCTCTGTTGTCATAGAGCCTTCTGTTGTGACGTCATCCGTCGTAGTGTCTGTTGTCATAGAGCCTTCTGTTGTGACGTCATCCATCGTTGTGTCTGTTATCATAGAGCCTTCTGTTGTGCTGCCATCCGTCGTTGTGACTGTTGTCATAGAGCCTTCTGTTGTGACCTCATCCGTCGTTGTGTCTGTTATCATAGAGCCTTCTGTTGTGACGTCATCCGTCGTTGTGTCTGTTGTCATAGAGCCTTCCGTTGTGTCGTCTCCCGTCGTTGTGTCTGTTGTCATAGAGCCTTCTGTTGTGACGTCATCCGTCGTTGTGTCTGTTGTCATAGAGCCTTCTGTTGTGACGTCATCCGTCGTTGTGTCTGTTGTCATAGAGCCTTCTGTTGTGATGTCATCCGTCGTTGTGTCCTTTATCATAGAGCCTTCTGTTGTGACGTCATCCGTCGTTGTGACTGTTATCATAGAGCCTTCTGTTGTGACGTCATCCGTCGTTGTGTCTGTTGTCATAGAGCCTTCTGTTGTGACTTCATCCGTCGTTGTGTCTGTTGTCATAGAGCCTTCTGTTGTGACGTCATCCGTCGTTGTGACTGTTGTCATAGAGCCTTCTGTTGTGCTGTCAACCGTCGTTGTGACTGTTATCATGGAGCCTTCTGTTGTTCTGTCATCCGTCGTTGTGTCTGTTGTCATAGAGCCTTCTGTTGTGACGTCATCCGTCGTTGTGTCTGTTGTCATAGAGCCTTCTGTTGTTCTGTCATCCGTCGTTGTGTCTGTTGTCATAGAGCCTTCTGTTGTGACGTCATCCGTCGTTGTGTCTGTTGTCATAGAGCCTTCTGTTGTTCTGTCATATGTCATTGTGTCTGTTATCATGGAGCCTTCTGTTGTGACGTCATCCGTCGTTGTGTCTGTTGTCATAGAGCCTTCTGTTGTGACGTCATCCGTCGTTGTGTCTGTTGTCATAGAGCCTTCTGTTGTGACGTCATTAGTAGCTGTGTCTGTTGTCATAGAGCCTTCTGTTGTGACCTCATCCGTCGTTGTGTCTGTTGTCATAGAGCCTTCTGTTGTGACGTCATCCGTCGTTGTGTCTGTTGTCATAGAGCCTTCTGTTGTGACGTCATCCGTCGTTGTGTCTGTTGTCATAGAGCCTTCTGTTGTGACCTCATCCGTCGTTGTGACTGTTGTCATAGAGCCTTCTGTTGTGACCTCATCCGTCGTTGTGTCTGTTGTCATAGAGCCTTCTGTTGTGACCTCATCCGTCGTTGTGACTGTTGTCATAGAGCCTCCTGTTGTGACGTCATCCGTCGTTGTGACTGTTGGCATAGAGCCTTCTGTTGTGACGTCATCCGTCGTTGTGACTGTTGTCATAGAGCCTTCTGTTGTGACGTCATCCGTCGTTGTGACTGTTGTCATGGAGCCTTCTGTTGTGACGTCATCCGTCGTTGTGTCTGTTGTCATAGAGCCTTCTGTTGTGACGTCATCCGTCGTTGTGACCGTTGTCATAGAGCCTTCTGTTGTGAAGCCATCCGTCGTTGTGTCTGTTGTCATAGAGCCTTCTGTTGTGACGTCATCCGTCGTTGTGTCTGTTGTCATAGAGCCTTCTGTTGTGACGTCATCCGTCGTTGTGACTATTGTCATAGAGCCTTCTGTTGTGACGTCATCCGTCGTTGTGACTGTTGTCATAGAGCCTTCTGTTGTGACGTCATCCGTCGTTGTGACTGTTGTCATAGAGCCTTCTGTTGTGACGTCATCCGTCGTTGTGTCTGTTGTCATAGAGCCTTCTGTTGTGAAGTCATCCGTCGTTGTGACTGTTGTCATAGAGCCTTCTGTTGTGACGTCATCCGTCGTTGTGTCTGTTGTCATAGAGCCTTCTGTTGTGACGTCATCCGTCGTTGTGTCTGTTGTCATAGAGCCTTCTGTTGTGAAGCCGTCCGTCGTTGTGACTGTTGTCATAGAGCCTTCTGTTAGGACGTCATCCGTCGTTGTGTCTGTTGTCATAGAGCCTTCTGTTGTGACGCCATCCGTCGTTGTGACTGTTGTCATAGAGCCTTCTGTTGTTCTGTCATCCGTCGTTGTGTCTGTTGTCATAGAGCCTTCTGTTGTGACGTCATCCGTCGTTGTGCCTGTTGTCATAGAGCCTTCTGTTGTGACGCCATCCGTCGTTGTGACTGTTGTCATAGAGCCTTCTGTTGTGACGTCATCCGTCGTTGTGTCTGTTGTCATAGAGCCTTCTGTTGTGACGTCATCCGTCGTTGTGCCTGTTGTCATAGAGCCTTCTGTTGTGACCTCATCCGTCGTTGTGTCTGTTGTCATAGAGCCTTCTGTTGTGAAGCCATCCGTCGTTGTGACTGTTGTCATAGAGCCTTCTGCTGTGACGTCATCCGTCGTTGTGTCTGTTGTCATAGAGCCTTCTGTTGTGCTGTCATCCGTCGTTGTGACTGTTGTCATAGAGCCTTCTGTTGTGCTGTCATCCGTCGTTGTGACTGTTGTCATAGAGCCTTCTCTTGTGACGTCATCCGTCGTTGTGTCTGTTGTCATAGAGCCTTCTGTTGTGATGTCATCCGTCGTTGTGTCTGTTGTCATAGAGCCTTCTGTTGTGATGTCATCCGTCGTTGTGTCTGTTGTCATAGAGCCTTCTGTTGTCCCTTCATCCGTCGTTGTGTCTGTTGTCATAGAGCCTTCTGTTGTGACGTCATCCGTCGTTGTGTCTGTTGTCATAGAGCCTTCTGTTGTGACGTCATCCGTCGTTGTGACTGTTGTCATAGAGCCTTCTGTTGTGAAGCCATCTGTCGTTGTGTCTGTTGTCATAGAGCCTTCTGTTGTGACGTCATCCGTCGTTGTGACTGTTGTCATAGTGCCTTCTGTTGTGCTGTCAACCGTCGTTGTGACTGTTATCATAGAGCTTTCTGTTGTGCTGTCATCCGTCGTTGTGTCTGTTGTCATAGAGCCTTCTGTTGTGACGTCATCCGTCGTTGTGTCTGTTGTCATAGAGCCTTCTGTTGTTCTGTCATCCGTCGTTGTGTCTGTTGTCATAGAGCCTTCTGTTGTGACGTCATCCGTCGTTGTGTCTGTTGTCATAGAGCCTTCTGTTGTTCTGTCATATGTCGTTGTGTCTGTTATCATAGAGCCTTCTGTTGTGACGTCATCCGTCGTTGTGTCTGTTGTCATAGAGCCTTCTGTTGTGACGTCATCCGTCGTTGTGTCTGTTGTCATAGAGCCTTCTGTTGTGACGTCATTAGTAGCTGTGTCTGTTGTCATAGAGCCTTCTGTTGTGACCTCATCCGTCGTTGTGTCTGTTGTCATAGAGCCTTCTGTTGTGACGTCATCCGTCGTTGTGTCTGTTGTCATAGAGCCTTCTGTTGTGACGTCATCCGTCGTTGTGTCTGTTGTCATAGAGCCTTCTGTTGTGACCTCATCCGTCGTTGTGACTGTTGTCATAGAGCCTTCTGTTGTGACCTCATCCGTCGTTGTGTCTGTTGTCATAGAGCCTTCTGTTGTGACATCATCCGTCGTTGTGACTGTTGTCATAGAGCCTCCTGTTGTGACGTCATCCGTCGTTGTGACTGTTGTCATAGAGCCTTCTGTTGTGACGTCATCCGTCGTTGTGACTGTTGTCATAGAGCCTTCTGTTGTGACGTCATCCGTCGTTGTGACTGTTGTCATAGAGCCTTCTGTTGTGACGTCATCCGTCGTTGTGTCTGTTGTCATAGAGCCTTCTGTTGTGACGTCATCCGTCGTTGTGACTGTTGTCATAGAGCCTTCTGTTGTGATGCCATCCGTCGTTGTGTCTGTTGTCATAGAGCCTTCTGTTGTGACGTCATCCGTCGTTGTGTCTGTTGTCATGGAGCCTTCTGTTGTGACGTCATCCGTCGTTGTGACTGTTGTCATAGAGCCTTCTGTTGTGACGTCATCCGTCGTTGTGTCTGTTGTCATAGAGCCTTCTGTTGTGAAGCCGTCCGTCGTTGTGACTGTTGTCATAGAGCCTTCTGTTGTGACGTCATCCGTCGTTGTGTCTGTTGTCATAGAGCCTTCTGTTGTGACGTCATCCGTCTTTGTGTCTGTTGTCATAGAGCCTTCTGTTGTGAAGCCATCCGTCGTTGTGTCTGTTGTCATAGAGCCTTCTGTTGTGACGTCATCCGTCGTTGTGACTGTTGTCATAGAGCCTTCTGTTGTGAAGTCATCCGTCGTTGTGTCTGTTGTCATAGAGCCATCTGTTGTGACGTCATCCGTCGTTGTGACTGTTGTCATAGAGCCTTCTGTTGTGAAGCCGTCCGACGTTGTGACTGTTGTCATAGAGCCTTCTGTTGTGACGTCATCAGTCGTTGTGTCTGTTGTCATAGAGCCTTCTGTTGTGACGTCATCCGTCGTTGTGTCTGTTGTCATAGAGCCTTCTGTTGTGACGTCATCCGTCGTTGTGCCTGTTGTCATAGAGCCTTCTGTTGTGACCTCATCCGTCGTTGTGTCTGTTGTCATAGAGCCTTCTGTTAAGACCTCATCCGTCGTTGTGTCTGTTGTCATAGAGCCTTCTGTTAAGACCTCATCCGTCGTTGTGTCTGTTGTCATAGAGCCTTCTGTTGTGACGTCATCCGTCGTAGTGTCTGTTGTCATAGAGCCTTCTGTTGTGAAGCCATCCGTCGTTGTGTCTGTTGTCATAGAGCCTTCTGTTGTGACGTCATCCGTCGTTGTGTCTGTTGTCATAGAGCCTTCTGTTGTGACGTCATCCGTCGTTGTGTCTGTTGTCATAGAGCCTTCTGTTGTGACGTCATCCGTCGTAGTGTCTGTTGTCATAGAGCCTTCTGTTGTGAAGCCATCCGTCGTTGTGTCTGTTGTCATAGAGCCTTCTGTTGTGACGTCATCCGTCGTTGTGTCTGTGGTCATAGAGCCTTCTGTTGTGACGTCATCCGTCGTAGTGTCTGTTGTCATAGAGCCTTCTGTTGTGACGTCATCCGTCGTTGTGTCTGTTATCATAGAGCCTTCTGTTGTGCTGCCATCCGTCGTTGTGACTGTTGTCATAGAGCCTTCTGTTGTGACCTCATCCGTCGTTGTGTCTGTTATCATAGAGCCTTCTGTTGTGACGTCATCCGTCGTTGTGTCTGTTGTCATAGTGCCTTCCGTTGTGACGTCATCCGTCGTTGTGTCTGTTGTCATAGAGCCTTCTGTTGTGACGTCATCCGTCGTTGTGTCTGTTGTCATAGAGCCTTCTGTTGTGACGTCATCCGTCGTTGTGTCTGTTGTCATAAAGCCTTCTGTTGTGAAGTCATCCGTCGTTGTGTCTGTTATCATAGAGCCTTCTGTTGTGACGTCATCCGTCGTTGTGACTGTTATCATAGAGCCTTCTGTTGTGACGTCATCCGTCGTTGTGTCTGTTGTCATAGAGCCTTCTGTTGTGACTTCATCCGTCGTTGTGTCTTTTGTCATAGAGCCTTCTGTTGTGACGTCATCCGTCGTTGTGACTGTTGTCATAGAGCCTTCTGTTGTGCTGTCAACCGTCGTTGTGACTGTTATCATAGAGCCTTCTGTTGTGCTGTCATCCGTCGTTGTGTCTGTTGTCATAGAGCCTTCTGTTGTGACGTCATCCGTCGTTGTGTCTGTTGTCATAGAGCCTTCTGTTGTTCTGTCATCCGTCGTTGTGTCTGTTGTCATAGAGCCTTCTGTTGTGACGTCATCCGTCGTTGTGTCTGTTGTCATAGAGCCTTCTGTTGTTCTGTCATATGTCGTTGTGTCTGTTATCATAGAGCCTTCTGTTGTGAGGTCATCCGTCGTTGTGTCTGTTGTCATAGAGCCTTCTGTTGTGACGTCATCCGTCGTTGTGTCTGTTGTCATAGAGCCTTCTGTTGTGACGTCATTAGTAGCTGTGTCTGTTGTCATAGAGCCTTCTGTTGTGACCTCATCCGTCGTTGTGTCTGTTGTCATAGAGCCTTCTGTTGTGACGTCATCCGTCGTTGTGTCTGTTGTCATAGAGCCTTCTGTTGTGACGTCATCCGTCGTTGTGTCTGTTGTCATAGAGCCTTCTGTTGTGACCTCATCCGTCGTTGTGACTGTTGTCATAGAGCCTTCTGTTGTGACCTCATCCGTCGTTGTGTCTGTTGTCATAGAGCCTTCTGTTGTGACCTCATCCGTCGTTGTGACTGTTGTCATAGAGCCTCCTGTTGTGACGTCATCCGTCGTTGTGACTGTTGTCATAGAGCCTTCTGTTGTGACGTCATCCGTCGTTGTGACTGTTGTCATAGAGCCTTCTGTTGTGACGTCATCCGTCGTTGTGACTGTTGTCATATAGCCTTCTGTTGTGACGTCATCCGTCGTTGTGTCTGTTGTCATAGAGCCTTCTGTTGTGACGTCATCCGTCGTTGTGACTGTTGTCATAGAGCCTTCTGTTGTGAAGCCATCCGTCGTTGTGTCTGTTGTCATAGAGCCTTCTGTTGTGACGTCATCCGTCGTTGTGTCTGTTGTCATAGAGCCTTCTGTTGTGACGTCATCCGTCGTTGTGACTGTTGTCATAGAGCCTTCTGTTGTGACGTCATCCGTCGTTGTGACTGTTGTCATAGAGCCTTCTGTTGTGACGTCATCCGACGTTGTGACTGTTGTCATAGAGCCTTCTGTTTTGACGTCATCCGTCGTTGTGACTGTTGTCATGGAGCCTTCTGTTGTGACGTCATCCGTCTTTGTGACTGTTGTCATAGAGCCTTCTGTTGTGACGTCATCCGTCGTTGTGTCTGTTGTCATAGAGCCTTCTGTTGTGACTTCATCCGTCGTTGTGACTGTTGTCATAGAGCCTTCTGTTGTGACGTCATCCGTCGTTGTGTCTGTTATCATAGAGCCTTCTGTTGTGACTTCATCCGTCGTTGTGTCTGTTGTCATAGAGCCTTCTGTTGTGACCTCATCCGTCGTTGTGACTGTTGTCATAGAGCCTTCTGTTGTGACGTCATCCGTCGTAGTGTCTGTTATCATAGAGCCTTCTGCTGTGCTGTCATCCGTCGTTGTGTCTGTTGTCATAGAGCCTTCTGTTGTGACGTCATCCGTCGTTGTGTCTGTTGTCATAGAGCCTTCTGTTGTGACGTCATCCGTCGTTGTGTCTGTTGTCATAGAGCCTTCTGCTGTGCTGTCATCCGTCGCTGTGTCTGTTGTCATAGAGCCTTCTGTTGTGACGTCATCCTTCGTTGTGTCTGTTGTCATAGAGCCTTCTGTTGTGACGTCATCCGTCGTTGTGTCTGTTGTCATAGAGCCTTCTGTTGTGACGTCATCCGTCGTTGTGACTGTTGTCATAGAGCCTTCTGTTGTGACGTCATCCGTCGTTGTGTCTGTTATCATAGAGCCTTCTGCTGTGACGTCATCCGTCGTTGTGTCTGTTATCATAGAGCCTTCTGCTGTGACGTCATCCGTCGTTGTGTCTGTTGTCATAGAGCCTTCTGTTGTGACGTCATCCGTCGTTGTGTCTGTTGTCATAGAGCCTTCTGTTGTGACGTCATTAGTTGCTGTGTCTGTTGTCATAGAGCCTTCTGTAGTGACGTCATCCATCGTTGTGTCTGTTGTCATGGAGCCTCCTGTTGTGACGTCATCCGTCACTGTGTCTGTTGTCATAGAGCCTCCTGTTGTGACGTCATCCGTCATTGTGTCTGTTGTCATAGAGCCTTCTGTTGTGACGTCATCCGTCGTTATGTCTGTTGTCATAGAGCCTTCTGTGGTGACGTCATCCGTCGTTGTGTCTGTTGTCATAGAGCCTTCTGTGGTGACGTCATCCGTCGTTGTGTCTGTTATCATAGAGCCTTCTGTTGTGACTTCATCCGTCGTTGTGTCTGTTGTCATAGAGCCTTCTGTTGTGACCTCATCCGTCGTTGTGACTGTTGTCATAGAGCCTTCTGTTGTGACGTCATCCGTCGTAGTGTCTGTTATCATAGAGCCTTCTGCTGTGCTGTCATCCGTCGTTGTGTCTGTTGTCATAGAGCCTTCTGTTGTGACGTCATCCGTCGTTGTGTCTGTTGTCATAGAGCCTTCTGTTGTGACGTCATCCGTCGTTGTGTCTGTTGTCATAGAGCCTTCTGCTGTGCTGTCATCCGTCGTTGTGTCTGTTGTCATAGAGCCTTCTGTTGTGACGTCATCCGTCACTGTGTCTGTTGTCATAGAGCCTTCTGTTGTGACGTCATCCGTCATTGTGTCTGTTGTCATAGAGCCTTCTGTGGTGACGTCATCCGTCGTTGTGTCTGTTGTCATAGAGCCTTCTGTGGTGACGTCATCCGTCGTTGTGTCTGTTGTCATAGAGCCTTCTGTGGTGACGTCATCCGTCGTTGTGACTGTTGTCATAGAGCCTTCTGTTGTGACGACATCCGTCGTTGTGTCTGTTGTCATAGAGCCTTCTGTGGTGACGTCATCCGTCGTTGTGTCTTTTGTCATAGAGCCTTCTGTTGTGACGTCATCCGTCTTTGTGTCTGTTGTCATAGAGCCTTCTGTTGTGACGTCATCCGTCGTTGTGTCTGTTGTCATAGAGCCTTCTGTTGTGACGTCATCCGTCGTTGTGTCTGTTATCATAGAGCCTTCTGTTGTGACGTCATCCGTCGTTGTGCCTGTTGTCATAGAGCCTTCTTTTGTGACGTCATCCGTCGTTGTGACTGTTGTCATAGAGCCTTCTGTTGTGACGTCATCCGTCGTTGTGTCTGTTATCATAGAGCCTTCTGTTGTGACTTCATCCGTCGTTGTGTCTGTTGTCATAGAGCCTTCTGTTGTGACCTCATCCGTCGTTGTGACTGTTGTCATAGAGCCTTCTGTTGTGACGTCATCCGTCGTAGTGTCTGTTATCATAGAGCCTTCTGCTGTGCTGTCATCCGTCGTTGTGTCTGTTGTCATAGAGCCTTCTGTTGTGACGTCATCCGTCGTTGTGTCTGTTGTCATAGAGCCTTCTGTTGTGACGTCATCCGTCGTTGTGTCTGTTGTCATAGAGCCTTCTGCTGTGCTGTCATCCGTCGTTGTGTCTGTTGTCATAGAGCCTTCTGTTGTGACGTCATCCTTCGTTGTGTCTGTTGTCATAGAGCCTTCTGTTGTGACGTCATCCGTCGTTGTGTCTGTTGTCATAGAGCCTTCTGTTGCGACGTCATCCGTCGTTGTGACTGTTGTCATAGAGCCTTCTGTTGTGACGTCATCCGTCGTTGTGTCTGTTATCATAGAGCCTTCTGCTGTGACGTCATCCGTCGTTGTGTCTGCTATCATAGAGCCTTCTGCTGTGACGTCATCCGTCGTTGTGTCTGTTGTCATAGAGCCTTCTGTTGTGACGTCATCCGTCGTTGTGTCTGTTGTCATAGAGCCTTCTGTTGTGACGTCATTAGTTGCTGTGTCTGTTGTCATAGAGCCTTCTGTAGTGACGTCATCCATCGTTGTGTCTGTTGTCATGGAGCCTTCTGTTGTGACGTCGTCCGTCACTGTGTCTGTTGTCATAGAGCCTTCTGTTGTGACGTCATCCGTCATTGTGTCTGTTGTCATAGAGCCTTCTGTTGTGACGTCATCCGTCGTTGTTTCTGTTGTCATAGAGCCTTCTGTTGTGACGTCATCCGTCGTTGTGACTGTTGTCATAGAGCCTTCTGTTGTGACGTCATCCGTCGTTGTGTCTGTTGTCATAGAGCCTTCTGTTGTGACGTCATTAGTTGCTGTGTCTGTTGTCATAGAGCCTTCTGTTGTGACGTCATCCGTCGTTGTGTCTGTTGTCATAGAGCCTTCTGTTGTGACGTCATCCGTCGTTGTGTCTGTTATCATAGAGCCTTCTGTTGTGACGTCATCCGTCATTGTGTCTGTTGTCATAGAGCCTTCTGTTGTGACGTCATCCGTCGTTGTGTCTGTTATCATAGAGCCTTCTGTTGTGACGTCATTAGTTGCTGTGTCTGTTGTCATAGAGCCTTCTGTAGTGACGTCATCCATCGTTGTGTCTGTTGTCATGGAGCCTTCTGTTGTGACGTCATCTGTCACTGTGTCTGTTGTCATAGAGCCTTCTATTGTGACGTCATCCGTCATTGTGTCTGTTGTCATAGAGCCTTCTGTTGTGACGTCATCCGACGTTGTGTCTGTTGTCATAGAGGCTCCTGTTGTGACGTCATCCTTGGTTGTGACTGTTGTCATAGAGCCTTCTGTTGTGACGTCATCCGTCGTTGTGTCTTTTGTCATAGAGCCTTCTGTTGTGACGTCATTAGTTGCTGTGTCTGTTGTCATAGAGCCTTCTGTTGTGACGTCATCCGTCGTTGTGTCTGTTGTCATAGAGCCTTCTGTTGTGACGTCATCCGTCGTTGTGTCTGTTATCATAGAGCCTTCTGTTGTGACGTCATCCGTCGTTGTGTCTGTTGTCATAGAGCCTTCTGTTGTGACGTCATTAGTTGCTGTGTCTGTTGTCATAGAGCCTTCTGTAGTGACGTCATCCATCGTTGTGTCTGTTTTCATGGAGCCTTCTGTTGTGACGTCATCCGTCACTGTGTCTGTTGTCATAGAGCCTTCTGTTGTGACGTCATCCGTCATTGTGTCTGTTGTCATAGAGCCTTCTGTTGTGACGTCATCCGTCGTTGTGTCTGTTGTCATAGAGCCTTCTGTTGTGACGTCATCCGTCATTGTGTCTGTTGTCATAGAGCCTTCTGTTGTGACGTCATCCGTCGTTGTGTCTGTTGTCATAGAGCCTTCTGTTGTGACGTCATCCGTCGTTGTGACTGTTGTCATAGAGCCTTCTGTTGTGACGTCCACCAGAGATCCTCCAGCTCCAATTGCTTCTGTTGTAGTCACTGCCGTTGTTGTTTGGTTAATTGTAGTTACTACTGTTATTGTTGGTTGTGTTGTTGTTACTACTGTTGTTGTTGGTTGTGTTGTAGTTACTGTTGTTGTTGTTGGTTGTGTTGTGGTTACTGCTGTTGTTGTTTGTTCCGTTGTTGAGAGTGCTGTTGTTGTTTGTTCCGTTGTAGAGAGTGCTGTGGTTGTTTGTTCTGTTGTAGAGACTGCTGTTGTTGTTGTTGGTTGCGTTGTAGTATTTGCCATTGCTGACGCCACCGTTGTGGTTCTCCTCCTTCGTTTCCTGGTAGTTGATTCTCCTGTTGCGGCTGTTGTTGTTGGTGTTGTTGTCGTCGCCACCGTCGTTGTTCTCCTCCTCCGTTTTCTTGTAGTGGAATTCTCTGTTGCAGCTGTTGTTATTGGGGTTGTTGTTGTTGTTACTGTTGTTGTTGTTGTTGTCGTTGATCTTCTTCTCCTACGTTTTGTTGTAGATGATGGCTCTGATGTCACCGTCATTTCAACTCTTGCTCTTGTTGTTGATGGCGTTGTTGTGTCCTTTGGTTCTCTTTCAGTCTTCGTTGAACCTATATGAGCTTCATTCCCAAGTAGAGAATTTTTCGTTGTTGTTCTGGCAGTGTTTACCGTTGAAACACGTGTTGTTCTGGGAGTTGCCTTAGTTGTTGTTGGACCAACTCTCATTGTTGGTATTCTCCCCCAATATGGTTTTTTTGTTGTCTTGAATAAATTCTGAAAATAACTTCGCCGAGTAGTTCGTCTCCTGGTGGGATACCGCCGGGCTGCAGTAGATTTAACAACAGTTTTTCTTGTTGTTGTCGTTGCAGGCATTTTCCCTGTGACTTTCACCGGTGAGTTTGACCAGTCATAAGGTTTGGTCAACTGATAAATAGGATAAGCTCCATTTTGGTCTCTTATTCCTGTTTGAGAATTTTGACCATATTGGACATTTTGTCTATTTTGTCCGAACCAATTAACAGGTTTACGTATGGTGCCAGATGCTGTTCGTGGGTCATTCTTTCCACTCTGATGAACAGCTGGTTGGTTATACCTGCCATTCACTCCAGTATTTTGGATATTATTTGGAGCCACTTGCTTTTGGCTGTTTGGTTTCGGCTTGCTTTGAATTAATTGCTCACGATTGTTTTCTCCCGAACAGAAAACTAGAACGGCTCCCACTGAGATGAAAATAGAATGTTTCAGTTTGTCATAATATATATTTATATATATACATATATATATATATATATATATATATATATATATATATATATATATATATATATATATATTATATATATATATATATATATATATATATATATATATATATATATATATATATATATATACATATATATATATATATATATTTATATATATATATATATATATATATATATATATATATATATATATATATATATATATATATACATATATATATATATATATATATATATATATATATATATATATATATATATATATGTATATGCATATATATATGAATATATATATATATATATATATATATATATATATATATATACTTATATATATATATATATATATATATATATATATATATATATATATATATATATACATATACATATATATATATATATATATATATATACATATATATATATATATATATATATATATATATATATATATTTATATATATATATATATATATATATATATATATATATAATTAAATATATATATATATATATATATATATATATATATATATATATTTATATATATGAAGTTTATAATGTGAAGATTAAATTGAAGGATTGTTTGGATGAAGTCTCATGAAGGTGACAGAGGAAATGACTGATTCTATCACAGCTTATTCAACTGATATTTCTAGTTGATCTGATTGATTTTTGTCATCGACTCAAAAATTTGTGTATGAGACAAATTTTTTTTTCCATATTGGGTTTTAACAACGCACTGTAATGATGAATGAGATCTATTGGCGTCGAATGAATGATTAATGAGATGATGGGATGATGAGATGAAGGTTTCATGGGTAATGGGAAGGATATTGCGAAGGAACTGGTCGTGGCCTATATTGTGAGAACCATCCCGGCATTAGCCTAGACTACAGAGGGAAACCACGAAAAACCCCTGTGAAGATGGACGGTGGCGGGAATCGAACCGGGTCCAACATGCCCACTACCTCCCGGATCACATGAAGCAAGTGCGCCAACCACTGATAGCTACTGTGCCGGTGACAATTAATTATCATCTAATCAAACTCCATCCATTTTTGAGTAGTAGAGTAGCAAAACATCATAGAAATAACAATTTACATATAAGAATTCCAAAATGAAATGATTATTCGACAAAAAATGAAACGGCGAGGTTTAGATACATGAGTATATTCGTCATTCCACCTAACCTTATGAGTTATTACTGAAATGCAAATGAGAATATAATAAAAATAACTATAAATTTACAAATGGAAAATGGAAAAGAACAGAAAGAGTTCACAGATTATCTCTTATAATAATTAATGAACATTGAATGCCTTCAAATGTCCAAAATAGTTTTATATAGATTTTTTTTTTCTCTTGGTCACATACACTGATTCAGAAAGAAAAACACAATGACAACAAAAACACATCCACAAAGCCCTTCAAAAAAAGGCTCAACTGTGGGTTGAAATAGTGAATTATAAGTACAATTCAAATTCGGACCTATTTCTCAAACATTAAAAATAATAAAGTAGTCGAAGTAAAAAGAAAAAAAGAAAAACATTGTGTGATTTGTGACATTCTACTTACGAAGTGTGAGGTTTCTTTGATTACTATTGATTTTAAGCAATCAATTTACATCAAGTAACGAAAAAAGTAGACAGTTGTACAAGATTGTAAGAAAAAAAATAATTACATAAAAACCAGTATTAAGACACTTTGATTAGAGAAGTATCTCGGCTAAAAGTCACATAATACAGATTATGTTTTGAATTGATGAGTCATAATAATATTGATAGTATAAATAGTACATAATTATCAATCAAAAATTGAAAAATTGAGTATTTACACCCTTCTAATTTCAACTATTTGAACTGCGAGGCACAACAATATTCATGATAATGAAAAAAAAGCCATATAAGACAATTTGAAATAATCATGATCTAGACACCGAGAGTAAAGTTATGATCAAATTGGCCTCAGTATGATTAATAATTATGTTTTCATTCGACTCACCCAAACCGAATATAATGAGTAACTTCATCATCACATCTTTCCACCATCAGCCCAGTTCCGATGTTTCTGAGGTATATTCCTTGAAATATCTTCGGAAATAACTTCTTTGGAATTATTCCATTGAAATGTCAAGTACTTGACGTTCTCACAAATGACTGTGAACGTCAATATGCTAGCTATTATTCATCAGTCTAGTTATAGCTATGTTAATTCCATTCTTTTAGAAACAAGGCCCAGATAAAACGTTGATAAGTTGTATATTTATATGAATATTATCTCATATTATATTTAATATTATTCAGGAATATAAACGTGCATCACGATAGGAATATGGAATAGTTGCCTAATCAATTCGATTAAATGTTGAAATGGATATAAATAATCTCTATTTTTTATTAACATGTTTTCCGTGATATGAAAGCTATGAGGATAAAAAGTAGTGGTATCTTTCTTAGAATTTTGATATTTTCGTTCATGAATCGTTCAGAAGTTTTCCTTAAAAAATATATATATATTTCGCTAAATATATATATATATATATTTCGCTAGATATATATATATATATATTTCGCTAAATATATATATATATATATTTCGCTATATATATATATATTATATATATATATATATATATATATATATATATATATATATATATATATATATATATAAATATAAATATATATATATATTTCGCTATATATATATATATATATATATATATATATATATATATATATATATATATATATATTCCGCTGAATCGACCCCTATGAACTTGACTCTGAAACAACTAACTGAGAGTAAAACCTAGTGACAATTTTCGAAAAATTGAAAATTTAAATTATGAGAAATTTAATATCCATTTTCATTTTATCAATTTGAATTGGATGAGCGAAGCGAAGACTCAATTTCACCATACCCGAAAAAAAAGTGCCTGTTTTTTTTTTCGCGCTCCACAGGTCGAACAAAAATTCAAAATCAGTTGAAACTTGGCATACACAAGTGTCCTTGTCTAATTCGATACTGTATAGTTTTGAGGCGCAATCGGTTGAACCACTTCTGAAAAAACTCATTTCAAAATTTTCAAAAATCTCTTGAGAATAACCCAGAGGAAAAAATTCGTCAAAAATATTTCGTTTGACATGATTCAAATTTTCAAGGAATCTCTATATGATGATTATACACTTCATTACAAACTTCCAGTTCAATCAATTCAGCCATTTTGATGTAAAAAAAATATGTAATCCAATTTTTAAAATCACTCGAAGCTATTGAGAAACCATTTAAAACTAAGCAACAGGTGTGCAAACGATTGAAACAAAGCCTTTTCTAATATCATAGAAATTGATCAGGAAATGAGATGGCAGTGATATAATCGTTTGGATCTCAAGGTGTATATATATATAATATGCAATACAAAGATATGAGTTGATATGTTCTAGCTCATCCATCAACGCGGAAACACATAACGCGTTTGCCTAGTATAAATAATAGATAAAAAAAGTATGAGAAATAACAATAGAATTCATACACTATTTTATTATGATTTCTTGTGAATAATATACATATCAAAATTATGGAATATTATATGAATTATACATCAATAATGCCTCACGTATGAAGCATAGTTTACTATTCTACTACACTTGTCAATCAACTCCTCGTTTTTCTTGTGGTCTTCTGCTTCTTACCTGTTGGCAAAACCAATTCCAATTCAAAATGTATTCAATGTCATCATTTTTCCCTAGTTCCATCATTGCATTCTATCTTTTGAATCATTGTTTTTTAATTGTCATGAACTATGATAATTTAATGAGACACAATTGAAATGGAGAAGTATGTTCGAATTAAACGATGAATAATAATAACAATCAAAAAAGAATGCCACAAAAAAAAAATATATAGAGAGAGCGTTTCCTTTGCCATTGATGCTTGGACTAAGTTCAAGATTGAATTCATGAAATAATAAAATATAAGAATTTACAAAAATGTTGGTCTGTAATCGTGAAATCAGTTTCAGCATTGGAATTATCAAAAATTTGTAAAAAATTTCCCTTTTTCCAGTTTCTCAATTCATTTTATTCTACAAAAAATATTTGTTTCAATAATTTCACAGAACAATTGACAACCCGTATAGGCGTGGCTTCACCAGTACGCCAGTTGGATCTATATCATTTGTAGTCATTTCAAAATACCCCGATTGAATATTTGAATTTGACTACAGTTCCAACAGCCCTGTTGATTGGACAGGATATTATTTCTGACGTCAAGGGGGCGGAGACTACGAGTCGTCAATAGGGTTCTGTCAAGTGACGTCACCCATTGTTGCAAGAGACAGACAACAATGTCCATCAGTTGGAATTGACCAATCAGAATGTTTGGTAGTCCACCAGTTCGCTGTATTGCTATGGTAACTATAGGCTTCTATCAAGTGACGTCACTCATTGTTGCAAGAGACAGACAACAATGTCCACCAGTTGGAATTGACCAATCAGAATGTTTGGTAGTCCACCAGTTCGCTGTATTGCTATGGTAACT
This sequence comes from Brachyptera risi, assembly GCA_964007535.1. NCBI lineage: Eukaryota > Metazoa > Arthropoda > Insecta > Plecoptera > Taeniopterygidae > Brachyptera > Brachyptera risi. Next base: position 23,600,985 of record OZ023335.1, on the reverse strand, counting down.
ATAGGATTCTGTCAAGTGACGTCACCCATTGTTGAAAGAGACAGACAACAATGTCCACCAGTTGGAATTGACCAATCAGAATGTTTGGTAGTCCACCAGTTCGCTGTATTGCTATGGTAACGATTGTTTGTCATTTGTTACGTGACAGAAGCCTATTACCTCCTTTTTTCTTTTTAATATTGTCAGTCCTGACACGGTCTTCTCGACTCTTCTTGGTCAGTGCTGCCACCCTAGCTGCTGGTATCTCGAACTGGCACTGGTCGTAACGGTCCTGGAGGTCATGAATGACCTTTGACATGACCTCGACGACGACATGGTCCTCGTTGTAGCCGGTAACCTACAACAGTTCATTGGGCAGGTGTGTTACTTTTTTCTGAATTATTTGAATCAATGTCTAAATATAAATGGAACTGAAATGGGATGAAGGGAGAAGCCGAGGGGTTAACAACTCCGGAAATCCGGTGTAGGCCTACACTTGCGATGGAATCCTTTTGAAATCTCTAAGATCCTCTTGAAATCTCTGAAATCCCCTTGAAATCTCTGGGATCCTTGAAATCCTTGAAATCACTTGAATCAAAATTCCTAAAATCACTCAAAATTACTGAAATATCTTGAAATCTCTGGAATATATTGGAATTCCTGAAATTCCTGAAATCACTTGGAATTACTCAAATATCTTGAAATCCCTGGAGTATCTCGGAATTCCTGAAATCCTTGTATTTTCTGAAAACCTTGGAATCAACTGGAATCCCTTGAAATCGAATTTCGAAGTAATTACAATGGCGTATAATTGAAAAAAATATATTATATGGACCTTGGAATCATGATGAAATAAAATTATTAAAAGTGTCTGAATTCAATTAACTCAATTTCAAGATTAAATACAACTTTTCACTCTCATTACCTGAGTAAGCTCTAATCAAGGAAATATAACCTACAATAATATTGAATAAAGTTTTTCTATATCCTTATCAAAAAGTAAATTATATCATGTTTGGGGTGTACAACATCAATATATAATCATCCCTCCCCACAACCTTGCCCTCTCCGCTACCGCTAGTAGTCATAAACATCTCTGTTCATTCATTTACAATTATCTCCCCAATCGCAACAAATTATCGCCCACATATCCTGCATTCCAATCCTCTCCCAAATCATTCCTCACCGAACAGGCATTCTATTCCCGTAATGAATTAATCTCCCCTATTAACACCTCCTAGTCAACACCTCCTAGTCAACACCTCCTAGTCAACACCTTATAGTCAACACCTCCTAGTCAACACCTCCTTGTCAACACATCCTAGTCAACACCTCCTAGTCAACACCTCCTAGTCAACACCTCCTAGTCAACACCTCCTAGTCAACACCTCCTAGTCAACACCTCCTAGTCAACACCTCCTAGTCAACACCTCCTAGTCAACACCTCATAGTCAACACCTCCTAGTCAACACCTAGTCAACACCTCCTAGTCAACACCTCCTGGTCAACACATCCTGGTCAACACCTCCTAGTCAAACTGCCTCTCACCCTTATCACCACTTTCACTCATTGTATTTCACTCTCATCTCCTCACCATCACAGCATCACTCTATATTCATCTCAATTAGTTTTAACAACTTAATTATATCATTATCGTATTTAATTTATTATTTTTGTTATCCTTTTTTTCTATATGTCAGTTTATAGAACAAGGTTAGGTGGTATATAGCAGTTAGACAGAAACTCGACTTTTTAATGTATTCATTGAACAAATATAGATTTCTCTCTTCTTTCACTGCAAGTCTCTGGAGACATCTTCTTTTTCTCTTTCTTTTTCTTCTTCTTTTTTTTCGCCAACATTCCATCCTCACCTTGTCATCATCCATTCATCACTAAGGCTCAGTATTACCACGGCCAGTTAGTATTTATCTGAGAGTTGGTGAAAACAAATAGCATAGGTAACCATGGTGATGACAAGTTTAAACTGTCATTTAAAGGCTAACTGGACTTGGTAATACTGGACCTTAGAAGAATAATACGAGTGGACGAGTGAATAGCCCACTGAACCGTCATTCAGGAGACCGGGGTTCGATTCCCGTCAAGGTCGATCATGTGACCAAGGTTTTCTGTGGTACCCCTCTGTCGTTCAGGTCAATACTGGGATGGTACCTTCACAACAGGCCACGACCGACTCCTTTTCACTATATATATATATTTTTTTTTTAATTGAGTTTTAACGACGCACTGTAATGATGACTAAGATCTATTGGCGTCGAGTGAATGATTAATGAGATGATGGGATGATGAGATGAGGGTTTTTTAAATAGGTAATGGGAAGGATAGTGGGAAGTAAGTGGTCGTGGCCTATATTGTGGGAACCATCCCGGCATTAGCCTAGACTACAGAGGAAAACCACGAAAAACCCCTGTAAAGATGGACGGTAGCGGGGATCGAACCGGGTCCGACATGCCCACTACCTCCCGGGTCACACGGAGCAAGTGTGTTAACCACTCAGCTACCTGTGCCGGTTTTTTTCACTAGATATCCAAAATTCCAAATGAAATAACCTTTAATTTCATTATTTTATAATCTCATATATCATTCACCGACGCCAATAGATCGTAGTCATATCTTTGGAGTGTGTCGTTAAAACCCAATTTAAATGACAAATCAGTGAAAATATTTTGATAATTCACAATATTTAGGGTTATTTCGTGAGAACCATATGATTGATTGTGAATGGTGATAATTACCACTCCCACGGGTTTGATGTAGATCTGCTCTCCTGCTCTGACTCTCCCGTAATTTGCCTGGGAACCGGGGTCCATCTTGATTCGGATGCCCTTGAAAATAAAAACAATACAATTACTCTTTTATCGATTTTGATTCGATTAGATTCAATTCAATTCAATCACATGTAGTCATGTAGTGTGGCGATATATTTGAATATATATATATATATATATATATATATATATATATATATATATATATATATATATATATATATATATAATACTTCTTGTGACACTGGTTCAGCAGGCCTATAACATCAATTTATTCACTCTTCATTAAATTTATTTTAAGTTCCAATTGATGCATCTTTCTCACTATTGCTTCTTCTTACTTCTTTTTTCCATGAATGTTGAATACAAAAAAAAATGTTGGTAAATTTGAAAAAAATATTTTGTTCTTATAATTTTGTTTTCACATTGATTTTGTGTGAGTTTACATACTGTTTAGCTATCTCTGTGTGTACAACTGTATGTATTTATGTATCATTCTGTATTTTGTTGTATTTTCTGTGTGTGTTCAATTTTGTTCTGAAATGTATGTGAATTATGTTTTAACTGGTTAAATGGAAGAACGGCCCTGCCGAATTTCGCCAGCAATAAAGTTCCTTTAATAATAATATATATATATATATATATATATATATATATATATATATATATATATATATATATATATATATATATATATATATGTATATATATATATATATATATATATATATATATATATATATATATATATATATATTCATATATATATATATATATATATATATATATATATATATATATATATATATATATATATATATATATATATATATATATATATATCAATTAAAGATTCTGTGTCACACCCAATATTCCTGAAAACACAGAATAAAAATCAGGCAGTCAAATTCAATAAGTAGCAATAATACCATAATCTGGAGGAATATCGGTACTGAAATAACGACGGGACGAGGGACAAGATATGAGTATGAATATGAATATTTTTCAGCAATTCCAGTGAATATAACCTCCAATAAGATACCTTCATTCAAAACTATTAGTGAGCCTGTTTTATCATGATATGAAGAAGGTGCTCCAACTCGGGTCTTGAAAGTGAAATATTTTCGGGGTCAGAATCTGAGTACAGGGTCCCTATTGCCTGTAGCGCAACTATCGCTTTTAGATGAAACTATATAAAAACAAAATGTTCAACAATGCTATACACGGCTCAGTAGAATTATATATGTTAGCAGGTGCATTTATTTTTTACGGAAATTATAAATTTAGTTTATTCAACAATGCCACCGGTACCGTAGCCACTCTTATCTAGATCTGGTTTACAAGGAAATATGCTGAATCGTGACAGGCAATCGGGACCTTCGGCTCTGAACTGACCGCAAGAAACCACAAATGCCGTCCATGTTATCAGTATGTGAGTTGGAGCACCTTCTTTAAATTATGGTAAAATAGGTTGGTGTCACTACATCGTGGTCAGAATCTGATTCCAGGGTCCCGATTGCCTGTAGCGCAACTATCACTCTCATATCAAACTTTATAAAACAATAACGCTAAACACGGCCCAGTAGAATTTCAATGTTAGCAGGTGCATTCATTTTTCACGAAAATTATAAATTTAGTTCGTTCAACAATGCCACCGGTACCGTAGCCACTCTTATCTACATTCAGTTTACAAGGAAATCTGCTAAATCGTGACAGGCAATCGGGACCTTCGGCTCTGAACTGACCGCAAGAAACCACAAATGCCTTCCATTTTATCAGTGTTCATGTTATCTTGTCAGTGTTTAAATTTTATAGCTTCACTTTCTTAGTTTTAAAAATGAATGATCTCTATATTTTCTTATTTCAAGATATTCTTAGTGTTTTCTTATTACAACTATTCTATTATTATATATCTTATTATCTCTATTATTAATCATTACCCCCGTATAACCTAGCTGTTGGTGGGGTCGTTAAGCAAACAATAATCAATCAATCAATATTAATCATGGTTAGTTGGAAGAGCGGCATCCCACCGAATCTCACCATTTTCTTTTAAATGCCAACTATGTTAGTAACTATATGTATACCCAACTGTGTTGTGTTTTGAGAGAAACAAAGACTTATTATTATTATTATTATTATTATTATTATTATTATTATTATTATTATTATTATTATTATTACAAACTACAATACAAAATCTTGAACATACATTCCATTCACACTAGATTAGCTAACAGAGAAACGTATCAGGTTCCGTCATGGATAAATAAATTCGGCAAAAGGCGATTAGAATATGTTATTCCAGTTACTTTCAATCTGCTGCCAGAAAGTTTGAGAAAAATAGAGAAATATGTTAACATTAAACGAGAGGTGAAGAACTGGTTACTAAGCACCATGAAATAATTCAATGACGGAACATAAAATTTATAAAATTAATAAATAAATAAAACAAATTATCAAATCAGGACCTAAATTATTATGCTGAAGATGTATTATGTGTATTTTGTTTCAAAGATTATTATTCATTGTTGTTATTGTGGTGTATTTATCATTAATTTTCATTGTAGCTTGTTTACTTGAATTGTATTTGTGTTGTATTGTGTTTATTTTTATTGTATTTTATTTTGTTCACTTGTATTTTTTCCAATTTATGTGAGTAGAACGTGTTTTTGTAGATAATTGCTAGTATTATCGAAGATGCTATATATACTAGTATATGCTATTATTACTCATTCCACAGGTAAACCCTCAATGGGTTTTGTGGACACTCTAAGACTGAAACATGCGTTGTAAAAATGTTCATTTATCAGATGAAAATAAAAGAAAAGAAAATAAAAAAAAAAAAAAAAAAAAATTATTATTATTATTATCAGTATGGGAGTTGGAGCACTTTCTTTAAATTATGATGAAGTAAGTTGGTATCACTGCATCGTGCTCTCACTGTTTGGTTCACACCACAGCCTTCTCTAATCAGATCATTCTTCTCTGATACTGCCCTTTCACTCGGGGTATGCTTTCCGTGTTAAACGATGTCCAATTATTTTAGTTCACAGAATAGCCGATGGTGCCGTTGTTTCCAGACCATGACGTCACTTTCCAAAGACTTTCAAGTATATCAGTCTATAGACATGTCATATCTGCGAAGATACCAACAACTTTGGGAATTTCTTACGAGAATTTAAATTACGCGCGCATTCAATTGGACCGTGACTGTGAGTTTACTAACTTTGTTATGACAATAATATGAAGGATTTTATTCAATTATATTGCGGAATATCATCAGGTCAATTTCTTGAATGATGTTTATTGCTTGGGATAACTTATATATCGTTCAAGTTTGAACCTCGATAAGCCTGAAAGCTCTTGTCGAAATGTAAATATGACATAACCTCAATAACGTAGCAGGAAATTGAAAAATTATGAGAGAATGACATTTGTTCAAAGTTGAAATTTTAGATACCAGAGTGCAGTACATACCAGACCATGACGTCATTTTTGCCTGCGCGAGCAAATATGCGCGAACCCGTCGAAATAGCCCGAGTGAAAGGGCAGTATAAGAAAAGAATGAATAAAGAAGGCTGTGGTTCACACTTACCAAAGAAGGCATCAGCGTCAATGCCTGAGGAATAGCCTTGATGGACATGTTACCAGAGACCTTACCACCCATGCATATATCGATCAGAAACACTTCTGTTTTGGGCGGTGGGTAATCTTTCTTTATTTGACCTCTGACCCTGGAAACATAGCGATAGATATGTTAGAGATTACATGTATGAACATTCAAATTCAAGCTAAAAGCTAAAAAAAATTCAAGCTATTAATCCCATCTTGAGCAAGTCAGTCAAATTTGCGATGGCACCTGCTTGGTTGAATTATTTTCAAATGTTAGACGCAACATAGTTTTAGATACTGAAATAGTTTTAAGATACAACTAATATTGACTTGTTCTACAACAATGTACTTTGTTATATATGAATAAAAGTCGAAAAAAAGATACATTTCATAGATACTCAAGTTGGGCCATCATAATCACCAATTTGTTACATCATTATACGTAATCATGAAAATAATTTTACTGTTTCTACAAATTTCAAAGTTATTATCATACTTAGGCCCGGTATTACCGAGTCCAGTTAGCCTTTATCTGACAGTTCAAACTTGTTATCACCATGGTTACCCATGCTATTTGTTTTCACCAACTCTCAGATAAATACTAACTGGCCGTGGTAATACTGGGCCTTATTATATTAGTTCAATTATCTCCGGTCCAATTCACCATTATATTCTTAGAGCAAAGACTTGTATTATAATTTTAGTTACTATAATCTGAGTGCAAACACAAGATCTCTTCTTTCTTGCACTCAGTAATATATTTTCCTTTTTATCATGTGTTGTTGTTAATTCTATTATTATTGTTGTAATATGTTGTATCTGTGATGCAATCTGTGTATTGTGATATGTTAATTATAAGGAGAGGAAAATAAGTAAAAATAATAATAATAATATATTACATGAAAATTGTCTGTATGATTCAATTAACAATTCACTGTACTAGGAACTGTGGATCGGTAGTTCTTCTGATACGGCAAAGGTCTTCAAATTCCAAGAAATAAACTTTATGATATTCTCCCAACAAGTATTGAAATTCTATCTTTATATCAATTCAAATCACTCCTCATAGAGAACCTCACAGTTATTTCAGTTATTCTTTAAAGAGTTTGTTGATGTTGGATTTCAGTAAATTCATATAACTTATCAATTTTACTTGTTTGTGCATGGACATATTCGGTCATTCGTTTTTTTTTTGGGGGGGGGGGAGGGTATACAACTGATCATCTATATTATCTAGCCATCTATATCTATGTATCAAAGTGTCTTTATTGTAGTAAAAGTAATCGGAATAATTTAAATTCCATTGATTGACCTCAATTCCATATCAACCAATCTGGTATCTTCCAATGCATCATTACTTGTTGTATTATTTGTTTGATTTTGATTGATTTGATTGATTTTTCGGGGGGAGTAGGATGGAATTTCCTGCTCATATATTTTTTCCTCCCTATATGTATATATATATTCATATATATATATATATATATATATATATATATATATATATATATATATATATATATATATATATATATATATATATATATATATATATATATATATATATATATATATATATATTCATATATATATTCATATATATATATATATATATATATATATATATATATATATATATATATATATATATATATATATATATATATATATATGTATATATATATATATATATATATATATATATATATATATATATATATATATATATATTTATATATATATGTATATATATATTCATATATATATATATATATATATATATATATATATATATATATATATATATATATATATATATATATATATATATATATATATACATATATGTATATATATATATATATAAATATATATATATATATATATATGTATATATATATATATATATATATATATATATATATATATATATATATATATATATACATATATATATATATATATATATATATATATATATATATATATATATATATACATATATGTATATATATATATATATATATATATATATATATATATATATATATATATATATATATATACATATATGTATATATATATATATATATATATATATATATATATATATATATATATATCCTACATATACCCTTCTCCCAATCGAACCAGTGCGTTAACCGACGTATGATAACAAAATAAACTGCATAATATGGCTGTACTAACCAGTTGTCCCCCATGCCGACCAGGCAGAAGTTGCCCTCAGTGATGTCGCACTCTTCTAGACCCTGGACGTAATACTGGCGGCAGCTGTCGATGATGTCGTGCTGGAGTGCGAGGGTGGACAGTTTCGTCACCCAGTAGTATCCAGGTTCTTCCAGACGCACTTCCACCTGGTGACAAAAGGAGTTGGATGAGCGTGAAGCGATGACTCTCTTTCAAAGTAAGTGGAAAACATTTTTTGTGTGCCTCACAGATCAAACAAGAGCTTGAATTTTCATGAAATATGGTATTCATATAATCATTATGTCCTCATTTAGCTCGATACTTGAATGTTATATACATATATGGTTATATAGTTGGATGAGCGAAGCGAAGACTCAATTTTGCCATACCCGAAAAAAAAGTGACCGTTTTTTTTTTGTTCTCCACATGTCAAACTATGATTCAAAATCAGTTGAAACTTGGCATACACAAGTGTCATTATTTAATTCGATACTGTATAGTTTTGAGGCGTAATCGATTGAACCACTTCTGAGAAAACTCATTTCAAAGTTTTCAAAAATCCCATCAGAATAACCCGGATGAAAATATTCGTGAAATAATTTTCATCCGAGACATCTCAAATTCTCAGGAAATTTTAACATAATAATAATACACGTTATTCCGAACTTTCACTTGAATCGGATCAGCCGTTTTGATGTAAAAAAATATATAATGTCATTTTTGTGAATCACTCAAAGCTATTAAGATACCAATTAAATCCAAGCCACAGGTGTCACCTCTTAACTGAAAACGATTGAAACAAAGCCTCCTCTATTATCATAGAGATCAATAATGAAAAATAAGATGGCAGTGAAGTATAATAACCAAAAGTATAATCAACTTATCTTTGGATTGGTTATTATATTCATATATACACCTTGAGATCCAAACCATTACATCACTGACATCTTATTTGTCATTATTAATTTCTAAGACAATGAAGTAGGCTTTTTTTCAATCGCTTACAATTAAGTGGTGACACCTGTAGCTTGAATTAAATAGGTATCTCAATAGCTTTGAATGATTCACAAAAATTACATTATATATTTTTTTGGATGAGTGAAGCGAAGACTCAATTACACTATACCGAAAAAAAAGTGTCCGTTTTTTTTTTTTTTTTTTTTTTTTTTTTTTTTTTGTTCGCGCTCCACAGGTCAGACAAAAATTCAAAATCAGTTGAAACTTGGCACACACATGAACCCCTATCTGACTTGATGCTGTATAGTTTTGAGGCACGATCGGTTCAACAACTTCTGAGAAAACTCATTCCAAAGTTTTCAAAAATCCCATTAGAATAACCCAGAGGAAAACATTCGTGAAAAATATTTCATCTGAGAGGATTCAAATTCTCAGAGAATTTCAATCTGATAATGATACACATTATTCCGAACTTTTACTCAAATCGGATCAGCCGTTTCGATGTAAAAAAATATATAATGTTATTTGTGTCAATTATTCAAAGCTATTAAGATACCTATTAAATCAAAGCAACAAGTGTCACCACTTGATTGTAAACGATTAAAACAAAGCCTTCTTTATTATTATATAAATTATTAATGTAAAATAAGATGGCAGTGATGTAATGGTTTGGATCTCAAGGTGTATATATACATAATAACTAATCCAAAAATAAGTTGATATGTTCCAGCTCATCCATCAACGCGGAAACACATAACGCGTTTGCCTAGTTTATCAAAACGGATGATCCAATTCAGGTGAAAAATCGGTACAATGTGTATCATTAATAGATTAAAATTTCCTGAGAATTTGAATTCTCTCGGATGAAATATTTTTCCTGAATTTTTTTCTCCGGGTTAACCTATGGGATTTTTGAAAACTTTGAAATGAGTTTTCTGAAAAGTGGTTCAACCGATCACACCTCAAAACTATACAGTATCTAATCAGATAATGATACTTGTGTGTGTCAAGTTTCAACTGATTTTGAATTATCATCTGACCTGTGGAGCGCGAAAAAAAAAAAAAAAAAAAAAAAGTACTTTTTTTTCGGGTATTGTGAAATTGAGTCTTCGTTTCGCTCATCCAATTATTACTCATCCTGCAGTTTCCCTGTGAACCTGTTCAGTGAATCGTGGACAATCAGGGACGCCTTCCAATCAAGTCGTTCATGCTGTGCCCGAGTTGAATATAATCTGTTCGAATCTTACCAATGTGTAGAATTCCTTTGGTAGTTCTTCCATCCTCTCACAAGGAAGCTGCTTTAGCGGAGATGATGTTTGCTATAAAATATATGTAAAAAATGTTATTATTATTTTGACGTTGCTTAACGATCTTACCAACAGCTAGGTTATACTGGGGTACGAATGAGCGGGTGATGATGAAACGTTAAAGGGATGATAGGTGAAAGGTCGTTCACATAAACACATGCTTTATGTGGGACTCGAACCTGTACGCCCGGCCTTACTTCAGTTCCTGAATTAGTGTTTCAATTTAACTAGGCAAACGCGTTATGTGTTTCCGCGTTGATGGATGAGCTGGAACATTTCAATTTATCTTCGGATTGGTTATTATATATATGTATACACCTTGAGATCCAAACCATTACATCACTGCCTTCTTATTTTCAGTTATTAATTTATATGATAATAAAGAAGGCTTTGTTTTAATCGTTTACAATAAAGTGGTGACACTTGTTGCTTTGATTCAATAGGAATCTTAATAGTTTTGAATAATTAACACAAATAACATTATATATTTTTTTACATCGAAACGGCCGATCCGATTTGAGTGAAAGTTCGAAATAATGTGTCCCATTATCAGATTGAAATTCCCTGAGAATTTGAATTCTCTCAGATGAAATATGTTTCACGAATGTTTTCCTCTGGGTTATTCTAATGGGATTTTTGAAAACTTTGGAATGAGTTTTCTCAGAAGTGGTTGAACCGATCTCGCCTCAAAACTATACAGCATCAAGTCAGATAGGGGTTCATGTGTGTGCCAAGTTTCATCATGATCTGAATTTCTGTTTGACCTGTAGAGCGCGAACAAAAAAACAAAATAAAAAAAAAACACATTCGATTTTTTAAGTACAGTGAAATTGAGTCTTCGCTGAGCTCATCCAATAAGCCACGGGGGCGGCTTACATGTAAAACTGTTGTAAAATTGAAATATTGTTCAAAGTGGAAGATATCAACATTCGTCGTTTTGTTTACTCTTTTAAAACCAATGCTGGTAATGTCCGGATATATCACAGAAACGGTTTATACTTGAAATGTGTTCCGGACTTTTGTAAACAGAAATACTTTTATCTGCGGCAAAAAATTATGGTCACAGACAGCGAAGTCCTGTTTTTGAAGTTCTTTGTTTTTTTATAATTCAAATGGGATGGTAAGATCTCCCTTGTGGTGCCCCGTCCAAACGATCCTATATTTCATCCTTAGCCTTAATTGGGAAAGAATGATTTTGTATCAAGTTTCGATGTTATTAGAAACCAAACCAAAAATTGGTATTGGTTATAGGCCTTAGTATGTTTTCAATTAAATTGAACTGAATTTGATCAAATATTTATATTTCAACTGTCTACATTATGCAGATTTGTATACCTCTTCCTCAGTGTCCTCTTCTGGAGGAGCATTGAATGTCAAACCTTCCAGTTTCTTGCAGAGATCGTCCGTTATGACCTTGTTCAGTTTCTCATGCAGTTGTCTCACGGTTTCAGGGTCGTTCATTGACATGTTGATGACGTCATCCAGAGTATCCTGCAGGAATAGATTGAACAATGGTATGGTGTACATAGTTAATTGCAAGTAGAGGTTCTCCCACGTTGGTAATTGGGCAAGAATTATCAACACATTAGGTAATGATTTAGAAGGCCTTGAATTCAGTTACTGAATATAGAACAAGTTTCTGTAGGCCCACACCTGACAACAATCAGTTTGAACAGCGAACATGGCCGCCGTTACCCACTATTTGAAGTGATCAAGTGGTACGAATTTTTGACACGGAGTTACACCTTCAGTACGATAGCTATATATATATATATATATATATATATATATATATATATATATATATATATATATATATATATATATATTTATAACTCCATTGTTACACACACACAAACTCAAATGAGTAGGGCCTACCGTACTCAATTGAATGAGTGATGAATTCAATTCTCACAATTGGGAGATCTTGTTGAAGGTACTAAATACTCAATTTCACCGTACTCGAAAAAGAGAAACATATTTCTTTTTTGATTTTTTGATTTTTTTGCCCGCGCTCCACATGTCAAACAAAGGAACAAATTTGGTTGACACTTGGCATACACAAGTGTTTTCATATAAGTCGATACTGTATCGGTTGCACCACTTCTGAGAAAGCCCATTCTGAAGTCTCAAAAAAGCATGAGAAAAACACAAGGGAGAAAATTTTGGGAAAATATCTCCCAAATATTTCCTTCCTTCGAATGGATTAAAATTCTCAAGGAATTCCAATTTAATAATGATCAATATCATTCCAGAGTCTCCTACGAATCGGATAGGCCATTTTGATCCAAAATCGAATGATACTATAAATCGTTCACATCGATCAAAGCTACAAGGAACCAATAAAAAAAACAAGCAACAAATATCACCAATAATTGAAAACGATTGCAATGAATTGATGAATGGAACAGGAAGTCAGTGGCATACTTGATTGGAACTCAAAATCCATATATAGCTTCACATTAAATTTAATATAAATATGCCTATATCACATATCCAACAACACATATGTTGCGTTCTTCTAGTTTTTAACCATTGTAAAAGGGAGGAGCTCCAAGTCATTGAGTACGTTCATCTCTTTTATTTTATTCATTTTCATTTTCATGGTTTGTTATAGGAAAACATATTAATATGTATGAATCAATTTTAGCTTCAACAGTTTAGCTAACCTTATTCGAATACAAGTTGTTTTTATCAGCTCATCACACTGATCCAGAAAGCCCCATGTGGAATGAAGGATGGGCGAATATTTTATTTATTTTCATTTTCATGGTTGTTATATGAAAACATATGAATATGTATAAATCAATTTTAGCTTCAACAGTTTAGCTAATCTTATTTGAATACAAGATTCTTTCATATGCTGATTCCACTGATCCAGAAAGCCCCATGTGGAATGAAGGATGGGCGAATATTTTATTTATTTTCATTTTCATGTTTTTTCACAGGAAAACATATTAATATGTATAAATCAATTTTATCTTCAACAGTTTAGCTAATCTTATTTGAATACAAGTTGTTTTTATTAGCTGGTTCTACTGATCCAGAAAGCCCCATGTGGAATGAAGGATGGGCGAATATTTTATTTATTTTCATTTTCATGGTTTTTATAGGAAAACATAACGAATATGTATGAATCAATTTCAGCTTCAACAGTTCAGCTAATCTTATTTGAATACGAGTTGTTTCATATGCTGATTCCACTGATCCAGAAAGCCCCATGTGGAATGAAGGATGGACTAATTTAACTTACTTTGAAGAGATCAAAGTTTTCCTTGCAGAAATCATGGATCTTCCCGGATAACGGTGAAGGGTTCTGGAAATACTGTGTAAGAAGTCTTGTAGCTTCCATTTCTAGTTCTGGATCTCTCTGTCTGTCATTTTCTTCCTGCTCTTTCTGTAATCAATTGATGAGAAATTAAGAGAGTATTGAAATTATTTTCAACCATCTTGGGTCATGATTCGTGAGACTAGCATATTGAGTGTCTCATGATGTAAAAAGTCAGTAATATTCGATAATTTATTAATACTAGGAAAACGCCATATATGCGTTGTTAGACGAGCGGACAGTAATAGTATGTCGACTTTTTTGCCAGACTTTTGCCTACATTTGCCAATTGGGTGACATTTAAGTTAGAAATGGATAAAAACTGCTTCGAGTGGTACCAATTTAGCACATTTTATAGTTTTTCTCCAAAATGGCTCACCCGATCAAGCTGAAAGTTTTCAGAAATGTGTATCAGAATTTAACTCAACTTCACGCAAAATTTCATTTTTTGGGAAAATGAAGATATTTTCTTTTTTTCCGCTTTGTTATTCTAATGGGTATTTTTGAAATTTCTAAAAATCATTTTTAAAAAGTTGACATCCGATAATACCACAAAACTATACAGATCTAAGTTAGATGAGGAACCATTATAAAAAAAAATTGAAGTTGATAGCTGTAGCCGTTTGACCTGTGGAGAACCGACAAAAAAAAAACATACAAAAAACATAAAAACGAACACCAATTTTTTTCAGTATGTCAAATTGAATCCTCGCTAAAGTTCGTCTAATCATGAAAGATTATTACTGTAAATTAATATTTTCACTCCAAGTGCCTCAATTGCCAACATTGGAGTAGCTCCATCTGGCAGTTTGAACTTGTTATTACCATGGTTACACATACTATTTGTATTCACTAACTGTCAGATAAAGACTAGATAAACTTGGTATTACTGAGCCACAGTACATTTAATTTAAAGATGAGGATAGTGCAGGTACCTTTAATAAATATTTTAGTTTTTTTGTCTGTTTCTCTTCTTCTTTCATCAGCTTTTCCACAATCTCAGTTTGTTTCCTGACATCCTCTTTCAGACTGCTCAGACTATCCGTGTTGCTACGACTTTCCACGTCATCTTTGTACGAAGCTCTGCTCTTCTGGAATCGAATTCAGGATTTAAATTCATCACTAGTTCAAATGATAAATATAGTGAATGAAGAAATGAATTAGATTTTGCATGAAAAAAGACCAATAGTAATTGTAGAAGAAGAAAATGAAGATCAATTAGAAAAATCATAATTCTTTTTCCAAAAAAGATCGTTGAATTATTCATCATCCATTAATTATTATTAATCATTAATTGTTATTCATTATTAATTATTATTATCATTGTTGATTATTCTTGATCAAAGTAAAAAAATGGTGGACGGAGAAAGAAAAGAGATTTTGAATTGAAGAAAACCAATAATAATCTCAGAAGAAGGAAATGATGAGTGGATGACCAATGAGGAAAATCAAGAAAATCTTTCTGAACAGAGAATTGAATTATTCATTATCCATGTACAGTACGTATCACGTCACCATTTATTCATTTTGGTCGAAGGAAAAAGATGGTGAAGGAAGAAAGAAAATAAATTTTGAATGAAAAAATACCGATAATAATTGTGGGGAAAAAATTGAAGATCAGTGAGTAATTTTTTATTTTTTTTTTCCCAAAATGGATGATTTAAACATTCACAATCAAGATTACTTTACCATTCTCACGATTCGATCAAATAAGAAAAATAAAACTCACTCGTCTTGAATTTCTTCGTTTTCCTTTCTTGCCACTCGTTTTTGGAATTGCCCCTTTCGATACGAATGAAGTCGAGTCGTCGAAACACGAAGAATCAACTGTGTTGGCACCTGTTGATTGCTGTGACGTCAGTGATCTGAGCGAGAACCTATCACGTGGTACACAGTCCGATTCGAAAGCGCTGAAAATTTAAATGAAATGCTGATGAAAATAACAAAATGATGAATGATTTTATTCTCGTCAACTTATGGTATGCGACATTGTTTGCATGGTTTTAATGAAAATTTCGAAATGTGTATACCTTATTTTATTCAAAATTTGTCTCAACATATTTGAGGTAATTACTGGCAAAAAGTGTGCACTTTGATCAGAGAAATAGGAATTACAGATCAGAGAATAGGAGTCCTGGGATGATTATACCTTATTTCATTTCAAATCTGGATTAGCATAATTGGGGTGGTCACTGCTATAATCCGTGCTCTTCAATCAAAAGTGTTATACATTTATGACATTTTGTCTAAGCGGGGAACAATGAATAAACCATGGAATTCCAACGGAGTAATAGAACGAATCTTCATCAGATATAAACACCAATATTAAACATGTACTCACTTCTTCATTGTCCAGTCGAAATCTCCATTGTTGTATGAAATTAACTTCCCCGGTGAGGATGATATTGCTGCCATATCATTCAACTTGATTTCGTTACTGTCAACCTCTTCCAGTAATTCAGTAGTTCTCAAGTCCCCAGGAGTAACGTTCCTCGAAATGGTTGATCCCTGATCCAGCTCAGAGAATGTTCTGGCAGTGTACATATCTTCTTTTTGGATTCCAGTAAGTCTCAAGTCCCCAGGAGTGACTTTCTTCGAAATGGTTGATCCCTGATCCAGCTCAGAGGATCTTCTGGCAGTGTACATATCTTCTTTTTGGATTCCAGTAAGTCTCAAGTCCCCAGGAGTGACTTTCTTCGAAATGGTTGATCCCTGATCCAGCTCAGAGAATCTTCTGGAAGTGCCCACATCTTTTTCCTGGATTCCTCTAGTATTTCCTCCGAAATAAATCATCCCCTTCAAATGAGTTGATCTCGGATTCATCCCGGTAGAAGCAGTATCGACATCTAGGTAGTACCCCGTGAAATGATCTTCTTCCAGAGTGAGCTTGATCAAGATATTCAATCCCGAGCTATCGACATCAGCTTCCAGTAATCCTGTAACAGGGCCTCTCATTCGAGAGACATTTCTCAATTTGGTGGTTTCCGGTATCATTTCAATTAAACTCTCATCCGTGATATCTGGAGTCGGTATTTTATTGGAAACAGCGTCTTTGTAATCCTTCAAGATTTTTGATCTCGATTTGTCGACATCTGGTTTCAGTAGTCGTGTATCAGGTCCTCTCAATCGATAATTGTTTCTCAGTTTGGTAGTTCCCGGTATCATTCCAATCAAACTATCATCTGTATCAATATCTGGAGTCAGTATTTTATTGGGAACAGCCTCCTTGTATTCCTTCGGGATTTTTGATTCCAATGTGTCAAAATCTGGTTTCAGTAATGTCTTATTAGAGTCCTCATCATCAGATGAAGAGTCAATATCATAATCTGGAACTCGTTCCATATTTGAATTATCCAATAATAAACGTTCGATCTCGCTTTCCAGAGTCACCGAACTTTCATCATCGGTCAGATCATAATTTGTCATCATCGAATCATCACTGGAATGTACGTCAGTATTTCCTTCTCCAACAATCAACTCTTCTGTTCTTCTTGAAGACAAACTACGTTTAAAATCCTTTTCCGATGAACCAACTGAAGAATCTTCATCGGAGAAACTGTTGTCGTATCTGGTTCTTGGCGAATCTGAAAGTGTTTCTTCTTTATCTACACATTTCTCGATATTTACATCTGTATCATCGACAAATTTTGTCATCAACTCATCTTCAATGGGAGCATTATCCGAAGTCATGAAAGAAATTGGTATTCTAGTATCAATTTTCCTTTCCATTTTCATTCCAGAATCCACCTTGACCCCTCTCAACTTTTCCATATGTTTCTTTTCTCGAAATTCATCTATTTTCTTTTTCAAATTCTCGACCGATGGTAAAAGATCACCCTCCGTATCAGGATCATGATTAAAAGAATACATGATCTTATTACGATCCAAAGTGATGGCTACCTCATCGGCGTGCGCAACCAGAACAAGAGGATTAACATCATTGGCAACATCTTCCGGTGTGAGCGGCATCATATAAGCGGATAACTTCTTGGAAGCATCAATAACGCCACCTGTTGCATTGATGATATCCACGGATATTTGTGAACCAATATCAGAACAGTCTTGTGTCGTCACAAATTCTCTAGGACTACGTCCATCACTAGCATAAGCAGAAACAATATAACCGGAAATAATCTCGCAATTATCCAATATGTGCTTCGTACTTTTAGATTTGCTCTTGGTGATCATTTGCGGTGGTGTATCGTTGATGTTGTCTGGTCTGTGTTTTGGTCGAGGATGATCGAAAGGACAGGTTTTTGAGGTGGTGTGTATGATGTCGTTCTCGTTGAAGTAGTAGCCGATTGGGACCCGAGGGCAGACGACGTAGCCCGAAGGGACACGATTGTTGGTGACGTATCTCGGAGGATACCAGTCGCGGTTTCGGTAGTGAGAGGCGATGCGGAAGTGGTCTTCGTAAGAGGCTGGGTGATGGTGGTGGTGGTGGGTGTGAACGTTCTGATGGTGACACGTACACTCTCCGAGATAATGCTGGATAAAATAAAAATGTATCAATTGATGCTCCGCCCATTGACGTCACAAATTGAAAAATCCAACCGACGGGGCTGTTGGAAGTTTTTTTTTTTTTAATAATATCGAAACTTGATACAAAATCATTGTTCCCAATTAAGGCTATGGATGGAAGATAGGATCGTTTGGACGGGCACCACAAGGGCGATCAAGTGAGGTGAAATTCAAATGTCCAGTCGGGTATCTCAAAATCACCACAAATGATATAGATCTAACTGGCCAACTTGTACAGCTACGCCCATTTTGAGTCGTAAACTACTTTTTGAATCATTCAATTGAAATTCAATCTATCAGGTTGAATAAAATGATGAAAAAAGGGTAATAAAAGATGGTGATAGAAGGGTTCAAGATATTTTCTCCCAAATGTGAATATTTGAATTGTTTTCTAACCCTGAAATTATTACCCTAATATTTATTGATATATCGTATCAATAGATATTCTTTGGGGTGGTAATATCGCCCCTGTGATGCCCCGTTGAAATGATCCTATCTTCAAACCATGGTCATTTAATTGGGAAACAATGATCTTCATCAAGTTTCGATTTTGATAAAAAAAAAACTGTTCTCTTTTATTTCTCTTTATTCCATATTATATGTATTCTATTTCATATATATTATATATATTGTATATATTGAATGAAAATATCATGTATATATTCAATTTTTCAAATATAATTCCATTTATTTCTTCCGTTTTCAAAAACAAATTTTCGGGTGAAAAATTCTAATAGAAAAAGTTTCTGAATGATGAATACAGAAGGCAACAAATGACAGCTTATCGCCTCTTATACGAACAGCAGTGTTATTATGAAAAATGTTATGTCTAAAAGTGTGATATTTCTTCACTTGCAACGAAGTTCTCATAACTTGTTCTACCTTATCTTTGATATTATATATGTAACTTGAATTTCCTCACGATGTACGTTTAACTTACGAGGATTTTATATATTTATAAGAGGATATTATTGCAATGTCCAGATGTCATACTAGAGCTTGGTCGACAAAACATCAACTGTTACCCTGTTATCTCTTTTGGTTACATGCGTTATTTTATTGACCAATCAATAGAACATGGAATAGAAACTCATATAAAAGATTGGACTGTTGGTTTGGAGCGAGAGGCACAATTCCTCACTTCTTTGTTGAATTTTGTAGAAGATTTAACCTTGGTAATAGTTTTATTTATTGTATTGTTCTTCTAGCCTTGAAAGGTTCGATTTCAATATTTAGAAACCATTTATATGGTTTGAAGGAATCGAGTGTGTAGGCCTTTTATATCATGCATTTTTCTTTAAATAGCTTTTTCAAATATTTGTTCCTCTTTTTTTCAATATTTAATATTTTCTTCTCTCCTTTCTCTGAATGAGTGATCAATGACAATATTGAATTTTCTAGACCATAACCCAGCAATATTGTTATTAATTTTTGTATCAAACACTATTGTATTCCTTTTTTGCTCTCTTTATTAATCTGTTATTTTCATTCTTATATTTATATTATTCTGTGTCTAATGGGAAACCTTTTGTAGGGCAGAGTCTTTATTTTTCACTGATGAATAATTTATATATCTCAACGGACACTCTAACGAACTATTAAAATTCAATATCAAAAGTGGTTTTATGTTCCGTGCTCATTAAAAGATAAAAAGAAGTATCATTCGCGGTTGAGAAAAATCGCGTCACAATTTTTGTTTTTATTTTTCACTCGTGATGGAAAGTAATTTTTCTATGAATTATTGAAGGAATTACCTCTTCTCTATAGACGGAATGATGGGATGATGAAATGATGGTTGATGGAATGATGGAATGAGGAGATGTGGAATTCTGATCAAGCTTCCCCATATAAGAAATTTATGATTTGTATTTGATCTTTGATTGGCAAAAACGTTGGAGTGGAATTGAATGATACTAGATTAGTGTTTATTTTTTTTTAAATCATTCATATTCAAAGAACTAATTTTCCTTTTCTCTTCCCTCTCTCCCCCTTTTTCATATACATATTTTCATTATGTTCCATTATTATTTATTCACACCTCCAAATGGCTTATTATATTTTATTTTTTTTGTTACATCTAAACTTGATAAGAAATCATTGTTTCACAATTAATGCTATAGATAAAAGATGAGATTGCTTGGACGGAGCACCACAAGGGAGATCTTACCACCCCATTTTATTTATGACACATAAATTTATGACCCAGTTTATGACACATTTCTTATTCTAGTACCTTATAGTTTCAGGTTTTTGTTCATCATTTTAGAATTATAGTTACTCATTCTTGATCTATTCCAATCCACCATTCTTTCAATTATTCTATTCTTTGATCGATTATTACGTGTCAATTAAAGCAGCCATTGATTGTGAACGGCAAAGTATCTAATCAAGATACTTTATATATGATATACCGGAATATTAAAATTATCAAACTTCCGTAAAGAAGAGAAACCAACACTGATGGTTGAAACTTTTCCATCACCATGTCACGATCCCTAACTAGAACTAAAGTAAAGTGAAGTGAAAAAACAATTTATCTCATGAAACATTCTTAGATGAGCGTGAGCGAAGATTGAATTTGAATTAAAAATGCTTTTTCGTATTTTCTTGTTCAATTGACGACTCGAAATAGGCGTGGCTTCACCAGTAGGCCAGTTGGATCTATATCATTTGTGGTCATTTGAAGATACCCCGATTAGATATATTAATTTGACTACAGTCCTAACAGCCCTGTTGATTGGACGGTATGATTTGTGACGTCAAGGGGGTGGAGACTGTGAGTCGTCAATTGTTCTACTGGTCTAACGAAAATGCAAAGTGTTGTGAATTTGGTATGAACAAATGTTATTTATCACCCAACTTAATATACTGAGACGAGTGGCCTAGTGGTTGATACACTAAACTGTCATTCATGAGACCAGGGTTCAATTCCCACCATGGTCGATCACCCTGAAAGGGTTTTTTCGAGGTGTTCCTCTGTCTTTCAGGTCAATACTAGGATGGTTCCTTTAGAACAGGTCACGACCGAACCAAATGAAATAACCTTTTTTCTCATCATCCCATCATCTCATATATTACTCACCGACGCCAATGGATCGTAGTCATCCGTACACTGCGTCTTTAATCCCGATATATATATATATATATATATATATATATATATATATATATATATATATATATATATATATATATATATATATATATATATATATATAATTATTGCTGAACTCATAAATACCCACCCTACGCTGTCTTCGTAACACATTCTTCTTGCTGGCACCATCCATCTTTCTACCGAATATCCTGATAACTCGTCAACGGGTCGGCAACAGTGCGTCAACGATGCGTCAACGGCACGTCAACGACGAGGTAACAATGTGCGAGTGATGTGAGGCGGTTGGGTTGGTACGCGAACGAGTGACTCACTACTAATTGAAGTAACTGCATTCAACTCTCTTCATAACATGATGGCATCTTGTGCGCATGCGCGTATGTGCATCAGTTATGTGCTTTGAGATATCTCGGGAGCGTCTTTACCAAAGCTCTTATTACATAACCTGGGTCTTGACAATACCACAATACCGTGTATGTAGGGGGGGCAGGGCCGGCGAGTGATGTTTTTGCGCCCTGGGCATGGCAGATCCAGGTCACAATCATGGTGGGGGGGGCGATTTCAGTTTGGAAAATAAATAACCATATGAGAACAGTTGTGTGCAACGCCCCGTTATCGCGAAGCCGGCGACCCGCGGGGGGCAAGGGGGGAAGGCCCCCTTCTGGCCCCGCAGGTGATTTTTTCAGATTACACCCATTTTAAATACGGTTTAGAGTGTTCTAGATCAGGTTCAGATGCCAAAATCATTCGACTTATGCAATTAAAAATGAAGTCAAAACCAATATTCGTAGCTGCGAGGCAGTTTCATATCATTTCAGCATCCCGGGCAAGCAGTCAATTGTGAGTCCCCAAACCTGAGTGTGCATATCAAAGTTGATTGCAAGGAGGGAGCCATGCCCGCGGGAAAATTTTCAAAAATTCACTTTTGATGGTACGATTTCACGGGCTTCAGTAACTACAGGACATTCCTGGAATACATGGATTTCAACAAGACTAATTTTTCCAAGTGGCTGTTCCAAGCAATTAAAACACTGAATTAATTTATCATTCAATAACAGTGATATTTGAATGTGAGAACATTTACTCCATCCAGTGATGTATAAATGAAACTACATTTGATAAATATAATTCGTGAAACGCCTATCTTGGGGTGAAATAAAGAAAAACTACGAAAAACTACTAATTTTTGCGCCCCTGGTAATGTTGCGCCCTGGGCAGCCGCCTAGGTCGCCCAGCCCACGAGCCGACCCTGAGGGCCGGCCCGTGGGTCCGTGGATAAACTAACTCTACTAAACTAAACTAACTCTAATTGAACTAACTCCAGCAAAATAGCTTGACGGAGATGATAAAGAACCTAATACATTCTGTGATGAGTCATCAATATGTTTGTAGGCCTACACATATTCAAGTTACTTAACATTTCAATAACTCGCTCATTAAAAATCCATGGGCCTATATTACAATAGATAATTTACTGCGTTTCCCTAGTGCTCAGATATTGGTGGAGGTGCCGGGTTTTTTTACCTGCACATTCTACAATCATTGTAAGATTTGAGCGCAGTCATGCTAGCCTCTTGAATCAATTACTTCTTCGTCTGAATTTCCCAATTTCTATTCTTTATAAACTAGGCAAACGCGTTATGTGTTTCCGCGTTGATGGATGAGCTGCGAGGATATATCAATATATCTTCGAATTGGTTATATATATATAAATATATATATATATATATATAAATATATATATATATATATATATATATATATATATATATATATATATAATTAAAATATATATGAATATATATTCATATATATATATATATATATATATATATATATATATATATATATATATATATATATATATATATATATATATAATTAATAATCAAATCTCTATGGATAATTAAAAGTCGCGTTGACGAATAAATATTTATTCAATTGCCAATCCAAATTAGGAAATTAATGAAATTAGGGCAATTAAATAAATATTTATTCGTCAACGCGACTTTTAATTATCCATGAAGATTTGATTATTAATTACATGATGAGTCGTGAAAGCTTTCAACAAAACATATATATATATATATATATATATATATATATATATATATATATATATATATATATATATATATGTGTATATATATATATATTTATACACCTTGAGATCCAAATCATTATGTCCAACTGCCGTCCTATTTCCTAATTGAATTCCATGATAATAAATAAGGCTTTGTTTTAATCGTTTCCAATTGCTGGTGACATGCACCTGTTGTTTGGATTCAACTGGTTTCTCAATAGACGTTTGAGTGATTTTAAAAAATTGGATTATATCTTTTTTTACATCAAAATTACTTATATGATTGAACTAAAAGTTCGGAATAAGGTGTGTGATTATAATATTGAAATCCCATGAGAATTTTAATTGTCTCGAAGGAAATATCTTTGACGAATTTTTTCCTCCAAGTTATTCTTATGGGATTTTTTTAAATTTTGAAATGATGTTCCTCAAAATATATTCAACCGATTGCGCCTCAAAACTGAACAGTATCGAATTAGATAAGGACACTTGTGTATGCCAAGTTTCAACTGATTTTCAATTTTTGTTCGACCTGTGGAGCGCGAACAAAAAATTTTTAAAAAATTTAAAACAATAATTTCGGGTATGGTGAAATTGAGTCTTCGAAGGCTTTGCTCATCCAATAAATCTATCATGATATATCATTGGTCACATGACTGACTCGAAGTTTTTAAACATCCAAGAGGTGCCGAATTATGAACCGTCGTATTAATTCATTCTTAGTACTAATCCTATATCAATAATGAACATAACAATAACATAATTATAAGAACATAAAAACATACATGAAAACATAACAACATAAACTAAAAACTATAATAATAATCTTGTATCAAGATTTGGATGTTAATTTGAAAAAAAAGTGTGTTATTTTCGATCTAAATTCATCCATATTCAAATGTAGGCCTATCTATTTTATGATACGTCATTCATGAAATGATTCTATCGTTCCATATGAAGACTAACAATTATGATTCAAAAGACTTTTCTACGTGATCAATGATGCGCAATTGCTGAGAGAATTAATTAAGAGGCTACTTTACATCTCACAACCCATGAGTAAAACCTGCAGGGAACGAATAAAACAGGACAAAAAGCGTCAATACAGGCCTTTAGCTTCCAACACATGGTGGGTGAACGGTAGGACCAATCAGTCTAATTCTTCTTGCAATAAAACAACAATGAGTTTATCTGTGCCTCCACGTTCACTAAAAATCATATTTTTTATTGAATTACTCTAAAAAAATCGTAAAAACAATGAAAAACAGGTAGAAACATGTTGATTTTTGACAATTATTTTGAAAGGGTTGAAAACATACCACGAACTAAAGCTCTTCGTACGAGCACGTATTGAATACTGGCGATCATCTAACCGAAAACTTTAAGTTGATACGATGATTGGTTTTCCGTTGCCAACTTGGGCCCCGAACGTCTGCAATCAAGCCGGTAGGCAGGATGTGAAGAGGCCTCTTAAGAGTCCATGGGAGTCGATTTAGCAATATTACAGTTTTTTGTGATAACTTTTAAATGGTATGAGGTATCAAAATGATATAGGCCTACGCGAGAAATACAGATAGGTCTAATTAAAATTGCTTCAAGATGATTCAAGTTATAACTCATGTCGCATAACTGTCAAAAGTATATACAACCAAGAAATGTGTTTTTTTTTAGCTATCATCCCCTAAAACGGTATTACCCATGATGTTTTGCGCCTAAAAAACCTCTGCTAGTTCAACAGCAGTTAGTGATCATAGTGTGAACGGTGTATAAGTGAAAAGGCTTCATTTAAAATAATACTCTGTTTCCTTACAATTTCTTGATTAGATTTTACGTTTTCATTCCTCCGCGTGCTAGGAGAATCACATGCCAAAAGTTATGTATACTGACGCTAGGTAGCAGCACTAGTATCAATATTTCAAAAATCCATAGCAAGTTCCACATTCCGCCAGATGAACACTAGCGACTTTAGCTCCGCCTCTTCTGCGCTGTCGTGTGTCAGAATTACCAGCTGATGTCAGAGTCTGGAAACTTTCCACTCGTTCAAAGCCGGTATGTAGCTGTCAAACGTCAAATTATTCATTACATTACATTAATATGCATTATTGATGACGTTTTCCTATGTGCAACAAATCTAAATAATTAAAGGTGTGACATTTTTTACGTGCATATTCAATTTTATTGATGATTCCGTTCGAATTCCTTGACGGAACGTCCTAGAATTCTCTGTTCCTTTGTGCTGGTGGATATTGGGCTTCTTCATAATTCGAACGAAATCTAAAATAAAATTGTTTATTTTTCAGAACGGTGCAGGAAAGTGACTGAAATTAGGCCTACAGCAGTAATGGACAGCTAATTCGTTATTTCGTATATTTTTAACCTTAAATTCAGTATTGACCTTAAGTATTTCCACTTGATCTTGCTCAAGTTCAAATCAATCAACTCAAAACTAGTATTAATTTTTTTTATTTATACATTTATTTATCGTTTGATGTACGTGTATTAAACGAAGTTCAACTGCAATGGCAATGTTCGTTCAATCCCCTGAGCTAATGAAGAAATCGTTGAGTAATAATAACGATACTACCGCTACCGGTTTGAACGGTACGTGTGATGTGGATATTTTGAGTCGCTTTTGTCTACCGGTGTGCTCTCGTGACCTTCACATTCGCGAAGTTGCTCTGGACCGTATCGAAAAAACAGTCGAAGGGTGGTTAGACGGATACGGCAGTCCGAAACATTCGCGTGGTGGTATTAATTCAAATGAACCAATTCCAGTGACAAACGGTCATATGTGCGAAGGTAAATATCTTGCCTTAGTGAGACTTCACCTTCCGGTGATGTTACGATTATCGCAAAATTGCCCGTTCTCTGATGTCCGTGACAAATGTGCTCAAATCCTTCATCGCGTCAAGGTAAGCTTGATCATTACTAATTGTCATTAGGCCTAATACATAACCTTAATCAACTGTTAGTTTTTTCTAGTAGAAATCAGTCTGGTCATGTAGTCACGCCCTACTGGAAATTAGATCACTGCCCCCACGTAGAATGAAACTTTAGCTAGTGCTGACCAGCTGCTGTATGAATGTATTTGACGATTTGAAACCAACACTGTGCTTGACTTTCGAATTCGCAAAGCGAGTATTTTAGCCGCTATGTCGTAAAAACAACCATTCAGTGACGAGAGTGACACGGTTTCTGAATGTTGAACTCAGCCAAACTTCACCGCTTTGAAGCGAAGGCGAAACACTATTCGCGAATATGGAAGGACAGCTTACAACCACATATCCTCTTATATATAAAAAGCCAAACCTGTCGAGACTAAGAATGATTACATATCTATTTTTTAAATGGAGATTCCCTTTTGAATAACATTGGAAATATTGGAGAATTCAGTGGTGGATAAATTATAAAATAACAGACGGTCAGAACATCTCCGGTACCGAACACTCGGCGGAACTCGTTTTATTACCTCCAATGAACTAATCTCTGTAATTAAATATATTTCGTCCACTTGATCACTAGCTACGGTAATCTAAATCAGCTCTTTAAATCATTGACAACAAGTCCTAATGATAATTACGCCCCTCCTAGCCTAACAGGATAATTAATACCTACCAATACCAGTATATTTACAATGATTATCCTACAAACTTGGTCTATATAATTAAGACGGGTACGGTAGATCAGTTGCTAGTATGATGAACCGTCATTGAAGGGACCGGGTTTCGATTCCTACCATGATTAACCATCATGACTGAGGTTTTGGTGGTTTCCCTCAGTCATTAATGTGAATAGGTTCACTCTGTTGGTTTCTTATCAACTGGTCACGGTCACTTACCCCCCTTTTGTCCAAAACACCTAATAAAATAACTTTTCATCTCATCTTATCATGATCTCATTTGTCATTGACTGACACCAATAGATCATGGTCAACATTAGTTACAGTTGTTCATAGTAGGCCCATAAGTAGAATAGATTAGTTCAAAATAAACATTATGACTATAATCTAGACTAGACAGATTTAATTGTATATTGAACTATTGTTACAACAGATTTTATTGTACATCAATTATATTAATTATAATATTTCCTGGAAATCGAATTTTTATAAAATTACTGGTTTACATCCTTGTCTAAATCGATTGTTGTGGTGCTTCTCTTTGGGGGGGGGGGGGAAGGGGGGTGATCGAGGAACGAATAGCCTGGCCCCTCAATTATATTAATAATAATAATATAATTTAAAAATTAATTCATTGGTAATGTAATCTAACAATACTGGGTAATATTATTTTATGTACATAAATAATTATCTCAAATCCGGTAGTCCATTTAAAAATTCCCTGGAAATCTAGTTTTAATTTGCTCAGATCTGCGTTTTCCAAGAAACTGTTGTCGTTTTGTTTTTGTCTGTATTGTTGGTAAGATCACGCCACTTGTTTAGTTGGCTGTGTGTTGTTGTTGTTGTTTTGTGTTGCACCTGTTTTTCACACCGAGACAGCCAGACCTGTTTGGTGTGATTTAAACCAGCTCGCTAGACAAGCGCATGCGCGTGCTTGTCAAGTCGGGAGATGACTCATAATGGTGTCTCTCTCTCTCTCGAGATCTAATCATTATTTATAATATTTAATTTATCATGTTTATTTATGATGTATTTATTTATTTAAAACTCTTACAATTGCACATAAATGCGCTGTGGCAAGTTCCCTAACTATCCCTATCCCACCGCCTCCCTAACCTTTTGACGTAATAACTTCAACCCTATTTCATCCTCAACAAAAACACTTCTATGTAATTAAATATTAAATACTTCTATGTAATTGATAAGTAATTCATTATATTTATTCGTAATAGGCATATTTCTTTCATTAGCCTGGGCCTATATTTTTTTCTGTGAGGAGGGGAAATCTTGCATTCATAATATTCCAATCATAATATTTATTTATAATTCTTGATATCAAAAATATGCCCATCAATAGGCCGTATTGATTTCTTTGTTTTGCTGTTGTGTTGGTACCCTATATATATTAAAGGCCCCAGATGCCAGGGTTGAATATTAAATTAAAAATATCAACTTGATAAATAATGTCATGCATTTTTTAAATTATTTTCTGGATAACCAAGGAAGGCTCACACCCAGATTACAGCCTAAAGTCAACACTTGAGAATTCCAGTTCGATCGGGTGTCTCATAGGAGCGTTTTAACATTGACGGCCGGCAGTTCCGCACCGTCATTACATGGTTACGGGCTCCCGGAATGTGATAGACGATTTGACCTTGACCTTTCTATTGGTCTGTCCGGTAATTTGTTGTCCCCTTCCTTGTCATGTGATCGTTGGTCTGTGAGCGTGACGTAGCGAGGTGGTAGTGCGCTGAACCGTCATTCAGGAGACCGGGAGGTGACATCACATTTACCGCATCGAGTGCAACGCTGTAGTCGGTTTTTGATATACCCTACAGTTGGGTGACTTTGACCCCCTAGACCCCTATTCCTGAGATAAATGAGATGTGAGAAAACGATTATCTCACTTGAAATGGCCGATTTACCATTACCAATCGGCCATTTTAAGTGAGATAATCGTTTTCTCACATCTCATTTATCTCAGGAATAGGGGTCCTGGTGTGACTTTGTCCTTCTGTTGGAGAAATTTATCGTGTCCATTTTTATGGTTTCTCAATAGACACATATCACAATCAAAATGCGTATCAAAATAGATACGATAAAATTAAAACTTTCTCATTTGTAGCAGTTTGAAACTTTTTCCAACAAAAGAACAAAGTCACACCAGTGGGGGTCAGAGTCACCCCACTTTACCGGTAACTATTCTTATTTTATTTTGTATTTGGTTTCACGATGCACTGTAATGATGACTAAGATCTATTGGCGTCGGATGGATGATTAATGAGATGATGGGATGATGAGATGAAGGTTTTTATGGGTAATGGAGAGGATAATGGGAAGGAAGCGACGACGGCCTATATTGTGGGAACCATCCCGGCATTAGCCTAGACTACAGAGGGAAACCACGTAAAAATCCTGTAAAGATGGACGGTGGCGGGAATCGAACCGGGTCCGATATGCCTCTTCACCTCCCGGGTCACACGGAGCAAGTGCGTTAAGAACTCAGCTACCTGTGCCGGTTTTTGATATACCATTCACGTTAAATTAAGGTTGTTTCAGCGATATTTCGGGAATAATCATGTGTAGTGATTTAAATTTTCATGAAAATTTTTTTCGTTGAAAATTTTCATGAAAATTTTCAAAAGCTTGAAAATTTTCCCCAAAAAAATCAAATTGATTTTTTTTTGTTCTTTGTCTGTTTGTGGTGAAATGAAATGTGATAGAATATTCTTACGCTTCTTTCCCATTTTGTCACCAAATTATAACATGTGACAACAAGTGAGGTTATGTAGGTACAGCTCTATACAGACAAAGTCAAAGAGTAAAAGAACAAAGAACTTAGTACCGGAAAACATCAAACAGGAAATGAGTATGAAACCAAAAAAAGCCTCATTTGAAAAGTGAAAGAGAAAACATGAAAAAAAATATTCATTGAAAATTTTCATTGAAAATTTCAATAAAATTGCATTGAAAATTTTCAATAAATTGAAAATTTTCTGAAAATTCTCAACGTTCCATCACTAATCATGTGTACGAAAACAACATTTTTTAGCTACATAAGTTCATTAGTGACACAAAGTTGACAAAATGGTTGGTCCAACGAAATTGAATGGGCTTTCTAACGAAACAGCTTCCGTTCTCTCATTCTTATTGGTTTTCGATAAAAGTTCCACACAAAGTGTCAAAGTGTAGGCCGATTTTTACTAATTGTTTATTATTCAGCATGTTTGTTGACCGATGTGCTAATTTTTTCTCAGATTGTCGGTTACTATTGTTTGAAGGTACAGTGATTCATAGAAGTCAATAGCTTGATTAGACAGCGAGATGAAAACTGTTTATTAACTAGGCAAACGCGTTATGTGTTGTCGCGTTGATGGATGAGCTGGAACATATCAACTTATCTTTGGATTGGTTATTATATATATATACACCTTGAGATCCAAACCATTACATCACTGCCATCTCATTTTCCATTATTAATTTATATGACAATTAAGAAGGCTTTGTTTTAATCGTTTACAATTGAGTGGTGACACCTGTAGCTTGAATTTAATAGGTATCTTAATAGCTTTGAATGATTCACAAAAATTACATTATATATTTTTTTACATCAAAACGGCTGATCTGATTTGAGTGAAAGTTCGGTACAATATGTATTATTATCAGATTAAAATTTCCTGAAAATTTGAATCCTCTCGGATGAAATATTGTTCATGAATTTTTTTCTCTGGGTTATTCTTATAGGATTTTTGAAAACTTTGAAATGAGTTTTCTCAGAAGTGGTTCAACCGATCGCGGCTCAAAACTATACAGTATCTAATCAGATAAGGATACTTGTGTGTGACAAGTTTCAACTGATTTTAAATTTTCGTCTGACCTGTGGAGCGCGAACAAGAAAAAAAAAAAAGTAGTTTTTTTTTGGGGGGGGGGGGGGGGTGAAATTGTGTCTTCGCTTCGCCCATCCAATTACTATTTTCTCATGAATAGCTTATGAATTATTTCCGCTACGTTGACGCTACTGATTTTGCCCTAGTGACAGTTGCACTTATAGGCTATATAGGCTAGTGGTTGTAATGTCGCGACCGGGAGCGCGGTTTGCTTCCCGTCATAGATAACTAACCAAAGACCTTGATCCTCGCGTTGGTAGTGATGTAAATTTCGATGAATTTTTTTTTCGTTGAAAATTTTCATGAAAATTCTCTCATCTACTCCCATGGACTCTTGAGAGGCACAATTTACATCTCACAACCCAGGGGGTGCATTCCTGTACGATCTAATCCGGTTTCAGAGAGTTAATTCCAATTTTGTAATTTCATCCATAGCCCTAATCGGGAAACATTGTTTTTGTATCAAGTTTCGATGTTATTGAAAAAAAAAAAATGTTTGTAATACTCGTTTAGCACAGGTTCAAGTTAAAGCTGGGTTTATATATTCTAATATATATCTAATTATAGGCCCATCTATATTATAATAATAATAATTAATAATAATAATAATAATTTTTTATTCACTGTATACATTGTAAATGTTAAGTTTCGTCAACAAAATATCGAAACAATGTGTTTATAACGAGATACAAGTTTAAATCAGTTTGGTATAAAAATCGCTTACACAGTATGGTTCTTTGTTTACAAGATAACGTTTAACAGTCTTATTAAAATTCTGAATACGGTTGACACTGCGAATATCTCTTGGTAATAGATTATAGAATTTAACACCATTATGGTTTAGTCCGGTTTCATACAAAGCAGTTCGGTGTGTCTCTACTACTGGAAGGTTTTTACCTCTTGTGTCGTGTGAATGGTTCAATTCTTTTCCGGATAAAGCAGTATTTGATTTGACAAAGCAAACGGATTCATGTATGTAAATAGCTGCTAAAGTTAAAATACCAAGAGTTTTAAATAATCCTCTGCAGCTGTCACCTTTTCTTTGATTGGATAAGATTCGTACAGCATACTTCTGTAGTTTAAAAATCCTGTCAATATTATTTTTAGCAGCTCCACCCCAGAACACGATGCCATAACGCAAAATTGATTCAAAGTGCGCAAGATAAAACATTCTCATTTCAGTCGGTCCAAGTACTTTTTTCAACGAACGAAGTTTAAAAATGGCCTGTCTGAGTTTGGAGCAGGTTTGGTTAATATGAGAAGTCCATTTCAAATTATTGTCAATATTAAAACCTAGAAACTTCGTTTTCTCGTTGACCTCCAGTTGAATACCATTGTTGAATATTTCAGGCTCCCAATGTTTCTTTCCTGAGTAATTGACAACGATCGTTTTACTATTGTTGACAGACAGTTTATTATCATAAAACCAAGCACTCAAATCACCCACAGCGCTATTAACTTTATATATATATATATATATATATATATATATATATATATATATATATATATATATATATATATATATATATATATATATATATATATATATATATATATAATATATATGTATATATTTTTTTTTAATAACATCGAAACTTGATACAAAATCATTGTTTCCCAATTAAGGCTATGGATGAAAGATAGGATCGTTTGGACGGGGCACCACAAGGGCGATCTTACCACCCCATTTTGATTATTTAAAACTAATGAACTTCAACACCAGGACTGCGCTGTCTGTTACCATAATTTTTCGCCGTAGATAAAAGTCTAATATCTAAAATATATATCTATATTCTAATACGCGTTGAACACCGATAATTATAATGACCTCAAGATAATATAAGTTATAACTATTCAAGTCATGTCGCATAACTGTCGAGCGTATATAGCTAAAATAACACATTTTCCAGCCTGTTACGCTTGACAGTTATGCGACATGACTTGATTAGTCATAACTTATATATCGTCTTGAAGTTATTATAATTATCTATATTTCTCGAGTACGGTACTAGAATTTCGATATCTCGTAGGCCTACCGTTCAAAAGATATCACCAAGAAAGTGATATTTCGCCAAATCGACTCCCGTGGACTCTTAAATTCGATATTTTAAGCGAACAAATCACCAGAGGCACTTAAACGCACTGAGAAAAACCATATTTTTTAACAACTACTTATAACTATGTGATACTGAACACTCATTATGGGGACATCCATAAATTACGTCACAGCTTAGGGGGGGAGGGGGGTTGTCAAGATTTGTGACAAGGTGTTACAAGGGGAGGGGGGCAACTGTGTGACGTACCATTTTTGTGTTCTATGTATTTGGCGCCATTCTTATAGATTCTTATATTTATACCCACCCTAGAAACAGCAGATGCATATCAGATAATTATCAAGTTTGACTACTCAAAAAGCAAACATGAAGAAATGATATGAATATTTTGATTTGATTACTCTATATTGTACCTTTGCCGCCTATTAATTTCCTTTTTTTTCTTTGTTAGAGAGGGAGGAATGAGAATTTGTGACGTATTCAAAGGGGGGTGGGTAATAGGTATTGTGACCAACTGTGACATGGGAGGGAGGGGGGGTTCAAAGTGGCCTAAAAAAGTGTGACATAATTTATGGACGTCCCCTTTACTCTATTGATGATGATTTACTAAAACATACGTTTTAGTATGCTTCTAGTTAGTTATATTTTCATTTGACATTTTTATATTATTTGACTATTACTGACAACATTTGCACAGTGTATGTTTGAAACGTACCAACCGCTAACAAATGGCTGAAAAATAAATGAATGATATAAACTCCTTATTTGATGAAAACAAGTGTAAACGTGCCACGGGTGTCTCCTATTTCTAGGTACAAGGGCAAGGTTCCTCGGAATTGTGTTTATCACGAGTGTTTTTTTGCACACGTCGTCTCGAAACGACAGACTGCAATGTCGTGATTCGATTAGACGAGACACCCGAGCATCTGTCTGTCTGTCTGGGTCACGTGGGGCAGCCCACATGCACATGCCACACTTGGAATTAACCGCAAATCTTATTCACACACACATGTGTGTATATATATATATATATATATATATATATATATATATATATATATATATATATATATATATATATATATGTATATATATATATATATATATATATATATATATATATATATATATATATATATATATATATATGTATAATATATATATATATATTTATATATATATATATATATATATATATATATATATATATATATATATATATATATATATATATATAGGGTATATATATATATATATATATATATAGGCCTGTATATATATATATGTAAATATATATATATATTTTTTTTAAATGAAATTTCAACTATATATACTTACAATTAAGGTATAGGCCCACCGGTAGGCCTATAGATATACCTACCAGTTATTTCTTCTATGCTACCATCTAGCTCAACAGCAATTCTGTGCTTTTTCTCATTTTTCTCATTTTTTCAATTTATTTATTCATTTATTCCATTTTTTTTTACAATTCTTTTCCAATTCCATTCTTCGGAAATCTGTCTTCACTTTGAGGAAGTCATATCTCCACTATTTGCCTTATGACCTACCCCTACTGCAGTTTATGGAAATGTGGAGATATTAGGGTCAACTAATTCATTTTCCTATCTCTCATTGCACTTCCATGACCATGTTAAAAGTTTCACTGCACCATAGATACTTTTTTCTTATCACTGTGCATCTATTTATTCTATAATAAATCTTCACTCTTGAATTTACTTGAACATTATTAATTAATAAGTTAATATTTATCGTCTACACCGCATATTGCAGTTTTACTCGAAGGTCTTCTTTTACTTCGGGATTATCATATCAGTAACCATGAGAGTTAAAGGTTCGAACCACCCTTGCGTTAATGGTGTGGAGTAGCGGAGACGGTCGATCGGAACCTTCATATTTAGTGGATACAGATTACTCACGAGAATTGTAGGTTCGAACCACCCGTACGCTAGTGGTATGGGATAGGGGAGACGGTCACTCGGAACCTTCATGTCTCGTGGATACAAGTTATACACACGAGAGTTGAAAGCTCGAACCACCCTTGCGATAATGGTGTGGGGAAACGGAGACGGTCGTTCGGAACCTTCATTTCTAGTGGATGCAAGAGTGTATATACGTAAACTTTGGTATATGATTGTTTTCTGCAGTTTGTATATGTGCTCATTTGATTATGAAGAATATTGTACATTTTAATTGAACATAAATACATATTTTTTTAATTATTATTATGGTTAACATTT
Organism: Brachyptera risi; assembly: GCA_964007535.1. NCBI lineage: Eukaryota > Metazoa > Arthropoda > Insecta > Plecoptera > Taeniopterygidae > Brachyptera > Brachyptera risi. Next base: position 23,565,265 of record OZ023335.1, on the reverse strand, counting down.
ATAGTTTCAGTCCCTGTTTTTTTTCGCCGCCCCCCTCCAGACCCCGTAGCTCATACAACTAAGGCATCGTTAGAGAAACTGAAGACATCCGTTTGGCGAGGGCTCGGGTTCGCATAAGGCTTAGGTTTTTGTATAAGTCCTTTCCCTTATCATTACTTTTTGAATTCATCATCATCTGCTCATTCCTACCCCCAAATAACCTAACTGTTGGTGGGGTCGTTACGCTAACAATAATCACGAATCTTTTTTTCTTTTTTTTTCATATTGGGTTCTAACGGCGCACTGTAATGATTACTAAGATCTATTGGCGTCGGATGAATGATTAATGAGATGATGGGATGATGAGATGAAGGTTTTTATGGGTAGTGGGAAGGATAGTGGGAAGGAAGCGGTCGTGGCCTATATTGTGGGAACCATCCCGGCATTAGCCTAGACTACAGAGGTAAACCACGAAAAACCCCTGTAAAGATGGACGGTGGCGGGGAGCGAACCAGGTCCGATATGTCCCTTCACCTCCCGGGTCACATGAAGCAAGTGAGCTAACCACTCAGCTACTGTGCCGGCAAAAAAAAAAATTCCTATATTACTATTAATCAGTATTTTCTCTTCCTTCAATTCTCCTCTGTCAATATTTCTCTCATAAATTTTCTTTTCCACTTCTTCATATATCTTCAATTCAATTTCTTTTTCCTTATGATTTCATTGAGCATCACTAAAACCTGTTTTTTGAAGCAAGTTCGTTACCAAAGACTCGTAAAGATTTCTATATACATCTCAGAATATATATACCATAATCATTTCTCTCACAATTCTACTCATTATACCTATACTAGTAATTTACTATCTGCACAAGGCAGTGTCTATTCAATATTACAGAGTGAAGCATAGGCCTATTTACACGCCAGTACAACGACCTTATATGAGAGATGTAGGCGCCAATTATATCATCGCAGTGGTGTGGTGTGGGATGGGGAGACGAAATGAACTAAATACACGGTATAGAAGAAGGGTGGATGCATGCGTTTGTAATATTTCGGATGGTATATGAACATGAGTAGATTGAGAGTCTTTGGGAGTCGATTTAGTGAAATATATATTTTTTGGATGACAACTTTCGAACGGTATGAGATATCTTAATTCTGATACGGAGAAAATACAACCTTTTTTAATTATACGAGCTTTAGCGAGGATTCAATTTGACGTACTGAAAAAAAATTGGTGTTCGTTTTCATGTTTTTTTTTTTTATGTTTTTTTGTCGGTTCTCTAGGGTCAAACGGCTACAGCTATCGACTTCAAACTTTTTTTCATCATGTTTCCTCATCTAATTTAGATCTGTATAGTTTTGTGGCATTATTGGGTGGTAACTTTTATTTTTATGAATTTTAGAAATTTCAAAAATGCCCATTAGAATAACACAGCGTAAAAAATGTATTCTCCAAAAAAATGAAATTTTGCGTGAAGTTAATTTACATTCTGATACACATTTCTGGAAATTTTCAGCTTGATCGGGTCAGCCATTTGGAAGAAAAAACATAAAATGTGCCACATTGATACCACTCGAAGCCGTTTTTACCCATTTATAACTTAAATGTCACCCAATTGGCGACTATAGGCGAAAGTCTGGCCAAAAAATAGACATACCATTACTATCCACTCGTCTAACAACGCATATCTGGCGTTTTCCTAGTAATTCTTTCAAGATGGTATGAAATTTAACTATATGACTCATGTTGCATAACTGTCAGGCGTACAGCTGAAAAATGTGTTTTACAGCTATTTAAATGCTTGAAAATGCGATATAAGTTGAATAGTTATAACTTATACCATCTTGAAGCTATATCATAATTATCTGTGTTTCACCCCTATTAAAATTTTGATATCTCATACCGTTCAAAAGTTATCATCAAAAAACTGATATTTCACTAAATCAACTTCCAAGGTGCCTTGCGTTATCCTATCTTTCCTCTATGTTTATACTTCATCTCTCTCAGATTCAAGCATATGCTTATTATATCTTGAGCTAGTATAATATGTCAAGTTTGTTTCGCACGCCTCTTTGATATTACCCCTGATGAGCTCTGCTAGTTATACGTCTACTTTGATGTCCTAAGTATACATGCTGTACCCAAAGCAATTTACCAACATTGTATCTGCAGTGTATGATGAGGGCTGGTAGTTTGTATTACTAGGAAAACGCGTTATGTGTTTCCGCGTTGATGGATGAGCGAATAAAAAAAAATGAAGTAATTAAATAAATAAAAATCGCATTTTCTAATTTTTTACTTCGAAACGTCACATCCGATTATTGTAAAAGTCCGTAATAATGTGTATTATTATGTTGTTCGTGTTCTGTGAAAATTTGAAAAATTTCGGAGAACATTCACTTTGTCATTTTTTCCGCCTGGCTTATTCATATGGGTTTTTTGAAAACTTCAAAATGATTTATCTCAAGAATTGTTGAACCGATTTTGCCTTAAAACTATACAGCATCAAGTCAGATAGGGGTTCATGTGTGTGCCAAGTTTCATCATGATCTGAATTTCTGTTTGACCTGTAAAGCGCGAACAAAAAAACAAACAAAAAAAACACATTCGATTTTTCAAGTACAGTGAAATTGAGTCTTCGCTACGCTCATCCAACTAGAAAAACGCTATATACGAGGTTTTAAACGAGCGAAAAGTGATAGTATGTCAACTTCATTGCTAAACTTTTGCCTAAATTCGCCAATTGGGTAACATTTTAGTTATAAATGAGTAAAAACTGCTTTGAGTGGTACCAATTTAGCACATTTTATGTTTTTTCTTCAAAATGGTTGACCTGATCAAGCTGAGAATTTCCAGAAATGTGTATCAAGATGTTATTCAACTTCACACAAAATTTCAATTCTTTGGAAAATGGAATTTTTTGAATTTTTTTTCCGTCGTGTTATTCTAATGGGTATTTTTGAAATTTCTAAAATTCATGAAAAAAAGTTAATATCCGATAATGCCACAAGGCTTTACAGATTTAAGTTAGATAAGGAACCATGATGAAAAAAGGTTTGAAATTGATAGCTGTAGCCGTTTGACCTGTGGAGAACCGACAAAAAAACATAAAAAAAAGCATAAAAACGAACACCAATTTTTTCCAGTATGTCAAATTGAATCCTCGCTAAAGATCGTCTAATTATTGTTGCTAGTCTTCATTTTGAGAGATGATGTTAGTTATTAATTAATTAAATATACTTATTTATTCACGAGTTGCCTCTCGTATAAAACAACGAGTAAAATATTGATTATTACTGGCTGGAGAAAACGTATGAGGCTTCTGTCAAGTGACGTCACTCATTGTTGTTAGAGATATACAATGATGTCCACCAGTTGGAATTGACTAATCAGAATGTTTGGTAGTCTAGCAATTTGCTTTGTTGCTATGGTAACTATATTGTTTGTCATTTGTTAAGTGACAGAAGCCTAAAGGCTTGTCAAGTGACGTCACTCATTGTTGTAAGAGACAAACAACAATGTCTTATCAGTTGAAATTGACCAATCAGAATGTTTGGTAGTCCATCAGTTCGCTGTATGGTAACGATTGTTTGTCTTTTGTTACTTGACAGAAGGGTATATTTTATTTAACTTTGAGCCGGATCTACGAAACTTGAGTTGAGCATCAATCGATTAACTAAATTAGTCGAGGTACGAAAATTATATATGTAAGTGACCAAGGGTGATACCAAGTTGATCCGCTAACTATCGCTTTGTCCATTAACTATAAGTTCATCAAACACTTCGTTGCCTGAATTACCAACCTGGGAGGATATCTGAATTACAGTTTGAAGTTGTAATCACCATGGTTACCCATGCTGTTTGTTTTCACTAACTCTCAGATGAAGGCTAACTGGACTTGGTAAAAATGGGTGGAAATATGAGTTTGATAGTAAATAATGTTCCAGCATGGACTGAAGAAACTTCAGCTTGTGGCGAAAGATATATATATATATATATATATATATATATATATATATATATATATATATATATATATATATATATATATATATATATATATATATATATATATATATATATATATATATATATATATATTATATGTATATATATTTTCATATATATATATATATAATATATATATATATATATTTTTTTTATATATATATAATATTGGTTATATATATATATATATATATATATATATATATATATATATATATATATATATATATATATATATATATATATATATATATTATATGTATATATATTCTCATATATATATATATAATATATATATATATTTTTTTTTTTATATATATATAATATTGGTTATATATATATATATATATATATATATATATATATATATATATATATATATATATATATATATATATATATATATATATATATATATTATATGTATATATATTCTCATATATATATATATAATATATATATATATTTTTTTTTTCATATATATATAATATTGGTTATATATATATATATATTCATGAGACGTGTATTGATTCACTGTTTCTCCTACCTTAACGGTCTCCTGTCACGTATCTCTGAGGATCCCTATAAATACACACACGAAGAATCTGACAATTAGTGTTCTATATTCGAATCGTGGTGACCTTTGCTCGTGGATTGCGTGTGACCTTGACCTCTCGTTTACCCTGGTAGTGACAGGATTATCGGGACGACAATTCCTTTAAGAGTGCATGGGAGTCGATGTGAAGAAATATCGGTTCGAATCCCACCAACAGCTGGGTTATACGGGGGTACGAATGAGCGGGTGATTATTCAACTATGATGTGATGATAAGTGAAAGGACGTTCACAAAAACCCATGCCTTATGCGGGATTCTAACCCACGCCCAACGTTGAAGCGGTGCCTTAGCTGACTGAGCTACCGAGGGTGGCACGGTGATAAGGTCAGAACGATGAGATACCATGATTCCAATGCATGGCCCGGATTTACAAAGAGTCCTATCTTTAGAACGTCTTAAGTTAGGGCCAATATTGGCCCCAACTCAGTAAAATGGTCCCAACTTGAGACCAATATTGGTCCCAACTCAGTAAAATGGTCCCAACTTGAGACCAATATTGGTCCCAACTTAGTAAAATGGTTCCAAGTTAACACGTCCTAGATCTTTGAGACGGAAACGGAATATCGATTGTTACTGTTACATGCAGGTGATCTTTTCACCTTCGATAATATAAAATTTGACTATAGACCTACTCGACATTATCGACGAAAATTCTCTGCCACATGTGATTCATTTGTTAATTTCGTACTAGGAAAACGCCATATATGCGTTGTTAGACGAGCGGATAGTAATAGTATGTCGACTTTTTTGCCAAACTTTTGCTTACATTCGCCAATTGGGTGACATTTGAGTTATAAATGGGTAAAAACTGCTCCGAGTGGTACCAATTCAGCACATTTTATGTTTTTTCTTCAAAATGGCTGACCCTATCAATCTGAACATTTCCATAGATGTGTACCAGAATGTAATTCAACTTTACACAAAATTTCAATTTTTTGGAAAATAAAAATTTTTCAATTTTTTTCCCGCCGTGTTATTCTAATGATTTTTTTTGAAATTTCTAAAATTCATAAAAATAAAAGTTACCACCCGATAATGCCACAAAACTATACAGATCTAAGTTAGATGAGGAACCATGATGAAAAAAAGTTTGAAATTGATAGCTGTAGCCGTTTGACCTGTGGAGAACCGACAACAAAACATTGAAAAAAAAAAACATAAAAACGAACACCAATTTTTTTCAGTATGTCAAATTGAATCCTCGCTAAAGCTCGTCTAATAAAGTGACATGGGGATGCCCTAATGTGTTGCATGCAAGATTCTAATAAAATTGAGAAATTCGTCTTCAATATTCTCTTCGATGTTCAGGAACCAGTATCATTGAATAAAAAGTATGTCAACTCCCATAAAATTGTAGGCCTGTTCGATATGACATTCTATTTCTGTAAATCAATCAATTTCAAGATAATATGTCAATGAATACCAAGAATGTGATTAAACTAGGAAAACGCTATATATGCGTTATCAGACGAGCGGAAAGTAATAGTATGTCGACTTCTTTGCCAAACTGTTGCCTAAATTCGCCAATTGGGTAACATTTTAGTTATAAATGGGTAAAAACGGCTTCGAGTGTTACCAATTCAGCACATTTTATGGTTCATCTTCGAAATGGCTCACCTGATCAAGCTGAAACATTTCAAATGTGAAATGTATTTAAATGTGAATCAACTTCCCGCGGAATTTATTTTTTTTCAAAAATAAATATATTTTCTTTTTTTTCCGCCGTGTTATTTGAATGAGCATTTTTGAAATTTCTTGAATTCATAAAAAAAAAAGTTATCACTCGATGATGCCAAAAAACTATACAGATCTAAGCTAGATGAGGAAGCATAATGAAAAAAAGTTTGAAATTGATAGCTGTAGCCGTTTGACCTGTGGAGAACCGACAAAAAAACATTAAAAAAAAAAAAAAACATAAAAACGAACACCAATTTTTTTCAGTATGTCAAATTGAATCCTCGCTAAAGGTCGTCTAATCAATTGATTTAACATCTAAAAACCAATTACCTAGACGCGTGGCCGAGTGGTTAATACACTGAAGTGTCATTCGGGAGATCGGGGTTCGATTCCCGCCGTGGTCGACCATTCTCACAAGGGTTTTTCGTGGTTTCTCTCTTCTCTCTGTCGTTTGGGTTGATACTGGGATGGTTCCTTAACAACAGGCCACGACCGACTCCTTCTCACCATCCATGAACACATAATTAGACGAGCTTTAGCGAGGATTCAATTTGACATACTGAAAAAAATTGGTGTTCGTTTTTATGTTTTTTTTTTATGTTTTTTTGTCGGTTCTCCACAAGTCAAACGGCTACAACTATCAACTCCAAACTTTTTTTCATTATGGTTCCTCTTCTAACTTAGATCTGTATAGTTTTGTGGCAATATCAGATCTTGACTTTTTTTTATGAATTTTAGAAATTTCAAAAATATTCATTAGAATAACACGACGGAAAAAAAGGAAATATTTTTATTTAAAAAAAAAATGAAATTTTTCGTGAAGTTGGGTTACATTTTGATACACATTTCTGAAAACTTCCAACTTGATCGGGTGAGCCATTTTGAAGAAAAGCCATAAAATGTGCTAAATTGGTACCACTCGAAGCAGTTTTTACCCATTTCTGAATTAAATGTCACCCAATTGGCGAATGTAGGCAAAAGTTTGGCCATAAAAGTCAACATACTATTACTATCCGCTCGTCTAACAACGCATATATGGCGTTTTCCTAGTAAAATATAACCTCACATTACATCTCATCATCCCATTGTCTCATATGACAGTCACCGACGCCAATGAAGCGTAGTTATCAGTAGAGTGCGTCGTTGAGTCCAAAATGTATGAATAAGAATGCCATATTCAAAAAACAAATTGACCATTGCATGGCTGATGTCTTCTGGTAGAATTATTTGTGACAACAAGCTTTACCAATTTTAATCAGATACATAACTATTTTCACCCTGTTCCAGTATCATATATTACAAATGTAATCAAATCTACGGTCTACCACGTAATTAGATGAGCGTAGCGAAGTCTCCATCCCAATTCTGTAGGGCTTTGTCTGTGTTTTTTTTTTTTGCAAGTACTCCACAGGTCGCAGGGGTTGACTGATCAACATGAAACTTTTTTGCACACGCAAACTCATCCAACTTAGAACTGTATAGTTTTTGGAATGAATCGGTCGGACCGATTTTGAGAAAAATCATCTCAAAGTTTCTAAAAACTCCATGAGATTTGGCTGGGTGAAAAATGTTGAGAAATAAAATCTCTCCAAATGGGATGAAATTTTCCCTTAATGTGTATACATAGATTTTATACATTATCACGATTTTGTATGCAATTCCAATCAGCCGTTTTGAAGAAAAAAGAAACTGATAATATTCATCAAATATATCATAAAAACTGAGACAGAATTAAGTTGTCGAGATTCACTGCTTTCTAGATTCAAGAGTTGACCAACAATGAAGTATTTTTTATATGCGTTAATGTGTGTAGAATACCAGAGTCAATGAAGTGGCAAGAGTAGAACTACTTTAACGACTTTTATAGCTTATTCAGATATCAAGGTGTGTAGAATATCAGAGTCGATAAAGTAGCATGGGTAGAACTACTTTAAGGACTTTTATAACTTATTCAAATATCTCGCTCATCTTACAACGCATATTTCACGTTTGACTAGATTTATAATCAATACTTATATTGTGTATTAGCTATTATATTGTGCAGAATGAAATGAAAATGTAAATGCAAATTGGATAACATGGAATTATTTTGAAGTTGGTATACTTTTTCTTCAATGACACTGGTTCGTGAACGTGGAAGAAAATGGTGAAGATGAATTTCTCTTTTTCTTATGAGCACCGTGCAACACCCCCTTAATATCGTATTGGTTCTTAAAGCCCTGTGAACAGTATTTGACACGCCGTGACCTTGACCTTTCCGGGTGCAACTGCATTCTGTACGATGCATTGGATTGCACCGAGGTCACAGCGCTCGTCATGCGTGTATGCAGCTGGCGCGTCAATCAGCGAGGGCGTGTGGAAACGACCGTACAGGGTCGGGCGTGTGGAAAATATCGCATCGAGTCGGGCGCATGGAAACGACCGCACCGGGTCGGGCCTGGTATAATAGTAGTGGTAGTGATAGTAGTAGTAATAGTAGTGCTAGTACGTAGTAGTGTTTATTCATTTTTTTTTTGTTTTTTTTTTATATCGGATTTTAACGACGCACTGTAATGATGACTGAGATCTATTGGCGTCGGATGAATGAATAATGAGATGATGGGGTGATGAGATGAAGGTTTTATGGGTAATGGGAAGGATAGTGCGAAGGAAGCGGTCGTGGCCTATATTGTGGGAACCATCCCGGCATTAGCCTAGACTATACAGAGGGAAACCACGAAAAACCCCTGTAAAGATGGACGGTGGCGGGGATCGAACCGGGTCCGATATGTCCCTTCACCTCCCGGGTCACACGAAGCAAGTGCGCTAACCACTCAGCAACTGTGCCGGTGTTTTATTCGTTCAACCCTCTTTCGAGGGAATAATTCGAATATTCATGATTTGAAACGACTACACCGGGTCGGGCGTGTGGAAAAGATCGCACCGAGTTGGGCGTGTGAAAACGATCGCACCGAGTTGGGCGTGTGAAAACGATCGCACTGGGTCGGACACGTCACTAAATTCCATCACCCAGTCCGAGGAGAATAGTCAACGTGCGGGGGATATGATATTTTGGATATACGGTATTCTTTCTTGAATATTTAGATATATCCAAAATGAAAATTTCATTATAATTTGAAATCATATCTCCGTTTTTTGTTATCTAGAGTGCGTGTAAGACGGTTTGACGAAATATAGTATTTTTTGTGAACTTTTGTATGGTATGAGATATTAAAATTATCAAGCGGGCAAAACATATCTCCTCTTTGATACCTTCATTCTTCTATTTTGTTTTCAATAACATCTAAACTTGATACAAAATCATTGCTCCCCTATTGAGATTGGGAAGCCACGATTATCATTTTTTCTGGTACCCTTATGGGTGCCATTATATTTCATATCCTGGAAATATTCCTCGATTGGCGAAGATTGAAGCTATAACCTAATGCATGCAAGTGCCTTAGGTATTTACTTTTTTTTTTTAATAACATCGAAACTTGATACAAAATCATTGTTCTCCAATTGAGACTGAGGATGGAAGGTAGGATCGTTTGGACGAGGCACCACAAGGGCGATCTTACAACCTCATTTTGATTATTCAAAAGCAATGAACTTCAACACTAGGACTGCGCTTGCGCTGTATGTGACCATAATTTTCCGCCGTAGATAAAAGTCTTTCATTTTTCGAAAGTCTGGAACACATTATAAGTAAAAACCGTTTCTGTGGTATATATTATATATATATATATATATATATATATATATATATATATATATATATATATATATCTTTTTTTTTTTTTTTTTTTTTTTTTACTTCTATAAGATTAGATATGGAAAATCAGAATATAATTAAAATAATTAATAATTATCTATGTTTGTTTTCATGCTTCAATGTAGATGTGCATATCATTCTAATAGATGACATTTCTTAAGGACAACGCCAAATTGAACCGTCATTGTTCTCTAAATATGGCTCGATAAAGACTTTGTTCCTCTATAAGGACTAAAGATGACAAAGTAGGATCGTTCGGACGTGATGTTTACACACACACATATATATGGTTATATATATATATATATATATATATATATATATATATATATATATATATATATATATATATATATATGTATATATATATATATATATATATATATATACCGGTATATATATATATATATATATATATATATATATATATATATATATATATATATATTCATATATATATATATATATATATATATATATATATATATATATATACATATATATATATATATATATATATATATATATATGTATATATATATATTTATATATATATATATATATATATATATATATATATATATATATATATTTATATATATCGTGGGCTTTCTGCAAAAACTCACCAACTCCTTCTTTGCACTATTTGAGATAGCACAAGCAATAATTTTGTTTTTCTCAATTCTATTGAGAGAAAAGGAGTTGATGAGTTTTTGCAGAAAGCCCACGATATATATATATATATATATATATATATATATATATATATATATATATATATATATATATATATAATATGAATCTATTGTTATGTTGCCATGGATTTTCTCGGCTGCACTCGTGACAATGATCAAAACATGCAACACTGTATATTTTGCCGCCTGTGTTTGTTTGTTATTGACAATTGAAATAATTTGGCAACCGTTGCTCTGTACAGAAGAGAATATAATGTTAGGCGTTCAAAAGACAGCCGCTGATTGGCTCAATGAGCCGGTTTTAAAAATAGAACGAAATGTCACCACCTGCTTGCTTTCGCCCGGGGCTAATTTTAATTCGACTGTGAACTGACTTTCTGATACTGAGTTGAATATCATCAATCTATTCTATTCAGATTAGTTAATTTTTTACTTTTTTCTCCATTTTGTATAATGATAAACTTTGTAACTGCTGTTAATGGAAAAAATGCTCATAGCCCAAGAGACTTAGTATACAAAGTGGCAGATATCAACATTCGTGTGTTTTGTTCATTTTCAATACCAATGCTGGTAATGTCCGGATATATCACAGAAACGGTTTTTACTTATAATGTGTTCCGGACTTTCGGAAACTGAAATACTTTTACAGCGCAGTCCTGGTGTTGAAATTCATTGGTTTTGAATAATTGAAATGGGGTGGTAAGATCGCCCTTGTGGTACCCCGTCCAAACGATCCTATCTTTCATCCATGGCCTCAATTGGAGAACAATGATTTTGTATCAAGTTTCGATGTTATACAAAAACTAGGCAAACGCGTTATGTGTTGCCGCGTTGATGGATGAGCTACGTATATCAACTTCAATCTTTGGATTGCTTATTTATATATATACACCTTGAGATCCAAACCATTATGTCACTGCCAAATTATTTTTCCTCAATAATTTATATGATAATAAAGTAGGCTTTGTTTTAATCATTTACTGTTAAGTGGTGGCACTTGTTGCTTGAATTCAATAGGTATCTTAATAGCTTTGAATGATTCATAAAAATTACATTATATATTTTTTTACATCGAAACGGCTGATCCGATTTGAGTGAAAGTTCGGAATAATGTGTATCATTATTATATTGAAATTCCCTGAGAATTTGAATTCTCTCGGATGAAATATTTTTCACGAATTTTTTCCTCTAGGTTATTCTCGTGGGATTTTTGGAAACTTTGAAATAAGTTCTCTCAGAAGTGGTTCGACCGATTGTGCCTCAAAACTATACAGTATTGAATTAGATAAAGACACTTGTCTATGCCAAAAGTTTCAACTGATTTTGGATTTTCGTTTGACCTGTGGAGCGCGAACAAAAAAAGGACTTTTTTTCGGGTATGTGAAATTGAGTCTCCAACATTTTCATTCATCTGACGCCAATTGATCTGAATCATCATCACAGTGCGTCGTTAAAACCCAATATATAATAATAATAATAATTTTTTTTTATAATAAATTTTTTTCATTCATTTACATAAAACATTAGGTTCACTTGTCCACAGAGCAATAATCTTTTAAAAAAAATTGTAATCGTCTCCTTACAAAGATTTCAGTACAATGTTCCGAATAATAATAATAAGAAGAATAATAATCATCATTTATCCACAGTCATTCGGCATACAGTTTAATAAAACCATGTTATTTTACAGGATATACAAAAGAGTAGGATAGAGATCTTCGCATTCGCCTAACTAATAAAACCCCGGACTATCACATCAGCTTCCATGTTGGTGGGCGTGAAGCATAAGTAAAAGTCTGTTTTTGTCGTTTGATACCTGTAAATCCTATGCAATATAACATGGTCAACCGGTTTGATCAGGTAGCAAAAGAGACTTTTAATCATGCTTCAAGCTGTACACAATTAATGCGGAGTACAACCTTCGAGGTGTTTACTCCACACCGTGGACCGATGCCAGCTAGATCCATCTAATCGTTCCTATACTCGACTCGCTCGAGTTCGTTCCTACACTGAGAACATCCGTTCGGTTATACTGAACTGAATCACGATTGAATGTTCCGAATCACAAACTCACGAGATAGTAGATAGAGGTGAATCAAAACTTCTTGATGGTAACGTACGTGGATGGAAAAAGCTACAATAAAACCGTCGGAAAAAAAAACAAATATATATATATATATATATATATATATATATATATATATATATATATATATATATATATATATATATATGAATATATTATATATATAAATGAATATATATATATATATATATATATATATATATATATATATATATATATATATATATATATATTCATATCATATATATATATATATATATATATATATATATATATATATATATATATATATATATATATATATATATATAATATTTATTATGCACTGTGTAGGCCTATTTTAGATGCGGTCCCAATTATTCTTCAGTTTCGATTTGTTATATTATATGTATGGTTCAATATATATATTTGAAAAACAATCTGGGGCATAATTTTCCCAATGGTGTGTTAGTTCTATATCTCGGTAGTTTTGGTTTGTCTTCCAATGATGATTCTTTTTTTTTCTTCAATAACATCGAAACTTACAGAATCATTATTCCCCAATTAAGGCTATGGATGGAAGATGGGATCGTTTGGACGGGGCACCACAAGGGCAATCTTACCACCCCATTTTAATTATTTAAAACCAATGAACTTGAACACCAGGACTGCGCTGTCGGCGACCATAATTTTGCGCCGCAGATAAAAGTCTTAAGATTCTAGTGCAAATGCCCAAGTTGTGTGAGTGTGTGTTTGTATGTTGATAGCCCGAGACGTGTGATCGTTTTGCGTGTATGGTGCTTGCGATTGGGGGTTGCGCCGTATTTTTTGGCCGGTTAAATCGAGACTCGATCGTGTAGACGGCTAACGAGAGTTGGTTAGTTAGTGCGTGGTCTGACGGAAGGGGATTAAGTGCTGGTTAACGTTGCGGCGGTTACCGTTTTTGTGAAGGTTTACGTTATTATAATAAGTGATTGTGAGAAGGGAAACGGGGTATTTGGTTGGTGTTACGAGTGAGTGTGGTGGTGCGCGGATTTGAAACTGGTATTGCGATAGTGATTTTTTTCATAAAAAATACTACATTTTAGTAGTTTCGTTTGTATGGATCTTACAATTATTTTTTATTGAAATCGTTGGGAGGAAAAAAAATATACTCGTCAATATACAAATAATGTTTTGAAGATTCATCACTTCAAATTTTACTCAATTTTTCACTTAATTTCCACTTCAATTTTTTCACCCAATTTTTTATATTTGTTAGTATTTTACTGGAATGTGTAGCCTCTTGCTTAGGCCTGTATAACTTTTAATTATTTACAAATGGTTATGCGTAACTCGTTGAATTAGTGTGTAAAATAAGAAATAACGAAATTCAAATTTAAATCCAATTAAAATCAAAGCATATTTGCCCGCGAATTTATTTTCAAAGACCAATGTATGTAAAATGCGTGTGTACACTACGCGTTTACATAAGATGGTTTAGTATGAATTTTAAATCGAAATTGTAATAAAATCTACGCACATTCAACCGCTAATATTTGCACATATTATGCGTGCGAGTGCGTATATGCATATTGTCTTCCAGTTTTATTGCGTGTTATATCAGATTTTCAAGATTGTATCAGATTTCCATAACAGCCATTGCGTAAAATATACATGTATATTTTCTTCAACATGCATTTTCATGTAGCTTGATTGACCTATTTATGTGACCTCAACAGTATGCTAGTTCGTACCTGAATATCTCTCTGGGGTTGTTAGATCTCGCGTGGAGTGCCCCGTCCGAACGACCCTAACCTGTCACTTGTGCCTAAGCGGGGAACAATGATTAATTCAAGTTTTCGATGCCAATTTTGAAAAGAATTGATATCCGCACAAGACATAGATATTTGTGAACAACATCATTCGTTTATTCGTACCCCCAAATCATATGATTTTTGTTGGGGTCGTTAAGCCAACAATCATCAAAACCGTAAATTTACATCTTTGTATCTCTCAAACTTTCTTAGTTTCTATAGGCCCACAATGCAATCTGTAGTAATTGAAAAAAGCTGTGTTTTTGTAAAATTCCAATTTTTTTATTCTGTATCGTTGTAAATAAATCAATGAAACCAACTGGCATGTCCGTGAATCAACTCCCATCGTCCATGGCCCCTTAATAATCTAAAATTAAACTACGTCATAAATCGAAAACCACAAGCCGCCCTCCGTAGCTCAGTCAGCTGAGGTACCGCTTCAGAAACTGAAGTACCGTTGAGCGTGGGTTCAAGTCCCGCATAAGGCATGGGTTTTTGTAAGCGTCCTCTCACTCATCATCACACCATAGTTTCATAATCACCTGCTCATTCGTACCCCCGTATAATGTAGCTGTTAGTGGGATCGTTAAGCAAACAAAAATCAGGAATCTTTCCTATCTTAAAAACAACATGTTTTTTGTTTCACTTTTGTTTTTATTTATTGCAAGGATACTCTGTAATTAGTGTTTTTCTACCGCTCGATATTGTCGCGTTGTCGCTCGTCCGTCTCCCGGTATTGACCAGTAGTGTAGCTCGGGTGTTCCGAGTCGTCGTGACGTCACATTGACCTACCTCAACTTAATTGCTCTTGAAATCATTTCGTCACGGACCATGGATTAATACATAGATATATATATACTTGTCTCCACGAGAGGTGAAGACGCGAACCACCCGTGCGGTAATGGTGTGGGATAGGAGGGACGTCGATCGGAACTTTCTTTTCGCGTGGTTATAATCTGCAATTATATTTATCTAGGCCGGAGATAGGCGACTCCGGGGTATGTGTGCGGTGATGGCATCCCGTTTGTGGTTCTAGCATTTGATTGGTGAACTCAGGGCCGTATTAAGGCCTGGGCCCACAAGGCCCGTGCCTGAGACGGACAATTCTCAATTGGCGTCAGCCCCGCAAAAATGAAATAGCCAGTGAATATATTTTAAAAAGTCCTATATTTTCATATAATATACTAGGCAAACGCGTTATGTGTTGCCGCGTTGATGGATGAGCTGAAACATATCAACTTATCTTTGGATTGGTTATTATATATATATATACACCTTGAGATCCAAACCATTACATCACTGCCATCTTGTTTTTCATTATTAATTTCTATGATAGTAAAGAAGGCTTTGTTTTAATCGTTTACAATTAAGTGGTGTCACCTGTAGCTTGGATTTAATAGGTATCTTAATAGCTTTGAATGATTCATACAAATGACATTATATATTTTTTTACATCAAAACGGCTGATCCGATTTGAGTGGAAGTTCGGAATAATGTGTATCATTATCAGATTAAATTTCCCTGTGAATTTGAATTCTCTCGGATGAAATATTTTGCCTGCATTTTTTTCTCTGGGTTATTCTTTAGGGATTTTTGAAAACTTTGAAATGAGTTTTCTCAGAAGTGGTTCAACCGATCGCGGCTCAAAACTATACAGTATCGAATCAGATAAGGATACTTGTATGTGCCAAGTTTCAACTAATTTTGAATTTTCGTCTGACCTGTGGAGCGCGAACAAAAAAAAAAGAAAAAAAAGTACTTTTCTTTCGGTTATGGTGGAATAGGTAAAACCTATATAGTGAAACCTATAGGTTTCAACGATGCTGCGTTTTGTCCATCCCTTTTTACTCGCATCTAAATCATATTGTTTTCCAGTTCTAATTCCAACCTCCGGTTCCGGTCCCTCCTCCTACTCCCCCTTCTCTGTACTCCACTGTTAATCAGTGGCATAGATAATACATACGATTCTTCGTACAGTCTGTCTCACCAATCTAGAGCAAGTGTGGGAGATCTTTTGCTTGTCTTTTGTCCGGCTCATACAATATTGCATTTAAAATCTGTTTTTTTTTTTGGTTTTTTATTTTAATAACATCGAAACTTGATACAAAATCATTGTTCCCCAATTAAGGCTATGGATGAAAGATAGGATCGTTTGGAATCCAAAATAACCTACACAAGTTGAAAGTTCAAATGATCGACAAACGTGAGAAATTCGCAATAAAAACAACTCTTACAATTGACGACTCGAAATAGGCGTGGCTTAATCAGTCGGTCAGTTGGATCGTATCATTTGTAGTCATTTCAATATAACCCGAATGCATATTTGAATTTGACTACACAGTTCTAACAGCCATGTTGATTGGACGGTATGATTTGTGACGTCATGGGGGCGGAGACTGCGAGTCGTCCATCATACTAACTTCTTCAATAAAAATTCAAAGGTCAAAAATGACTATAAATTTTGATTTGATAGATTTCTGAAGTGGTTTAGCAACGTCGCACTACAACCCGTACCTAATTACAAACTTGTCCTCAAAATGCAGTAGAGAAGAGTTCTTTTGTTACTGTTGAGTTACGATTAATACTTCCACCTACTTAGCAATTGAAGTGGTCGAAAAAATATGCAATACTTGCTATAGATTGATGGGACAGACTCAACAACGCATATGCTGCGTCTGCCCAGTCTAATTGACGATTCGAAATAGGCGTGGCTTCACCAGTAGGCCAGTTGGATCATATCATTTGTAGTCATTTGAAGATACCCCAATTGGATATTTGAATTTCACTATTTTTTTTTATTTTTTTTTATTTTCGTCCTAGAGGATTACATTTCAAAATGGAACATTTTCAAGTTAATAATATGGACGGTCAAGGATAAAATAAAAGATAGGCCTAATGTATCACACACAACAAACAACAAGATAATATAGATAAATTGAAATAAATGGTAGATGTTAGTTTTTATAAATACCGAGCAACTACCAAGTCAAGTCTTGGAATAAGAACAAGTAAACAAAGAAATTCACTATAAAAAGTACATTAATATTAAAATCTGAAGGTTATTGGCCTATTTGAAACTATAGTTAGAATTATATAGCCCTGTTGATTGGACGGTATGATTTGTGACGTCAAGGGGGCGGAGACTGTGAGTCGTCAATTGTGATGCAGTTCGAAAATGAGACCTTATGGTTCATAGAATATTCGCTAGATATCACCAAGCTATGTGAAGAAGTTGTAAAAACAGGATTTTTTGCTTTTTGATCCCTTGGTTACTCGATTTAATATTTTTGCGCGTATAGTCCTTTGCATGACCGTTTTCACGGTTTCAAAATTGGGACAAAGATTGACATATATCAAATGAAAGTTTGCAACGAGACAGCTTTTCAAAGAAAATAGGATATATACCGATGGTGATGGTAGCTTTCTATCTCAAAATCAAGGTCCAGCGTCAAATTTTGAGTTTTTCAATTATTTTCAAATTGATAAACGAAAATGCATTTTGATTTTCCAAGTTCATCAGAACATAATGTCACACTTACTATGATTGATCACATATAAATTTTGGGGTGGTAAGATCGCCCTTGTGGTGCCCCTTCCAAATGATCCTATCTTTCATCCATGGCCTTGATTGGGGAACAATGATTTTGTGTCAAGTTTCGATGTTATTAAAAAAAAAAATTCAAAGGGGTGCACGGTTTCTATGTTATTGAAAAAAAAAATTCAAAGGGGTGCACGGTGTCTATGTTATTAAAAAAAAAAAAATAGATAAATAGATAGCAACACTTGCTACGGTTTGGTGAGACATACTATACAGAAAACCTACAATACAACTCAGTCTTGGTGATGTTTATAATTTATACTGAAAAGTGGAAATGATGCAGTTCAAATTGCGATCTTGTAAATCGCTGAATCAGCCAAGCGTCAAGTAGAGAAGAAAATTATACCTGAACAGTATTTTATTCATTAGTGTATTCAAAGTTGTTGTAGGTTATTTTGATTTATTCGCTAGTGACACGCTATAAAGAATATTTTTCCATTCATTTTTTTATTATTGTATTTTTTTATTGATACTTCGTTTTCCTTCCGTCGGATTGATGTACTGTAATTAGTTGAATGTAAAATGTTTCCATCACGCCACAATTATTCATAAATATTACGCCATTCATGATTATCATTCAAATTTTGAGATATATTATATATACTGGTATATCGAATTCAAATAAATGTGTATATATATATATATATATATATATATATATATATATATATATATATATATATATATATATATTTCAATAGCTTCCTGGTTGACCACCAGTAGGTTATTATAATTAATGATTTTTTTTAAAACTGTTTTTTAAACAGTTTTAAAAAAAAAAAAAAAATCATATATATATATATATATATGGGTATATATATTTATACATATATATATATATATATATATATATATATATATATATATATATATATATATATATATATTATATTCAATCAATTAATTTTATTACCGAGGGTCAATATATAGTTTTTTGAATATCAGTCTTCGTCTATTATTTTTAAGGCCCTCAGAAACCGGTTTTCTATCAATCCCAGTGCTTGAAATGTAATTTTCCCATTAGAACATGTTGTGCATTCATCATTGGTAATATTGAAAAGAACGAATTTCAGTTCAAGTATCAGGTTTTTGAAATATATTGATCCATGTGAGCAAAGTTGTTATATATTTACCATCTTGAAATTAATTTTATTTGAATTCATATAAACCTATCACCGATATATTCAGTCCAGCTGCTTGAACGCTCTTGCTTCGTCTGATCTGGAAGGTGATTGACACATTGAGCCTCGGTTTGATCCCCGCCACCGTCCATCTTCACAGATAGGGTTATAGTTATTCCGTCAGAGGGTTAGGGAGGCGATGGGATAGGGATAGTTAGGGAACTTGCCACCGCGCATTTATGTGCAATTGTACGAGTTTTAAATAAATTCTACTCTTTCAAGTTGCGTAGACTATACCCTCAAGTAATTAATCAATTTTTTCCACCCCAAAATTTCAACCCTCTCCCACCCCTGAACAGGACAAATTTTCAAAGGCCCCCCTGAGCCATTTTTCTTTAAGTCGCGATTTAAATGTGTGGTGAAAAATTCATGCTTTTATCACTAAACCCTGAATAATGGTCATATTTCAATCTAACGTGCCGCACTATAGCTACAGTGGATATCCGTGAATTTCCTCTGTTCTATAGGCTAATGCTGAGATGGTGCCTAGAATATAGGTCACTACTATCATTCCCATTACCTAAGAAACCTTGTTATCATCATCCCATCAACTCATCAATCATTCATCCGACGCCAATAGATCTTAGTTTTTATTTTAGTACGTCGTTGAGCCCAATAATGAAAAGAAAATTGGCCCACCGTTTGGTGAATTTTAATTACTTCCGTTATCCAAATTGATGGACAACTCGAATCGGCTTTTAATAAAGATAATCGCTCATGGTAGCTGAATTGCATAATCACAATTCGTTCGAATAATTGAACATTTTTTCCACAAAATCCATCGAACACTAAATGATACATATATAATTACATAGTTTCAGTTAAATCGGATAAGCCCTTGTGGAGACCAACATTGAAAATATATTATTTTTCGATCGAATTGAGACTGTTTATATATAAAAACTGAACGATAGATTTTTTTCATTATTTATCCTCCATGTCAATTATTCATTAATTCACTTCCACAATGAAGCAATAAATTTAAAATGGGGTGGTAAGATCGCCCTTGTGGTGCCCCGTCCAAACGATCCTATCTTTCATCCACAGCCTTGATTGGGGAACGATGATTTTGTATCAAGTTTCGATGTTATTTAAAAAAAAAAAAAAAAATGAAGCAAACTACATTCATAACCTATAAAACATCCACAAAATATGAAATAAGAAGTACAGTACCATATGAAATATGCATACGTATTATGTTCATATAAATTAGAATATTTTGGGAGTTAATCTTCAAAATATATATATACACTCTTCGACTGACCGCTGTATAATTCAAAAATGTGTATTGCATTGCATCAACGTATAGTAATATATCATTCCATCAGTTAATCATAATTATAAATATGTCGTTACTAATTATTCTATAATTATATATACACTGATTATACTAATTGTTTGTAATAACGTGTAATTAAAGTTGAATTACTCAGTTATTCCTTTTGTCATCAGATTTTATATATTGTTTCACATCCGTGTGAGAACAAGACAGTATCAACAGTTGTGATCACAAGGTCTTTCATACAATTACGATTGACTCGTCGTTATAGGGTCGTTGACAAACTGATATGATTCGTCGCTCGATTTGTCTCGTCGTTTGATTTGACTCGTCATTAAAACCGTTGACAACCTGAAGTGAATCGTCGCATTGATTTCGTTGAAATCGTTGACAACGTTATTTGACTCGATGTGTCTTGACTCGTCGTTAAAACTCTGATTCGTTGTTAAAACTTTGACTCGTCGTTAAAACTTTGACTCGTTGTTTAAACTTTGACTCGTCGTTAAAACGTTGATTCGTTGTTAAAACTTTGACTCGTCGTTAAAACGTTGACTCGTCGTTAAAACTTTGACTCGTCGTTGACAACCTTATTTGGTTCGTCATTAAGGTCGTTCACAACCTGATCTACTTCATCGTTCCATTGAACTCGTTATGGTCGTTTACAATCTGATCCAACTCGTCGTTTGATTTGTGATTCGTCGTTAAAATCGTATGACAACCTGATCTTACTCGTCGTTGACTCGTCGTGAAACAGTGTAAAATGATACCGAGATACAATAACAATAAAAAGTGTAATAAAAGTGCGGTGAACGAAGAAAGCCAAAGGATTATTATCGCCGATTGGTTGAACCGGATCTGCGTTAGCGCATCGGTAACAACCCTGCGTACAAATGTACTGTATGGTGGGTCCCTTTTACGCTTTAAATTATGTTGCAACAGTTCAAGTTTTTGATGAACGTTTGTGTCTAGTCCCATTTTCATTTAAGTAATCCATTCTTTCTAATATGTCCTCATTATATTATTATATTATTATTTAATTTTGTTGTCATTATCATTATGCATAGAGCCTGTATCAAGGTGTATTGAGGGTTGCGTTTATTTACCGGTCTGAAATGGTGACTTGACTCCTTATTTCACCAATCTTGAAAATATGTACACATTTACCGGCCAAATCGATGAACCTACCGATCGTGAGTAACCTGGTGGTGATACAAAGAACTAACTTTGTTCACAAAATTACGTTTACGTTGGCTCAGCTGTATAGCAATAACAGTCACCTGAAATGCCTATTTGTGAGGTTTGCAGAAGGCATGTCGCATAGTTTCATTTTGTACACTATAGGTGGAGCAGCGATCGCTAGGTTCAAGGACAGTGTATTTATGGAATGGAACATGATTGGCAGCCGAGTGAAACCACCATGTAAGCTCGATACATCTATGACCGGTATTATGAAGTCTAAATAATAGAGTTTAAAAGTTCATTTTAAGCTAAATTGTTTCAGCTTGGCCCCACTTATTTTTAGTTTCATAGCTTCGATTTTGATTTTTGTTTTCAAATAATTAGAATGGGGTGATAAGATTGCCCTTGTGGTGCCCCGTCCAAATGATCCTACCTTTCATCCATGTAGCTTTAAGAGTCCACGGGAGTCGATTTGGAGGAATATCAGTTTTTTGTGATAACTTTTTAACGGTATGAGATATTAAAATTCTTATAATAATATAATTAATAATAATTATTATAATAGCTTCAAGATGATATAAGTCATGTCTCATGACTGTCAAGCGTATAAGCCTACAGGTGGAAAAAAAACAGTTTTTTATAGGCCTACGCTTGACAGTTATGCGACATGACTTGAATAGTTATAACTTATATCATCTTGAAGCTATTTTAATTATCTGTGTTTCTCGTGTCTTAGAATTTCGATATCTCATACCGTTCAATAGTCATCACAAAAAAAATAATATTTCTCCAAATCGACTCTCATAGACTCTTAATTTGGGAAACAATGATTTTATATCAAGTTTCGATATTATCGGGAAAAAAAGCTCAGAGCTTATCTTGATTTTAGCTCAGATTAGCTATTCAGCTCGAATAGCTAAATTCAGCTTAGATTAGTTCATTTTTGGGTTGGAAAACACGTATCACACATGAGGCGGTGAGCTCCAAAATGGCCCAAGCCCAATCCTAAATCTGTGCTTTTGGCCAGTTTGGAATCCGTGAAATGGAACCACAACTCACAGTGCCGAAACAAAAAAAGTGCTGCCATCCATCGGAAAATGATGGAACTTTGGATGGGTCACTTTGGAACTGATAAAAATGTATCTCGTGGTAAAGATTATCGATCAAGCTCAAAATGAGAAAATAGTGGGTTGGGCCATTTTGGAGCTCACCGCCTCACATATCGTCTATATTACCTAGGATTATAGCTATCTACGATGGATACGCGACTGCGTTCAAGGTTGCTCGGGAACTGTGTAAGAAAGGAATACCGCGTATCGAATCACGGTCGACCTATCGCCACAGATAATCGAGCTATTAGCTCGATTATCTGTGCTATCGCATCAAAATAGCGGTAGAGGCACTCATAGACGAGCGATGGCTGTCACTGTCAAAATTGCGATCTTTTGAAAGAGAGAAACAATTAGAAGAAAGTTATATCAACGCTTAAAAAGTACATAGTACTATTTTATGTTGCATTACATGTCCAACGATGAGTGTCATATAAGTGGTTCTTACGCTATCCATGTATAAAACGAAAAATAACCAGTAGCCGACACAGTTTTTTTTTTGTTTGGAGCACATGGCCTAGGCATAACTACGCAGCTTTTAAACTGTACATAGTTGTAGAAAAGAACTCATTGCATGCTAAAAACATGATAGTGCTCACCAGTGAACATGGGAGAAAACAATAATCTCGTTCATAATATAACTCGGATTTTGGATTAATATGAAAACGAATTATGAAGTACATTAAAAAAAAAAACTTCGATCCCACTTGTGTTTGTCTTCCATCTTGATTCCATGTAAGTACCTTGCAGTGCCGCGGCGAGGCGCCACCATATCTCTTACACTGTTCCAAAAATCGCTCTGCATTAGAACTAACGTGAGTGACGTCACAGTTGCGTATCCATCGTAGATAGCTATAATCCTAGATATTACACTAAATCACGTCCTATATCATCTGAAACACAATGGCCCTAATTGAGCGTAAGGTACTACTCCTGAATTATTCACTCCTTTTCTATGATCCAAAATCACATGAATCTGAGACGTCGTTTAGAATGTCTATGGAGGGGTGGTGGGGGGGTGGGGGCATGTGGGGGGTGGGGGTGGGGTTGTGAAGGGTAGTCATTAACATACCATGCCACTGCATAACAACTAGCAATTAAACGAGAGGGGAAAGGGTTATAAATAAGTTAGTAAGAGACAAAAGAGGGCTGACTATATAGTATCTAGCTGAGAGAGATGGTGCTATCTGTAGTTTAGGGGATGAAAGGAAGAGAGATAGGGAAGACGCGGGAACAATGGAGCAAGTTAATGAAACTCATTTGAATATAATGGGCGTAAGAAGTGGGTTCTAAGGGATGGACAAAAATAGGGGATGGTATTTTGATGTGGGTTTTGGCGAGATATAAATCTGAAAAAAAAATTATGCAAGAATACCGTAAGGTTCAGTAAATGTTGAAAGTTTCTCCATTTTTTAATTTTATTTCATACTCGATGTAAAGACGCACTGTAAATATGAATGAGATGTATTGGCGTCGATGAATGAGATGGTGAGAAGATGTAAGATAAATTGATATTTTATCGGGTACTGTGAACGGTGGGAAGGTATGAAAGGTACTGGGAAGGTATGATATGAAAGGGAAGATGAAGGTTTTTATGGGTAGTGGGAAGGATAGTGGGAAGGAAGCGGTCGTGGCCTATATTGTGGGAACCATCCCGGTATTAGCCTAGACTACAGAGGGAAACCACGATAAACCCCTGTAAAGATGGACGGTGGCGGGGATCGAACCGGGTCCGATATATCCCTTCACCTCCCGGATCACACGAAGCAAGTGCGCTAAC
Source organism: Brachyptera risi (assembly GCA_964007535.1). Classification (NCBI taxonomy): domain Eukaryota; kingdom Metazoa; phylum Arthropoda; class Insecta; order Plecoptera; family Taeniopterygidae; genus Brachyptera; species Brachyptera risi. The sequence goes on along the minus strand of OZ023335.1, from coordinate 23,540,543 downwards.
CACTCAGTTACTGTGCCGGTATAGTTTTCCTCTATCGGTCAGGTTGATACTGGGATGGTTCCTTGACAACAGGCCACGACCGATACCTTCCCACTATACAAAAACACGTATTAAAATGACAGCTCTAATCTCATTCAATCATCATCTCATTCCTCATTCACCAATAGATCTCAGTCATAAGTATAGTGCGTTGAAGCTCGATACAAATAAATTAATAAATACACGAATAAATTAATACATGGATGAATGAATGTCCAAACAAATGGATGAATAAACAAATTGATAAATTAATTGAATAATTAATATGAATGTCTAAATGAATGCATGAATAAATGAATGGACGAATGAATAAATTGATAAATTAATGAATAATCAATGTCTGAATGGATGGATGACTGGATAGATGAATGAAAAAATGATGAATTGATTGAATATAATCAATGAATTGATGAATAAATAGATGAACGAATAGGATAAAACTATTATGAAATGAATAAAAGGAGCCCATAGAACGTGTATATACATGAAAATGTATCTTAAGTTTAATCGAGTGAAATTTCACCTCGATGATCTCATCAAATTTAATTATTTGATAATTATAGCTAGAATGACGTACCCGAGTGTTCTTGAAGAGCTATTCAGTTCTATTTCGATTCGGTCCGAATCTTGATACTTGAGTTAACTTTCGTGGCGATCTTTCAATTCAAAAACACGTCATCTCTCTGTAGGCCTACGGTCAGTTATTTCAGTCCAAACTCTTCAGATTATGTGAAAATTACCACTTATGCCGTTTTCTCAATTCGAGGACACTTGGGGGTGTTTTCCTAGCATTCGCTGTTCTAGTATTTTCTCTTAAGAGTCCATGATTGTTAAATGACCATTGACCTCGCTGTCGATGCGCCTTAAAACCATTATATTGATTAATTCAAGAGTCCATGGGAGTCGATTTAGGCCCGGTATTACCAAGTCCAATTAGCCTTTATCTGACAGTTCAAACTTGTTATCACCATGGTTACCTGTGCTATTTGTTTTCATCAACTCTCAGATAAATACTAACTGGCCTTGGTAATACCAGGCCTTAGTGAAATATCAGTTTTTTAGTGATAACTTCTGAACGGTATGAGATACCGAAGTTCTAATACGCGAGAAACACAGATGGTTATGATAGCTTCAAGATGATATAAGTTATAACTATTCAAGTCATGTCGCATAACTGTCAAGCGTAAACAGCTAAAAGATGTGTTTGTTCAGCTGTATACGCTTGACAGTGATGCGACATGACTTGAATAGTTAGAACTTATATCGTCTTGAATCTATTATAATTAGCTGTGCTTCACGCTTATCATAATTTTGATATCTCATACCGTTTGAAAGTTATCACCAAAAAACTGATATTTCGCTATTAGCGAACCCACTAAAGTTGAGTTATATATACGGAGATATGAATGAGCAGGTGATTACGAAACTTTGAAGTAATGATAAGTGAGAGGACCATATTGAAAACTCATGCCTTATGCGAGATTTGGAACCCACGCCCAGCGGTGACCAGTTCCTAAAGCTGTGCCTTAGCTGACCGAGCTACCGAGGGTGGTTCCACTATTTCTCCGTTGCATTTTTAACCAGAACCGGAACCGGTAACCGAAAAAACTTTTGTTTTTACCAGATTTCAAAAGTTTCTTAAAACAAAACTATATACACAGCCTTTATTTTTATTTTCCAAGAATCAGTATAACGGAACCTCTTCTCAGGTTCTATAACCCTTCGTCATTGCTCCAAATTATTCTTGAACTATTTTTTCGAAATAAAAAAGGTCAATCAGTATAATCACATCACTAATGTTTCCATCTCCTAATTTTCAACGGGCGAGAATCACAGAAGTTGAAACCATAATAAATGAGAAAATACTTTCTTCTATTTACAAAATATGAAAAAGTTTCTCTTCATATACTCTCTATCCTTCCACTTCCACTCCAATATCCTGAACATTATCTCAGTTTTGAAATACTCATAGAACAAAAATAAAATATAAAATATAATTTCACTTTTCACTTTTATTCGGAAAACAATGGATTTACGTCAAGCTTTCGATGTTCGAATTAAAAGTTCTAGAATAATTACAAAATAAAGTAACTTGAATAATTAGAAGGGGAACCATTTGGAACCTTCTGGAACCTGAACCAGAAACATCAAAATCCGGGTCCCTGCCAATTTGATTAATTTTATCAATTCTGTCCTTATTTGTGTGTATATTATTATGTATCATCATGTACCATTGAGTTGTTATTATCAATATGATAATATTAATATAATCAATATAATAAAATGAATTGATAAAATTGAAGAAAAATTAAATTAAAATTGGAATTGGAATTTTTAAAACTGTATTTAAAATTTGTAATTGAAATAACTTGATTTATAATCAATGCATATCAATATAATGTATTATCATTGGAGATAATGAAAATTTGTTAGAATTGAATGCTCTTGAGTAACTTGAAATTCTCCTTATCTTCCCCATACGATCGTGCACAGTCCAAACATATTCTTAAAACATATCGTGGGCTTTCTGCAAAAACTCACTACAGGTAACTCCTTTTCTCTTGATAGAACTAAGAAAAACAAAATTATTGGTCGTGCTATCTCAAATAATGAAAAAGAAGACTTGGTGAGTTTTTGCAGGAAGACCACGTCGTGGACTCTCTGCAAAAACTCACCAACTCTCTTCTTTTCTTTACATATATAAATCTTCATCAGACTTTGTCATGGTATACATGATTGCCTTTTGAAACATAATAATAATAATCAAATACAAAATTAATGATGTAGAAAAAACACATAATAATAATAAATCACACATGAATGATTGATAAAAAAAAAATGATTGTAGAAAATAATGAGAGAGTAATAAACAGTAGCTTGATATGAAAAAGTATCAATATGAACAGAGATATGAAAATAATGTAAAAATAATAAAAAAAAAAGACGAAGAATGCTAAGAATGTGATGCGTACAAATGGTTACTCAAAATGGCAATAGATCCTTTCAAGGCTAAAATACCTATCAAATTGATGAAATCACTTTTTAGACTAAATTTTCTACAAAATTCTACAAAAAAAAACTTGTGATAGTACCCCTAGGTACTAGGGATTGAGAGGAAATGAACAATTGGTTCTGCTATCTCAAAAAGTGAAAAAAAGAGTTGGTGAGTTTTTGCAGAAATACCACGATATACGACCTATGAGGATCATGTATAAATATGTGAGAGTAGCTAATAAAGCGTAATAATAGCCGAGCAGTTTTGGCCACCCCTAACGCACAGTATCTTTGAGCAGAGAAGTGCTTTGTCTTTTCTGCGAAAGAAAAATGTAAAAGCTAGTTTATCACGAGAGGAAGTTGTAGCCGAGTGTATTAAAAGTCGAGTTATGCTATAGTTGGTCGCACTCTGTTTGAGATTGAGCGAGCTATATAAGTATGGGAAACGCTTTTTGTCCTGTTTTGACCGTTCCCCACAGGTTTTACTCATGGGTTGTGAGATGTAAAGTAGCCTCTTGAAAGTCGAGTTATGCTATAGTTGGTCGCACTCGGCTTGGGATGAGCGAGCTATAAGTATGGGAAACCTTCTTGTAGATGTTCGATTGTGACTTATATAAAATCTAGTTCCAGGATTGTAATGTCCTCTAAGAACCTAATAAGATATATAAACGAGTGTGATCCGTGCACGTATTCAAGTGTGAACATGAAAAACAGGTGAAAACAAAAATATTCCCTAAAAATTCCCATTTTTTTAATTGGGTTGCCTGGAGAGCGAATGCTGGATCACAGATAGTACCACGAGTGAACGTGAGCTTGGCGTGGTTGATTGAAAAGAGGATGATCGCCTGATCAAAACCTGACCCAAAAAACCCAAACCATAGCTACTCTGTGCTTCAATCAACTCTCCGAAATAGTAGCTCATATGGTATTTTTTCATAAATTATGTATATATAAAATATATATATTCATATATATAGGCCATATGTATATATGAAAATATATAAAAATATATATTTAAAAAATATGAAAAATGATGGATATATATACATATATATATATATATATATATATATATATATATATATATATATATATATATATATATATATATATATATATATATATGTATATATATATATATATATATATATATATATATATATATATATAAATATATATATATATATATATATATATATATATATATATATATCAATATTTATATATATATGTATATATATATATATGAATATATATATATATATATATATATATATATATATATATATATATATATATATATATATGTATATATATATACATATATATATATATATATATATATATATATATATATATATATGAATATATATATATATATATATATATATATATATATATATATATATATATATCCATATATTCGAATATTCGCTCTTCAGCGGGCCCCTGTGTGAATGTTGTATAATATGTGTCAACTAACTGTGTCTGTTTGGTGTGTGCAGGAGCGCGGTCTGCCGGTGCCGCACGCCACTGTGATAGGTCCCAGCTCGTACATCCCGCCCAATGAGGTGAGTACATCAGTCACGTGACTAGGTCTAGCGGCTTCAGCTCGTAGCTGCCTCACATAGAGAGTTCATATAAATATATATATATATGTATATATATATATATATATATATATATATATATATATATATATATATATATATATATATATATATATATATATATATATATATATATATATATATATATATATATATATATATATATATGTATATATATATTTAATATATGTGTGTGTGTTATGGCTGATTTTCTCGCGGATTTGGTGAAATATATGTCGATTTTTCGGGTTGCCTGTGAGTTGACGACGTATGTATGTACGCCGTGCTGTAAAGAAGAATTCCTGAAGATGGCAGGTTGCATCTTGGCCGAAATTCAAGCCCAGGAATGTAAGCTTCAACGCTGTGAACTCTCACGACCCCAGTTGGATGAGTAAAACGAAGACTCAATTCTTCAATTGGATCATATTTATTTCTTGTTCGTGCTCCACAGGTCAAAGGAAAGTATAAATCCATTTTGAACTTGGCATACACAGTGTCATTATCTTATTTTATATTAAATATAGTTCTGAAGTACAATCATCCGGGAAAACACTTTTTGAAGTATTATTTTATTATATATTTTTTATATATTTTTATTATATTATTTTTTATTTATATTTTTATTTATATGTTTTATTTTTTATATTATTTTATATAATATTAATATTTTCGATAAAATATGTGCCTCGTATGAACTCAAATTTCCACGGAATTTCAAGAATAGTATAGGCCTACATATAATTCCAAAGTGTCACAGGAATCGAATCAGCCGTTTTGATAAAAGAAAATGATGATGTAGTTTTTTTTTTCATCAACCAAAGCTGTAAGAAACTCACTTTTAATTCGTCCATAGCCCATTGTGAACCCATCTTTCATTCATTGCCTCAATTGGGGAACAATAATTTTGTATCGAGTTTGGATGTTTTTAAAAAAAAAAGAATTTTAACAACAGGTATAACCAATGCGATTAGAGTACGATTAATACGAGTGATGAAAGAAACAGGAAGGCAAAGATATAATCGTTTCGAACTCAATATACATAATATAGCTTTCCATCACATTTCATACGCACCTATATAGCTCATTCAACAACGCAAATGCTGCCTTTTCCTCTAGTTTATAAAATATTATTCACGAATATATTATTCAAAACGTATCATTTATATATTCGGATATTATATATTATCAGACGAGCTTTAGCGAGGATTCAATTTGACATACTGAAAAAAATTGGTGTTCGTTTTTATGTTTTTTTTTTTTTTTTTTTATGTTTTTTTTGTCGGTTCTCCACAGGCCAAACGGCTACAGATATCAACTTCAATCTTTTTTTCATAATGGTTCCTCATCTATCTTAGATCTGTATAGTTTTGTGGCATTATCGGGTGGTAACTTTTATTTTTATGAATTTCAGAAATTTCAAAAATACCCATTAGAATAACACGGCGGAAAAAAAATCTGAATTTTTTTATTTTCAAAAAATTGAAATTTTGTGTGAAGTTGAATAACATCTTGATACACATTCATGGGAATTCTCAGCTTGATCGGATCAGCCATTTTGAAGAAAAAATATGAAATGTGCTAAATTGGTGCCACTCGAAGCTGTTTTTATCCATCTATAACTAAAATGTTACCCAACTGGCGAATTTAGGCAAAAGTTTGGCAATGAAGTCGACATACTATTACTTTCCGCTCGTCTAACAACGCGTATATAGCGTTTTCCTAGTAAAAATATTAAAAATATGGTTCATGACATTACAGAATCCTTTGGAATGTACGTGATATATCCGTCAGTATATAGGCCTACGTATATATACCCATACGTGCGTGGCTATATATAATATCATAAAGTTTTCTTCTTCTTCTTCTTTGTCTTTTTCTTTTCAATTCATAGTTAGCTCATTGTTCTCGACTTTACCCCCACTTTTTATAGGTTTTTCAATTTTACCCAACTTTTTTTTTTCAAAACTCGATGTGTATAATCTTTCCACACATTCACAGGCCTGGGGATGTAGACTGAAGATATGAAACCTGATTTTCATGAGCATTATCCAAGGGTGAAATTAATCATATAAGTGGCATGGTGTTGGCGATAATATCGTGAAATTATTTCCCACATCCGGTATGAATCAATCAATCAATCAATCGGTCAATCAATCAAATATTCACTGCTTGATCCGACGTTTCGAACGATATAAACATGGGAAAACTATCGATGCTAGTCGACTGCGTTACCGGCACATGTAGCTCAGCTGTTAACCCGCTCACTGCATGTGATTTGAGAGGTGTTGGGCGCATATCGATCCTCGGTTCGATCCCCGCCATCGTCCATCTTTACAGCGGTGTATCGTCTTACCTTGTTTGATTATTCTCTTGGGTTGCTCCGGGATCATTTGGGGTGGGTGTTCGTGGTTTTCCTGTGTGGTGTAGACTCTACACTGTAGAGGGTGACGACCCTACGAGAAACCTCTATCTCAATCTCTTCATTATCATGTATTATTATTATTAATATATAATATATAATATATAATGTGTTCCGGACTTTCGGAAACTGAAAGACTGTTATCTGCGGCGGAAATTCATGCTCACCAACAGCACAGTCCTGGTGTTGGAGTTCATTGGTTATAAACATTTAAAATGGGGTGGTAAGATCGCCCTTGTGGTGCCCCGTCCAAACGATCCCATCTTTCATCCACAGCCTTAATTGGGGAACAATGATTTTGTATCTAGTTTCGATGTTATTAAAAAAAAATATATATATGAATAGACTTTATTCTTCACATAAAAAAATCGTAGGCCTACATATATCATAAAAACATGATACAATAATAAGAATGACTTATTGGCGAGGTTCGTAAAAACCGCTCTTCCACCCAACCGGAAACTATACTTATAACAAAACATATAGGCCCAATAATTGTGATGATAAGAATATGTGGGCCTATATGATTATGTTGAGAATGATCTATATTTGAATCATTTTGGGGTTGGATGATGTGGATTTGAGTATGATGCTGTACTCCTGTTCATTCAACATCCCAATAATCATCAATCATCAATCATTCAATCATCCCAATAATTATTCAATCGACGCTAATAGATCTTAGTTAACATCACACTTCGTTGTTGAACCCAATATGGTGATACAAGTCGCATCCTATAGTTGAGTAATGGTGAGAAAAAGGACGTGTCAGAAACACTGTGGAAAGGTGCTTTCAAAACTGCGTGGCGCCTCCACCATTATTATCGGTCCACCTCTATAAATCCGGCACCTCCACATATTTTCGAAGTATGCATAACCTCGGAAAAATAATCTGTTCTATTTTTTACAGTCACCTCCAAATATGATGATTATCAAGAAATTTTGGATTCATTTCCATGAATTGAAAAAAATATGATGAATCAGGCCTACTGTCTTAATTAGACGAGCTTTAGCGAGGATTCAATTTGGCATACTGAAAAAAATTGGTGTTCGTTTTTAGGTTTTTTTTTTTTTGTGTGTTATTTTTTCGGTTCTCCACAGGTCAAACGGCTACAGCTATCAACTTCAAACTTTTTATTATCATGGTTCCTCATCTAACTTAGATCTGTATAGTTTTGTGGCATTATCGGATGATAACTTTTTCTTTTATGAATTTTAGAAATTTCAAAAATACTCATTAGAATAACACGTCGGAAAAAAAATGAAAATATTTTTATTTAAAAAAAAAATGAAATTTCTGAAAACACATTTCTGGAAATTCTCAGCTTGATTGGATCAGCCATTTTGAAGAAAAAACATGAAATGTGCTAAATTGGTACCACTCGAAGCCGTTTTTATTCATTTATAACTTGAATGTCACCCAATTGGCGAATGTGGGAAATGGTTTGACAAAGAAGTCGACATACTATTACTTTTCGCTCGTCTAACAACGCGTATATAGCGTTTTCCTAGTTATTCCATTGGTGGTATTGGTGTAAAATGAGTAATGCCATTAGACCTGCGTGATCATTGTAGTGCGTCTTTTAACAATAGAACATAGGGAAAAGTTGAAAAATAAATCGCGCGCATATTTCAACAATTGATGAGTCGGAATGAGCGTGGCTTCACCAGTCGGCCAGTTAGATCTATATCATTTGTGGTCATTTGAAGATACCCCGATTGGATATTTGAATTTCACTACACTTCTAACAGCCTTGTTGATTGGATGTTATGATTTATTGATATCATAATATAAAGAATGTGCTCCAACTCCCATACTGATAACATGGAAGGCATTTTTGGTTTCTTGCGGTCAGTTCAGAGTCAAAGGTCCTGATTGCCTGTTGCGATTCAGCGGTTTCCCTTATGAACTAGATGTAGATGAGAGATGGCTGCTGTACTGGCGGCATTGTTGAACTTAAGAAAATCTATAAAATTTTCGTAAAAAACAAACGCAACTACTAACACTAAAATTCTACTGAGCCGTGTAGAGTATTGTTGAGTATTGTTGTTTTATATAGTTCGAAATGAAAGCTATAGTTGCGCTACAGGCAATCGGGACCCTGGACTCGGAAACTGACCCCGGAAATATTTCACTTTCAAGACCCGAGTTGGGTCACTCACTGTATTAGACGAGCTTTAGCGAGGATTCAATTTGACATACTGAAAAAAAATTGGTGTTCGTTTTTATGTTGTTTTTTGTGTTTTTTTTGTTTGTTTTGTATGTTTTTTGTCGGTTCTCCACAGGTCAAACGGCTACAGCTATCAATTTCAAACTTTTTTTCATCATGGATCCTTATCTCACTCAGATCTGTATAGTTTTGTGGCATTATCGGACATCAACTTTTTTTTATGAATTTTAGAAATTTCAAAAATACCCATTTTTGAACACGGCGGAAAAATAATTTAAAAATTTTATTTTCAAAAAAATTGAAATTTTGTGTGAAGTTGAATAACATCTTGATACACATTTCTGGAAATTCTCAGCTCTATCGGGTCACCCATTTTGAAGAAAAAACATGAAATGTTCTAAATTGGTACCACTCGAAGCCGTTTTTACCCATTTATAACTAAAATGTTACCCAATTGGCGAATTTAGGCGAAAGTTTGGCAATGAAGTCGACATACTATTACTTTTCGCTCGTCTATAGCGTTTTCCTAGTATTATGATAAAATGGGTTTGTATCACTTTATCATGGAGTCACTTTTAGTCACGGCCTTCTAATGTACAAAATAGAAGTGAGCTGTCTATTATACACAGTGGCTCGTGCCTTCAATCAATACGGATTTGTCGCCGCTTGTCTTTTGTCCGAATACTGTGTACAAGTTCTTTGTAGTGTTCTTTGTCGTATTCTTTGACGTTACGTTGAACCTCCGCTTCGGCTATACAATAGGCCTAGAGCGGACAATGAGTCGGTAAGGTAGGCGTGCTGCTTTCCGACTAAACAGTTGTGACTGAGATGGGTGGACCAGTGGTTAGAGCGCTGAAGATGTCATTGAATTGAGGTTTGATTCTCGCGATGGTCGATTATCTTGATTTGGGGTTGCCGTTCGGTTTCGATATTGTAGATCGATTCGTTATTTTAGGATTTTGATTCGATATTCTAGGAATTTTGATTCGATATTTCAGGAATTGATTCAATATTTTATAGGACTTCGTTTCGATATTTTAGAACTTCGATTCGATATTCTAGAACTGCGATTCGATATTTTAGGACTTCAGTTCGATATTTAAGGAATTGATTCGATATTTTAGAACTTCGATTCGATATCTTAGGACAATTCGGTTCGACATTTTAGAACTTCGATTAGATATTTTAGGAATTGATTCGATATTTTAGGACTTCAGTTCGATATTTTAGGAAATGATTCGATATTTTAGAACTTCGATTCGATATTTTTGATTAGGAGGATCCTAATCTGGCCCCCAGGCTGGATTAGGCTGGATCTCCATCTCTGTAGTTTTTCATGTTCATATACATAATCGGTGATGCCTACGTCATGACTCATGGTCTCGGAAGGACAGATGAATTGATTATAATTTGTAGAATTGATAACATGATTTCTATTCTTCTCTAAAATTAGAGAAATGGATATCGTCTTTATTTAATGAAATCTAGTTTCAGGGTTGTTTTGTCCTTTAAATCTTATGAACTTATGACATCTCTATTTTTTTTCGTTTCGATACCCCATTTAAATTGACGACTCGAAATAGGCGTGGCTTCATCAGTAGGCCAGTTGGATCTATATCATTTTTTGTCATTTGAAGCTTCTTCGATTGGATATTTGAATTTGACTACAGTTCTAACAACAATGCGGATTGGACGGTATGATTTGTGACGTCATGGGGGCGGAGACTGCGAGTCGTCAATTGCAGTGGTATACTCACATATACCATACACACGCTTGATTGCATAGCATCACTATAGTTGCTCTCATTCAACATTCACCGACGTCAATGAAGTCTAGTCATCAGTATAGTGCGTCGTCAAACACAATATCAATGAATAAAATAAAATTTGCCTCCATTGAGGAATAATGACTACACATCTAATTGTACCTTTTTTTTTTATTGGTCACATACACTGATACAGAAAGAAAAACACAATTACATCAAAAAACATCCACAAAGCCCTTCAAAAAAGGCTTAACTGTGGGTTAAAATGGTGAATTAGGCCTATAAGTACAAATCAAATTCGGACGTATTTCTCAAACATTAAAAATAATAAAGTAGTTGAAGGAAAAAGAAAAAAAAAACATTGAGTGATTTGTTACATTCTACTTACGAAGTGTAAGGTTTCTTTGATTACTATTGATTTTAACCTGGTGATAATATTACCTCAGGGTCTATATGTATAATAAATTAATAATAATCTTCATCATTATAAAAATAGTTCTTATATTATTTATTGTATTCCCTAATGAAGTCGTGTAGACTAATGAAGATTTTAAAAATATACTCCATTTCTCATTATATTTTTAATGAATAGGCCTACCCTTAGGGGGCTCTACTCAACCATGTAA
>OZ023335.1:23518918-23526418 GCA_964007535.1 Brachyptera risi | reverse complement strand
ATTTAAATCTTCTCAAAAAAAAAAAAAAAAAAACACGTGTACTCTCACTTGGTGTGTAGATTTCATATTAATTTCAATTCGAATTCCGTATAGAAGTGTTTTATGTGACCACAACTGTAAACACCATTGAGAATAAAATTAATCATTAATGTGTACATTTGCCTTCACATAATGTTTTCCGAGAACAGAATTTAAATTTGAATAAATGCACACGTTATCCTGTGGCTATAAAGTCCTCGTTGAACCGTATGCAGAGTAGGCCTGCGTTTAAACTCGATCTGTTATTGCTTCAGCTTCACAGTAGTTATATATTGTTATATATTGTTATATATATTGTTATGAATATATTGTTATATTATTTTGAAGTGAATGTTGATGAGTTTCTTTCGGAATGCATTTTCTCAGGGAATTTCAATATAATGATTAAACACATTATTCCGAACTTTCACTCAAATCGGATCAGCCGTTTTGATGTAAAAATATATAAAATGTAATTTTTATGAATCATTAAAAGCTATTATGATACCAATTAAACCCATGCCACAGGTGTCACCTCTCATATGTAAACGATTAAAACGAAGCCTTCTTTATTATCATAGAAATGAATAATGGAAAATAATATGGCAGTGATGTAATGGTTTGGATCTCAAGGTGTAAATATATAATAATCCAATCCAAAGATAAGTTGATATGTTTCAGCTCATCCATCAACGCGGCAACACATAACGCGTTTGCCTAGTAGATATTAAAGCACCATATACCGAGATACGTTACTCGTGCAGTCGATGGCGACGTATGCTCGTTTCAATCTCGGCGGCCATATTGAACATTCACAGATGGAATCTCAGCAGGGCATTGTGTATTATAACTAATATATATATATATTTTTTTTTTAAGAACATCGAAACTTGATACAAAATCATTGTTCCCCAATTAAGGCTATGGATGAAAGATAGGATCGTTTGGACGGGGCACCACAAGGGCGATCTTACCACCCCATTTTGATTATTAAAAACTAATGGTCTTCAACACCAGGACTGCGCTGTCTGTGACTAATTTTTCGCAGTAGATAAAAGTCTTTCAGTATAAACACACGAATGTTGATATCTTCCACTTTGAACTAAGTCTCTTGGGCATTGATTACTTCTTTCCCTTGACAGCAGATGTAAAATTGATCATTAAACAAAAAGCACAAATTAAATTAGTTATAGGCCTATAATGTTATAATTAGGCCTATCGCTCTACTAATTAATGGGCATGGCCAATTAGTACTTCATCCAAGCATTTGCTTCGAGGACTGTGAGAAACCACGAAAAACCACGTCAGGATGGAAAAATATGGAAAAAGGATGGACTAATATATGTCTAATATGGCGGAAACTTCCCGATTTGCGAAGTGGTGTGAAGCTACTGCCGAGACACAAATATCTACGAAATGTACGAATATATATATATATATATATATATATATATATATATATATATATATATATATATATATATATATATATATATTTATATATATATATATATATATATATATATATATATATATATATATATATATATATATATATATATGGGCCGATACACACATATATATATATATATATATATATATATATATATATATATATATATATATATTTATACACATATATATATATATATATATATATATATATATATATATATATATATATATATATATATATATATTCATATATATATATATATGTATATATATATATATATATATATATATATATATATATATATATATATATTTATATATATATATACATATATATATATATGTATATATATTTATATATATATATATATATATATATATATATATATATATATATATATATATATATTATATATATATATATATATGGCTTGGTCGACCACTACACATAAGCCCCTTGTATAAACTAAAACAATTGACGACACGAAAAGGCGTGGCTTTACCAGTCAGCCAGTTGAATCATATCATTTGAAGTCATTTAAAGATACCCCAATTGCATATTTGAATCTGACTACAGTTCTAAACTAACAGCCCTGTTGGTTGGACGGTATGATTTGTGACGTCATGAGGGCGGAGACTGCGAGTCGTCAATTGTGATTTCAAATTTGATATATGTAATTGAAGTGGTTGATTTTTATTTGTGTTTGAATCACATGCAAACATTCGTTTTTCTCTGTGAAATGAAACAATAATTCCGCTGGAAATTCAGTCGTCAACATTCACAAAGTCATTTTATATATCATATTTTTAGATTTTCAATAATAACAAATATATGATAAACTTGCTATTTTGTTCCATGTGAATTTAATCTCATGTAAACACAAACATTGCACAATTTTAGTATATATATATATATAAATATATATATATATATATATATATATATATATATATATATATATATATATATATATATATATATTTAAATATTTATATATATATATATATATATATATATATATATATATATATATATATATATATATATATATATATATATATATGTGGGTAATTTAAAACTCAAACAGTTCAATTACCCTTTTTCCGTCAGTATCATATTTCCACTTCGCACGAGTTTGCAATACTGTCACATCCTATCTGGATCACACAGTATACATAAACCTTTATTGGTCCCTGACTCCGAACTGTACAGGATATAACAATCAATATAGAACTCATCAGAAAATGTAATACAACACAATTATGTAACTGAATATTGAAATTATATAAAAATGGAATAAAATATACTCCATATAATATACTCCATGTTTTTCCATTGTGGAATGTCTGGACATAATTCGAAGTGAAAAACAAAAATCAATGGAAATGAGTAATAATCATCATAATTACTTTTTCCCAATTATTATTATTTAATAATATATCAATCTTAATCATTATGATACTATAATTTGGATCCTTAGAGTAGGGTGCCATACTCTTTGAGGATTGTTTTTCACTCATTACTATACTTTTATGTTGCTTATAAATGAACATAATATATAATTGATAATTGATAACATGTCATTATAATCTATTTTCAATATTTGATGTAATCAAGCTGATTAAATCAACTGATCGTAATTAAATGGAGATGCACTGTATCATAACTTAATTTGTTGAAACTATATCATAATAGATGAACCAATGAAATATATATATCATATAGATTTGTGAAATGTATCATGTAGCATGTATCATCAATGTATATATATATATATATATATATATATATATATATATATATATATATATATATATCACTCTAAGTAAACTTATGTCAAAACAGTAATACCTCGGTAGCTTAGTGGTAGAGCACCTGCCCGGCAAGCAGAAGGTCCCGGGTTCGAATCCCGGTCGAGGCGTATCTTTTTCGCCATAACTATAGTATCCCAAATATATATATATATATATATATATATATATATACATTTATATAAATTGAATTAAATATATATATATATATATATATATATATATATATATATATATATATATATATATATATATATATATATATATTTACGAACGAAAAGCAATTTGGTCTGCCAAAGCTCTTGCAATTCAGTCGTATATGATGCTCTCCATAGGTTGTGAACTTGAACCTCTCATCGCGGTGTGCCTCGAACCAGTGCAACAGAGCGAGAGGTCCGAGTCGACCGTGTTGCCAATGGAGCGCTAATTGGGTTCTAGGCCGCTAAGTGATAAGCGGCTCTGTGATCAGTTGGCCAATCCTGATTGGTCGATTTATCACCCGAGGAAAACTGTGTGTGTGGAAATTTCCACCAATGCTTACGTAGCCGGTGGTTCGATCAATATCGCATTGAGGTACCGCGAGTAAGAGTGAGAGAGAGAGAGAGAGTGAGTGAGTGAGAGAGAGTGAGTGAGTGAGAGAGAGAGAGAGTGTTTGAGAGAGAGAGAGAGAGAGTGAGAGAGGAAGAAAGAGACTGCATGTAGTTACTATCCATGTGTTAACGAATGTCATAATGGATAATTATTTTCATAAAGTAACTTATTTTGAATTCAGTGAACATTTCTTTTGATTTTTTTTTTATCTATACTGTCGAGTGATTATCACATTGAACTGTCATTGAGGAGACCGGAGTTCGATTCCTGCTAGAGTCGACAATCCTGACAGGGTGTTTTCGGGGTTTCTCTCTGTCGTCCAGTTCAATACTGGGATAGTTCTTTAGCAACAGGCCACGACCGACTCCTTCTCACTATCAAAAAATATAATAAAATAACCCTCATCTCACCATCCCATTATCTGGTTTATAATTCACCGACGCCAATAGATCGTAGTCATCAGTAGAGTGCGTCGTCAAACCCAATATAATCTTTTTTTATTCTATTACCCGTTTCCGTAATATATATATTGGGTCTAACACGCAATAAAATGATAATTAAGATCTATTTGCATCAGATAAATGATTGATGAGATGATGGGATGGTGAGATGGAGGTGTATGGGTAATGGGAAGGATAGTGGGAAGGAAGCGGTCGTGACCTATATTGTGAGACCATCCCAGCATCAGCCCAGACTACAGAGGGAAACCACGAGAAACTCCTGTCAAGATGAACGGTGGCGGGGATCGATCCGGGTCCGATATGCCCCATCACCTCCTAGATCACATCAAGCGAGCGCGTCAACCACTGCTCCACATGTACCGGTTCTGCTTTCCTGACTTGAGAAGTCGAAATATAATAATATTTTCGCCGTTGGTATATCAATTTATAAATAAACGAGTCAAATCTTACGATTTTCTATACCGACGATATCATTATTTAGTCCATGATTTACGAGTTCTTCTTCCTTTCATTCAACCCTAAAGCATACAAACATCACTCGTCTATCTGATTCCTCCTTCATACTCAAAATTCCCGATAGTTTCTAGAACTTTTCAATAGAATACCACCTCTTTTCGTATACCCTTTTTCACCCCCTATCTTTCACGATTTTATTAAAAACGAAACTCACTTTCTTCCCCATCCCCTCATCTTGAATAAACATAACTTCTCGTCCCGAAACTTTTTGAGGCTTCTAAAAACAAAAACCACGTAAAAAGAGGGTTAAGTTTGGAGTTGGCGAACACCACCAGGGTTCAGTCGGCTTGTTTCCGGTTTGTATCAAGTCCCCCCCCACCACCTCAACCCCCCCCCCCCCCCCCACCCCCCGCACCATCATCATCCCCCTGGGTGTAATGGAATGTGGAGAATATAAATTTTCCTGTGAATACATTTTCATTTGGTGTTGCTGTCGGAAGTTTTGTTGCGTGATGTTGGCAGTATGGTCGTGTTTGATTTGTTGCGTGATGTTGGTACTAGGATGCTGTTTGATTCGGTTGGCGGCAACTTTTGATTAGTGTTATCAACTAATGTTTCTCATCAGTTGACTATGATTCAATCCACGGCTGGTTTTGAAGTTTCTGATGCGAAATATGTTTCTATGGCATACAAATTCATGCTACGGGGGAATTTATTCGGGTATGGTTTTGAAGGGATGTTTCTGTACTTTTATCTACGAGAGATGGAGGTTTCGAACGACCGTCCCCTCTATTCTAGATTATTAGCGCACGGGTGTTTCAAGCCTTCACCTCTCGTGGGTAAATTATATTAAGGAGAAAAGAAGGTTCCGAACGACCGTCCCTCCTATCCCAGATCATTAGCGCACGGGTGTTTCAAGCCTTCACCTCTCGTGGGTAACTTGTATCCAGGAGAAAAGAAGGTTCCGATCAACCGTCCTCCCTATCCCACACCACTAGCGCACAGGTGTTCCAAGCTTTCATCCTTTATGTGTTACTTGTATCCAGGAGAGAAGGTTCCGATCGACCGTCCTCCCTATCCCACACCACTAGCGCACGGGTGTTTCAAGCCTGCATCTCCAGTGAGTAACTCATATCCACTATAGAGAGGAAGGTTCCGATCGACCGTCCCCCCTATCCCACATCATCAGCACACGGATGTTTCAAGCCTTCACCTCTCGTAGGTAACTTGTATCCAGAAAACAAGAATTTTCCGAACGACCGTGCCCTCTATCCTAGATCATTAGCGCACGGGTGGTTCAAGCCTTCATCTCTCGTGGGTAACTTGTATCCAGGAGAGAAGGTTCCGATCGACCGTTCCCTCTATTATATATCATTAGTGCACAGGTGTTTCAAGCCTTTCACCTGTCGTACGTAAAACTTGATGAACTATTACTTCTGCTTGCCACGGTTTGACTGTGTGTAAGTTTCTCAACTAATAAGCCACCCTCCCGGGACCTATGCAAAGCTCACTGCTTTGGAAACTGAGGCCAAGTTGTGCGTAGGTTCGAGTCCCGCTTGTTCGAGTGGTTTCGAATAGATTCTGCAAATGCCATGCGTTTGTCTTTCACTTGTTCGCACCCCCAAATAGTTCAGCCGTTGGTGGGGTCGATTACAGATGAGCATCAGTGAATTTATATCTGTAGACTAATGCACAGTCATTGATTTTATCTTCGAGAAAGATTCGAGTTCGAAAATTATCGGCGAGTTTTATACTTTTCTATGCAGTATTTTTTTTTTAATAACATGCTATACTTGATACAAAATCATTGTTTTCCAGTTAAGGCTGTGGATAAAAGATGGGATCGCTTGGATGGCGCACCACAAGGGCGATATTACCACCCATTTTAAATGTTTTGTATTTTAAAGTATTTTGTATTTGTATTTGTATTTATTGTCGTTTCTCATAAAGTACAATACAAGAATTGTATAAACGTTGTCAGGTATAATTAAGATGTCTCTTCACATGTTGCCTACCGGCTTGATTGCAGACGTTTGGGAGCCAAGTTGGCAACGGAAAACCAATCATCGTATAAACATAGTTTTCAGTTAGATGATCACTAGTATTCAATACGTGCTCGTTCGAAGAGCTTTAGTTTGTGGTATGCTTTCAACCCTTTCTAAATGATTGTCAAAAATCAACATCTTTCTACCTGTTTGTAATTGTTTTTACGATTTTTTCAGAGTAATATAAAATGGAATTATGATTTTTAGTGAACGTAGAGGCACAGATATACTCATTGTTGTTATATTGCAAAAATAATTAGACTGATTGGTCCCACAGTTTGCCCACCATGTGTTGGGAGCTAAAGGCCTGCACTGTCGCCTTTTATCCTATTTTGACCGTTCCCTGCAGGTTTTACTCCCGGGTTGTGAGATGTAAAGTAGCCTCTTAAAAGTAGATTGAAATCACTTGATTGAAAACACAATGGTATGTGCGTATATTTAAATATATAATTAAATAACAAATAATATAATTAATATAAATATAATATAAAATAATAATGGAAATATATAAATATATGTATATATATATATATATATATATATATATATATATATATATATATATATATATATATATATATATTATATAAGAATATAATAATTTATGATAGTAAAGAGACATTCCTCCATTGGTTTAAGCACCGTCCATGCACTCCGTTAAT
>OZ023335.1:23478918-23513918 GCA_964007535.1 Brachyptera risi | reverse complement strand
TCGTTCCTTCTCCTTGTTTCTAGTGACTGCCATCCAAGCTCTTTTATCATTTCAGATGGCCTTTCCAATGAAGTTTCACATTTCCCACTTTTATTTACCACTCTTTTCCATCTTCTTACTCTTCCTGTTACCCTACGTGCTGCTATTCTTTGAATATTCTTTGAATTATTAATGTTGTATCGGTATTAAAGTTAAACGATGAACAGCATCAATAACTATAACGGTTCAACGATTTAAGAGGCCTATTTACATCCTGCCTACAGGCTTGATTGCAGACGTTCGGGGCCCAAGTTGGCAACGGAAAACCAATCATCGTATTGACTTACAGTTTTCTGTTAGATGATCACCAGTATTCAATACGTGCTCGTACGAAGAGCTTTGGTTCGTGTTATGTTTTCATCCCTTTCAAAATAATTGTCAACAATCGACATGTTTCTACCTGTTTTTCATTGTTTTCACGATTTTTTCAGAGTAATTTTATAGAAAATTATGATTTTTAGTAAACTTAGAAGCACAGATATACTCATTGTTGTTTTATTTCAAAAAGAATTAGACTGATTGGTACTACCGTTTCCCTACCATGTGTTGGGAGCTAAAGGCCTCTATTGACGCTTTTTGTCCTGTTTTGTTCGTTCCCTGCAGGTTTTACTCTTGAGTTGTGAGATGTAAAGTAGCCTCTTGAAATGTATTATTAAATTACGTAATTAGGATTTCGAAGTGGTTTACAAACCTAATTAATACAAATATATATTCAAATATAATATTAAGTGGTGATTCACATTAAGGCTTCCAGACGGTCAGATGTGAAAGTTTTCAATCATGTGAAATCTAATTCACAGTTACAGTTCGATGATAATTCTACTTGACCATGTATGGTGTTTTCCTAATTATATAGTCTGGCCGCGATGGACAGGTCGTGGGATTGTTTCGAGGTGTGAGACATATGCGATCGTCCGTCTCTTCTATCTGTAATCAGTAACGATCAAGAGTGTCGACTCGACAACACGCATGTTAACTAAATGAGGAAACGCTATATTTGTTGTGTTGAGGTGGATGAGTGAGTTATGGGAGTTATACGATATTTATTTATATTTCTGATGAATAGTCGATTTTTTTATCGGATATTTTTCATAAGCAAACAATTGGGAGAAAGTTTTTTCATTCTTTTTCACTGAAAATTCGATTAATCATATACTATTTTAAATTTTGGACAACCCCACAATCTTGGAAAAAAACAGGCATTCAACAGATGGAACTTTGGATAATCATTGTATACCCTAATTGCACCCCAAACACGGATGATGTAAGGTTTTCAATTTTTGATGATTATTGTTTGTTTTTGTTAATTTTTGTTATAACAGCTAGTTTATATGGGGGTACGAATGAACAGGTGTTAATGAAACTATGAAGTGATGATAAGTGAAAGGACAATCACAAAACCCATGCCTTATGCGGGACTCGAACCCACGCCCAATAGTGACTTCAGTTTCTGAAGCTGTGCCTCAACTGACCGAGCTACCGAGGGCGGCTTTGAAGTTGATTCTTTCAAATAATTAAAATGGGGTGATAAGATTGCCCTTGTGGCGCCCCATACAAACGATCCTACTTCTCATCCATAACCTTGTAATTGGAAAACAATAATTTTGTATCAAATTTGGATGTTTTTGAAAAAATAATACATGTGTAATATAGGGGAAACCAGGGATGTTGGTAACACTTTTTCTAAGAAGCGTATATCTCTGTAAGTTTGAGTAGCAGACGCTTCAGAAAAATTGAGATTAAGAGGCTACTTGACATCTCACAACCCAGTAGTAAAATCCTGCAGGGAACGAACAAAACAGGACAAAAAGCGTCAATAGAGGCCTTTAGCTCCCAACACATGGTGGGTAAACGGTGAGACCAATCAGTCTAATTCTTCTTGCAATAAAACAACAATGAGTATATCTGTGCCTCTACGTTAAGCAAAAATCATAATTCTACATTATATTACTCTGAAAAAATCGTAAAAACATTGAAAAACAGGTAGAAACATGTTGATTTTTGACAATTATTTTGAAAGGGTTGTAAACATACCACGAACTGAAGCTCTTCGTACGAGCACGTATTGAATACTGGTGATCATCTAACCGAAAACTGTATGTTGATACGATTATTGGTTTTCCGTTGTCAACTTGGCCCCCAAACGTCTGCAATCAAGCCGGTAGGCAACATGTAAAGAGGCTTCTTCAAAGTGTGTTGTATGTTACTCTCAATGTGTCAAAACACACATTATTCTCTCTAAAGCGCAGTTTTCACTGCGCAGAGCTGAAAAGTACGCCAAACACACTGCCTTCTATGACGAATTTTTCAAAATATCTAGCACGATTTTACGATCACAAATGTGAAGCTGAGAGCCGTTGTTACGATCGTGTTACTGTCATCCCTGGTCTCCCCTACGCTATGCAATACTTCGAAATTCAGCTACCGTATTCGAGGTTATTGGACGAGCTTTAGCGAGGATTCAATTCGACATACTGAAAAAAATTGGTATTCGTTTTTATGTTTGTTTGATTTATGTTTTTTTGTCGGTTCTCCACAGGTCAAACGGCTACAGCTATCAACTTCAAACTTTTTGATATCATGGTTCCTAATCTAACTTAGATCTATATAGTTTTGTGGCATTATCGGGTAGTAACTTTTTTTTATGAATTTTCGAAATTTAGAAAATACCCGTTAGAATGAATAACACGGCGGAAAAAATAAAAATATTTTTATTTTCGAAAAAAATGAAATTTTGTGTGAAGTTGAATTACATTCAGATACACATTTCTGAAAATTCTCAGCTTGATCGGGTGAGCCATTTTGAAGAAAAAACAAAATGTGCTGAATTGGTACCACTCGAAGCAGTTTTTACCCATTTATAACTTGAATGTCACCCAATTGGCGAATGTGGGCAAAAGATTGGCGAAAAAATCGACATATACTACTACTATCCGCTCGTCTAACAACGCATATATGGCGTTTTCCTAGTATAGGAGCCATTTCCATTCTACATCACTGCCTCTAATTCTACATTTCGTCCCGTGTTCACTGCCGTTCCGATCGACCGTCTCCCCTATCCACGATCATCAACGTCCGGTGGTTCCGAACCATAATATCAAATATCATGAATATGTATATAATTGTTTGACAAAGTTCTCAATGTCGTTATGATTTCGAGTTACGCAAGTCTATATTCGAGTTGGTGGTTACGATCGACCGTCTCTCTCATTTATTAGCATTGACCGGTCGGACGTGTCGATCTGTCGATATTTTGTTTTCTATTGTTATAGTTGTTGAGAGTCCGTTATGAATACTCTAATGTAGAGAAGTGAAAGCAATTGTGTAATGTATCGTGTTTTGGTTGGTATCACAGTTACGACAACGTCTTGCTCGTGTATGTGACGTCATGATGACGTATGTACACGTAAATCTTATTAGAATCGTAAGATATAGACCTACGAGACCTGGGTCTAGGGCGACAAATATTTAAAGTACATCAATAATATGTAACTAGATTTTAATGAATAGTGACGAAATTTATTTCCCTAATTTTGGAGTTAATTAGTAGTGAGGAAATTTATTTCCCTAATTTTGGAGTTAATTAGTAGTGAGGAAATTTATTTCCCTAATTTTGTAGTTAATTAGTAGTGAGGAAATTTATTTCCCTAATTTTGGAGTTAATTAGTAGTGAGGAAATTTATTTCCCTAATTTTGGAGTTAATTAGTAGTGAGGAAGTTTATTTCCCTAATTTTGGAGTTAATTAGAAATCGTCATCTGATTTTCCAAAATTGTTAATTTATTTGTCTCCTAGGACTCGGCATTTTTTCTGAGTTGTGACGTCGACATTATACTCGATTCTGTTTATATTCCTATATAGAATCGGTAATGTCTACGTCATGACTCATAGGTCTCTGGAGGACAAAAAAAATGTTTAATTTCGGAAACTGAAATTATTAGACGAGCTCTAGCGAGGATTCAATTTGACATACTGAAAAAAATTGGTGTTCGTTTTTATGTTTTTTTTTATGTTTTTTTGTCGGTTCTCCACAGGTCAAACGGCTACAGCTATCAATTTCAATTTTTTTTTTTCGTCATGGTTCCTTATCGAACTTGGATCTGTATAGTTTTGTGGCATTATCGGATATCAACTTTTTTTATGAATTTTAGAAATTTCAATAATACCCTTAGAATAACACGGCGGAAAAAAAATTGAAAAAATTGTATTTTCAAAAAAAATGAAATTTTGTGTGAAGTTGAATAACATCTTGATACACATTTCTGGAAATACTCAGCTTGATCGGGTCAGCCATTTTGAAGAAAAAACATGAAATGTGCTAAATTGGTACCACTCTATTGGTACCACGCCGTTTTTACCCATTTATAACTAAAATGTTACCCAATTGGCGAATTTAGGTAGAAGTTTGGCAATGAAGTCGACATACTATTACTTTCCGCTCGTCTAACAACGCGTATATAGCGTTTTCCTAGTTATTTATAATTTTCTTTGGAATTATGGGAATAATTTCATCATTATATCATTCACCAACGCCAATAGATCGTAGTCATCGGTACAGTGCGTCGTTCATCCCAAATTCCCTATATAAGTATATAGATACATATTAAAATTGCCTCGTTAGAGTTCAATCTGTGACGTCACTCATCACCCACACACGGTCGTAACTGCGCTGTGAATCATGGTGTAATATGTCGTGTTTCGGTGTTCACGCGTGTCTAGGATCACGGTCGTGCGTGGCTAGCAACACGGTCGTGATTGTGAATGTAAACGGTATCCAGTTTACAAATTGCTGGTGTAATTGTTTTTGAAAGATGGATTCGTGAGTTTGGTACTCGATTAATATTCTGCGAACAGGTTAGGCGCGGTATTTATTCATTCATTTATTTCTCATTTATTCATTTATTTACTCATTTATTCATTTATTTACTAATTTGTTTTGAGTTCAACGATGCACTGTACTGATGACCACGATCTATTGGCGTCGGTGAATGAGATGATGTGATGATGAGATGAAAGGTTATTTTATCATGTGTTTTGGATGGTGGAAAGGAGCCGGTCGTGGCCTGTTGTTGAGGAACCATCCCAGTATCCAACCTGAACGACAGGGCAACCATGAAAAAACCCTGTCAGGATGGTCGACCATGCGGCGCGAATCCAACCCCGGTCTCCTGAATTACGGTCCAGTGTATTAACACTCGGCCACGCGTCTCGGTATACTATATCTTACTGATGACATTAATAACGACTCGCAGTCTCCGCCCCCTTGACGTCACAAATCATACCGTCCAATCAACAGGGCTGTTTGAACTGTAGTCAAATTCAAATATCCAATCTGGGTATCTTGAAATGATTACAAATGATATAGATCCAACTGGCTGACTGGTGAAGCCACGCCTATTTCCAGTCGTGATCTATATCATTTGTGGTTATTTGAAGATACTCCGATTGGATATTTGAATTTGACTACAGTTCTAACTGCCCTGTTGATTGGACGGTATGATTTGTGACGTCATGGGGGCGGAGACTGCGAGTCGTCAACTCAGTTTACCCTTTTCAATTTTGGGTATATTCAACCAGAAAAATCTTAACTTCTCCATTTTGAAATGTCGATTTTATACAATCGTAAAAAGCTCGAAATCATTTGTAATTATTTTGTAATTCACCTCTTCTCAGAACTAAAATATAATGTTATAGAACTTGACTAAAAACAAATAGACATTGCTATTTGCAAGGTTTCAATAGAATTATTGTAAATGTATATTCATTAATTGCCTTGTATAGAAAATAAGAAAAAAAAAACACTGAAGAATGTGACTCTTTATAGCCATTACTCACCATTATTATAATACATAATCATTAAAATCATAAAATCTACATTCATTATGATTTAATTGCATTTAAAATAAATCATATAAACCTTTCAGCTTATTCACTTCGAAAGTCATATCCATTTTTATCATGAACGAAAGATATACTACCAACTATTGGTAGAAAAAAAAACTGTGAACTGATAAAATATCTGTTTTTTTGTGTAATAAGTTATAAACTATATTCCACACAGTTCGAAAAATATCACAATTACAATGAGTAATAATTACATACAATAATTACAATACAATAATTACAATGAGACCAAACCACGCTCAACTGTGTCACATCACTATACTCGGGCGCGTAGAAATGGGGGTGAAGAAGGGTGGAGGGGGGAAGACCCCCCCTTATGTTATCAACACCCTCACAATCACTTACCACCGTCAGAAGACACTTCAGCTCAGGGTAGGCATGCTTCTTAAGATTGTTATGAAACAATATAAAGACTTGAAATTTCGACAATTCAAGAAACTTGGAAATTCAGGGGTGGCTGTGAGGCTTCTTGTGTGTGCACGAACCTCAAGATATATACATATATATATATATATATATATATATATATATATATATATATATATATATATATATATATATATATATATATTTTTTTTTTTTTTTTTTTTTTTCTTTTTTTTAATATATATATATATATATTATATATATATATATATATATATATATATATATATATATATATATATATATATGTATATATATATATATATATATATATATATATATATATATATATATATATATATATATATATATATATATTTATATATATAAATATATATATATATATATATATATATATATATATATATATATATATATATATTTATATATATATATATATATATATATATATATATATATATACTACATTTTGATTCACAATTATCTTTCCTTTCCCCCCTCCCCCACTTCCCCCCCCCCCCCCCCCCTCACTCGACAATCGAATCAAAGTTCCTACGCGCCTGTCACTCGTCATAATAATTCCTCAATAATTAACATAATAATTCAATTTCCATCATTCTCTAATCTCTACTGATTGAATAGTACAGATCTACAGTAATTAATTATGTAATAATAATAATAATAATTGGCGAAAGACAAGTTGACCTTGTGTGTATAGGGAACTGTAGGCGTATCAGATATGGGCATAAAGAATATATAAATATTAAGAAGTGAATTGATTAGGTTGAAACGTTTGACTTGATCGACTATTCAGTAGGCGTTGGACGTCCGATGTGTCATGTCGTCCCAGGGATTGTTTATTATTGTTAACAAGGTTTTGTGATCGTTTTTTTAATAGCTACAGTTTAATAGTTTGAATGTTCTTGAGTGTATATTATTAAATTGTGGATTTTTAAGGTAAATATTTTTGTATGATTAATATACTGGGAGAACGCCATATATACGTTGATAGACGAGCGGATAAAATTAGTATATCGATTTTTCTGCTAAACTTTTGCCTACATTCGCCAATTGAGTGACATTTATAAGTTATAAATGGGTAAAAACTGCTGATTGGTACCAATTTAGAACATTTATGTTTTTTCTTCAACATGGCTGACCCGATCAAGCTGAGAATTCCCAGAAATGTATATCAAGATATAATTCAACTTCACACAAAATTTCATTTATTTTGAAAATAATTTTTTTCGACGTGTTTTTCTAATGGGTATTTTTGAAATTTCTAAAATTCATAAAAATAAAAGTCAACACCCGATAATGCCACAAAACTATAAAGATCCAAGTTAGATGAGGAACCATAATAAAAAGAAGTTTGAAGTTGATAGCTGTAGCCGTTTGACTTGTGGAGAACCGTCAAAAAAACATTTTAAAAAAAAAAAAACTATTTTTTCAGTATATGAAATTGAATCCTCGCTAAAGCTCGTCTAACAGTGACGTGTTTAACTTGATAGTTTTTTTTTTTTTTTTTTTTTATTGTCACAAATTAAATCATACAATAAAGTAATACAGTTTGAACTCTCGTCCACTAAGCCATAAATGGCTTATCTGTGGTTTAAACGATGAAAAACAAAACACTAAAATACACTGTGGTTTACTATGCTAATATTTAATGAACTCATATTAAAACATAATTCACTTCGATAGGTTAAATAATAATGAGCATGAAAACGAAAATAAGGCAACCAATTGGAAAATAATTCTAGAATTTCCATATTGTATCAACATATGCTGTGATTGACCCTAACAAAAAATTAAAATTAATGACAAAAAATATACGGTACCATAAGTAATTAACGTAGACACTAAATTATGTGAAATTAACTGAATTTATGATGAAAGCTTTAATTTCTTTTTTAATTTGAGCATATCTATTCATTTTTCTTAACTCCACAGGTATGTCATTGAATATCGAAGGTATTGCATATTCCAATCTTCTTTTACCATTTTTGTTATTGAAAAGAGGTAATCGGAATAATTCAAGTTTTTGGAGCCTGGTATTAAATGGAGTGTCAACTGGTGTTTTATATAAGTCAGAAAAATAATATTTAAGGATGAATCTATACTTGAACAAGTAAATAACTGGTAACACATTTAAACACTGAAAAATTCCAACTGTATCTTGATGGAGAGATCCTAATTTATGAGGAGGTACAATACTTTTAACAATTCCAGTTTGAACGAATTCTATCAATTTCATATGTGAATCTGATGCGTTACCCCAGGCTAAGATTCCATAATTAATTATTGACTCAACTAGAGCAAAATACACAGTTCTGAGCAAAGTGAAAGGAATTATATGTTTAAGCATGTGAATTTTGTATGCACAGGACCTTAACCGGCTACAAATATTATCAATGTGTGGTCGCCATGAAAATGATCCATCAATTTTAAGGCCAAGATAAACATACTCGTGTACAATTTCAATATTAGAATTGCAACCTAAACAAGGATTACCACAACTTGTAATGTGCAAGCAATCATAAGTGTGATATAAAATTTGAAAGGGTGTATTTCTATCTTTATTTAAGGCAGTGCAAAAGTGGATAATTTTTGTTTTTGATGAATTAATAACCAAATCTAAATCGTGTGTTATTTTTAAAATATTTGTGAAATCAATTTGTAGGTTAAGCACAGCAGTTGTTATGTCTCTATTTGTACTCATAATAAGGGCGTCGTCCGCATACAAGTACATTTGACAATTTTTTACGTGATCTGATAAATAATTGGTATACAATAAATACAAAATTGGCCCTAAAATTGAGCCTTGGGGTACACCAGAAATAACGTTTTTAGAAGTGCTGAGGTTGTTGCCGACTTTCACCACGATATGACGATTGAATAAATAATTTTGAAACCAACAAAGCAGATTACCACGGATCCCTATGAATTCTAATATAGAAACTAGTTTTTGGTGATTTAGAGTGTCAAATGCTTTAGAGAAGTCTACGAAGAGAGCCAGAACATGTAAATTAAAATTTAGTCTAGAATTAACAAAGTCTGAAAATAAGGATAATAAATCAGAAGTACTTTTTCCCTTTTGAAAGCCAAATTGAAGTGGATTAATGATATTACTATCATTTAAATAATTCGTTAAGTTTATTGCGATCCATCTTTCCATTATCTTTTCAATTGTCGGTAGAAGAGCAATTGGTCTATAGTTTGAATATTGAGAGTGATCTCCTTTCTTATACACATATACATATATTACGATATATTATAATATATTCACGTATTATATATATTTAGATATGATATATTTACGATATATATGTTTATCTCTATAAACATGGTATATTTGAAATTATTCGAGTT
Source organism: Brachyptera risi (assembly GCA_964007535.1). Taxonomy (NCBI): domain Eukaryota; kingdom Metazoa; phylum Arthropoda; class Insecta; order Plecoptera; family Taeniopterygidae; genus Brachyptera; species Brachyptera risi. The sequence goes on along the minus strand of OZ023335.1, from coordinate 23,504,217 downwards.
TTTTTGTAACCTTAATTTACATAATCAATGCAACCTTGCGATTCTCCATTGCAATATTAGGCCAGCATCATCACCGGAGTATAGTGCTACTTGTGCGCATGCGTACATGCTAGATAATATATCAGAATAAATTAATCGATTAAAATGAACCTATAATTTAACGAAGCTAATCGATGTATAGAACTAATTTAGTGTTACTCACGAAACATATTTTTTTATCAATCGAAACTTGCTGCAAAGCTAACATCAACAGATTAACTAACATCTAACAACATTTCCATAGCCTAATATAGCCTTCAACCAACTTCGGTGAGAATAGTATCGTTATCAAAATATACGGATGTATTTTTAAAAAATGACGTATTCAGATACACTGAAAATACTCGATGAATATGTTCAATAATTATGATAATAATTACTAATTTTTTTTTCAACTATTGCGTTATACCACATGTGTATAACTGTACCGAAAATCTTTTTTTTTTTTAAATTCCGGAATGTTACTCGGAACTGAAAAAATAAAGATAAATACTGATAACTTCTCATGTAGGGCCTACCGAGAATTTCCGTCATCTCACCCGACAGTATATTTTTTTTTTTTAATTTTCAATATTATTTTTTTCACTGCAAGAGAAAAAAGTTCAGACTATCCGAAATCGAAACAAAAATACCATATTGCCATCTCAAACTTATTCTATATCTAATAATTATTATAATGAGTAAAACACAATCAGATATCCAGAAGGCAGTGAATCCTAAAGTTTGGTTGATCATGATCTCAGTGACCATGGTTATCATCAGAAAACAATAACCAACTTTTTTTTTTTTAAATAACATCGGACTTGATACGAAATCATTGTTTCCCAATTGAGGCTAAGGATGAAAGGTAGGATCGTTTGGACGGGGCACCACAAGGGCGATCTTACCACCGCATTTTAATGATTTCAAACCAATCAACTTCAACACCAGGACTTCTAAACCAAGCCATTTAATATATATATATATATATATATATATATATATATATATATATATATATATATATATATCTATATGTGAATATATATATATATATATATATATATATATATATATATATATATATATATATATATATATATATATATATATATATATATATATATGGATATATATATATATATATATATATATATATATATATATGTATATATATATATATATATATATATATATATATATATATATATATATATATATATATGTATATATATATATATATGAGTAAATAATCGTTATGAACGTGATATAAACAAATGAATAATTATGTCTTTCTTTCAATGATAATGCATTCAAAATTCAATAATTTCAGAAATCACTTGAATTGCAATGATTCTGCATGAGGTATAATACCTGTTCAAATCCTTTCGAGTAAAGTGATCATAATTTGAGATTAATCAATTAATAATTGATTTAAGCATCAATTGGTGAACAATGATTTTGTATCGAGTTTCGATGTTATTAAAAAAAAAAAAATGAGATGAAAACTTTTATGTGTTTTCGTGTTGTTAAAAGAAGTAAGTTTGAAGACCTTTCGCCAACACTAGGATAACAATATAAATCAGTCGTTCCGAACCAAAGAGCGAAACCGACAAAGCTCGAAGTCTCGAAGATATATAGAGTAAAATAACAGAAATAAATCTCGTAAAAAAAAAACGAGTGGGAATAAAGTACAGTGAACAGCTGTTTACTTCAACAACATCTTTAATATGACAGAGTAGTCTCGTTATTTGGTTTCCTACCAACATAACAAAGAGAAAATGGTTGGTTAATTAGGGTTCTTTAATAATAAGTGTTATGGTATTCTTAACTAGTTTGTAATTGGGTAATTATCAGTTTAATTAGAAATGGTGGGCTGGTTTTTGATAATTTCAACACCTCGCGATGTTGAACGGACAAACTATTGCGAGTGCGCTGTTAGTGGTGGAAAGTGGAACTTGTTAAAAGTTATAAGCGAGCGCATAGCTCAACAATGAGATTCATTGAGATTGATTGAGATTAATTATAAGGAGAGGAAAATAATTGAAATGGATAAGATAAATGAATGAATAAATTTAGCATTGTTGACAGTACATTATTGTTATCATTTTGACGGCCATATTGAATTTAGTAGCTTATTATTTTGATACTTTTGATGGCAAATTGGGGAGCGTGACAAAATATCTATAGATGACAGTTTGGTGTATATACCTGTTATAACTTATCCCTTTTGAGGGGGGACAACACTGGGATTATGTCCATTTGTTAGAATTGACCTTTTTTTTTTTTGATGATCAATTTATTTCATATCTCCTTCTTGGGTTACCGAAGAAATAATGTGAATTGATTCACTGGTATATTTTATATTTGACTTTTAACCATATAGTGTCGAACCAAATTAGCTTCAGAACGGAATACAGTTGAATGTTTGATGGCTGTTTTCTCGTAATCTTTTTTTCCAACGTATTTTGAAGGGAGAAGTGAATGAAATCTATTCTACTCGATGGAATTGCACAATTTTTTTTGTATACTTCATGAACTAGATGATGAACAAAGTTATGCATCATCAACAGTATATCTTGAGAATATCATGCCTAACATAATTGTTGAAAAAAAAAAATTGAAAAAAAAGTGTGAAATAGATAAATTTGTCATTTCCACAAAAAAAATTGAAGTGACACCAATGCATAACTTTGTCGAATGCACTTTCGAGAAGACTATGGCATTTTTCAAAACTACTTTTCTCAAGCCGTTTTTCACAAAAAAAGTGTCTCCGTGACCATTAACAACATACAGGTTTTAATTTAAAAAAAAAAGTTGTAGAAAAAATGTAACTGAAACTTGAAACTCCTCGAGTTCTTCACCCACTGAAACTGAAAACAATCTGTCATTAGTTCGATTCCCGCACAGCTATTTACTATACATCACCCATTCATCCGTGTCCCCAAATAACCCAGCTGTTAGTGGGATAGTAACAATAATTGAATCATTAATCTATCGAGTCACCGTGAACAACCGACTCAGTTATATGGAATTGTCACCGTATGTCCGAGCGAAATGGCCTAGAAACCGCAGACACGTGATCGGCATAAATCAGTTGACCTTGCGGAGTTGACCCCGACTCAGTGTTGCCAATAATGTGACAACAATTGGTTTGACAGTTGGTATTGTGTCGAATGCACAGCTGTCTAATTGCATGGTGATGTTCAGTTGTGAGCGAATCTGGGCTGGAATAAGGAGTGGGTTTATTCATTGGTAAATATAGTGAATTGAATTTAGTTTTATTACAAAAATTATATACAAATTATATAGGCTTACCTGTCTTGGAAGTTGCAACGTTCAAAAGTAGTGGGCTTGCATTGGTGAATGAATCAAATTAAATATAGTTTTATTTCAAAAATTATTTAAAAATTATATAGCTCTTTATGTTTTGTTTTGTTTTGGAATTTGCATCGTTCAAAAGGAACTTATTATTATTATTTATTCATTATTTTATTTATTCTGTAATACCGTCTGCAGAAAATAGAAGTTATGGGATTAGTGGTGGGGGCTCGAGGCATAATTCACAATTTCTTTGTAAAATTTTGTAAAAAATTCAAACTCAACAACAAATTCATTTATAGCATAGTTTTACTCGCCCTTGGAGGATCCCTACAAATTTTACGACATCATCTTTATAGTCTTCAGCTTTGATTTCCAATTTAGTTTTCATTGCATACTATTTTTCTTTTTTTCCCCTTCATAATCTTTGTATGATTTCGTTATCATCATTTAATTATTTCTTTTTTCTACATTTTCTTATTCAAACCTAGTCAAATTATTTTTATTTTGTTATTCTCAAAAATGTTTTTATTGATAATTTGTTTTATATTTTGATTAATTGATTTTTATTCTGTGTTTTTGCAATCTTTTGATGTAAGACAGAGTCTGAATAAAGATATATATATATATATATATATATATATATATATATATATATATATATATATATATATATATATAAATATATACATATATATATATATATATATCTTTATCAAATAACCGAGATTGATTCATAATTAGTTGACCTATAGACTTTCGTCATAATGATTTGTCATAGTTATCGCACAATTGTTATGAATTTAATGATCAAACGATAAAGTAATCATTGATAACGTGCATGAGTAGTAAATTAAATGATAACATAACCGTACTAACTCCCGGATATAACCTTGCTTTTAGCTGGATTTTTGATCGATATTCAGAATTATTATACCCATATATTATATTATATTTATATTATAAAAATATTATATCTATACCCAATCCAGTTTAGAACCGGAGGCCAGATACTTATTATTATTAATATTATTATTATTATTTAGAAAAAATGAATATTAAAAATGTGAAATAAACGTGATGTAAAATGAGAGATGAGACCAGAAGAAAAAACCTCCATTGGTCCCTGGCTATATTATAAAACAGGATAGCAATCAGTATAAAAAATACATAGAATAATATAGAGAAATAGATTTAAAATATCACATATTGGTACATGAAAAGAGAACTGATTGAATATATTTATATATATATATATATATATATATATATATATATATATATATATATATATATATATATATATATATATATATATATATATATATATATATATATATATGAATATATGATTGAATACTGACATTATTGAGCTTCGTATAAATTGTTTCGAAACAAAAATACAAAGATACAAAGATACAAAGATACAAAGATACAGAGATACAAAGATACATGTAATTTAACAGTCCTATATGAAGATGAAGATAAGAATGTGTGATTTAATCTCTGGTAAATCAAACTCAAATCCAGCAGTTAAGCTCGAACCTTTATCAATTGTTACAATTTACCATATTTGTCAATTTTGAGATGGTTCAAGGTCAAAGATGACGGACGTGTTTGACGAGTAGTCCATGATGATAATCTGGTAAGGAGCTACCAAGGTGTCGAGATTTCTATTACAATTCGTATAAATGAGAGCCTATATTAGGACAGAGAGTTGTCATACGGTGACGTTTTGAGGGAAAAACATGGCCGTCACTGTTTTAGTGTCGACCTTTGTGATTTTTGTCGGGCTATGAGTTATTAAGAGGCAATTTTAATAATGAATTATCAATTTATTCCATTTCGATCTAAGAATGAACTATAAGAGTATGTTATAACTTGAGAATAGGAAGGCTTAATTGGCAAAAAAAATGGACGCCGCAGCTCCCATGATCACTTCTTCCCATGCAGGGTCTCTGGTATGATTTTTTTTCTGATTGATTATCAATTGTTTGCCCAACGACCCCACCAACAGCCAAGTTATACGGGAGTACGAATGAGCAGATTACGAAACGGTGAATTGATAAGTGAAAGGAAGATTACAAAAACCCATGGCTTATGTGGGACTCGAACCAACGCCCAACGGAGACTTCAGTTTCTGAAGCGGTGCCTCAGCTGACTGAGCTACCGAGCGCGGATGTTTCTTCCATCAACATCGAAAGTTCATGCAAAATCGTTGTTTTTCAACTAAAATGCCATGTATGAAATGTAGGATCGTTTAGACGGGGCACCAGAAGGATGATCTTACCACCCCAATAAGTATTTCATCCATTTCACAATGCCTATTCCCCATCACCAAAGTGTCCAGACTTTAATCACATTACATATAACAAACCCACTCATCCAGCAATCAGTATATACTGCGTTTTCCTCATCGTAATCTCCATCTCCGTCTCGTCCATCACAATTTATATTCCCTATTATCCAAGGTGTCTAGATCTCCATCACTTTTCACTTAAAAAATCCCACTCATCCAACAATTAGCATGTAGTGCGTTATCCTCGTCATAATCTTTCTCTCCCTATCAGCATGATTATAGCTACCACATGTTGCTATCAGCCTTTAGGCTACCCAATAACATTACATTACCGCGTATCTCAGTGCTCTAGACTCTAAAACAATGCATTGTTTGCAAGTTTAAGTGCGGGTTATCGCTGCTTTTAGTGATAAATTGTTTTCCCTTCAACCTTGTTTACAACCGTTTTACTCAATTACTTAATTGATCGAGTCACGAAAGAACAGGAAGTTGAAATTACGCCATTTTGTTTTTTGTTTTGTTATAGGAAAGACGTGATTATGTTGCAGATTTTATTTTATATCAAAGGGCGGTTGGTGTGTGTACGTGATAATTATGGAAGTGCCGGTTTAGATAACTACATATATATATATATATATATATATATATATATATATATATATATATATATATATATATATATATATATATATATACATATATATATATATATATGTTATAAATGGATGTCATTTTGATGAATCATGATTTGCTTTGTAGATTAATTCTTTTCATTGGAAAAATTATAGGAGTGTGGTTTTGGTTTGAGAAGAAGTGAAGTGGTATAATCAAGTTTCAAGAGAAGTTGTGTGTGGAATTCTGAAGGATATCGCAACCCTGTAATCAGTTTTGAACTAGATATGACTTTATTTATATGATCAATTTTGGAGAAAATTAGATATCTCAATTTTAGAAATTATGATCAGTTCATTTGTTCATTTGAAGGGTTAACAAAACTCCTGAAATCTGGTGTACATGTGTCACAACATCTTTCTGTTTTTCCTTGGAATCTTCTTGAAATCCCGTGAAATCTCTCGGAAATCCCTTGAAATCTGAATTCAGGTGTACACCAGATTTACGAGTTGTCAAAAAAAATATCGAAAAAAAAAAACGAGAAAATATTTTTTTCGGGTCCGTCGTCTCATCGATTCTTATCTTATTTCTGTAATTTTTGTGTTTTTAATTATAATATTGTTTAATTATGTATTTTAATTGTCTTTCCTTTTCATTTATAGGCTGTTTCTTAACACGTTCCGAGCTTCTTTAACAATTTTTCACAATCTTCAAAGTTTCTTCGAACACTTTTTGAGACGGAGTTTCAAACTATAACACTCTAAAACAGAAACAATGTGATATAAAAGAGCAATTTAATTAAAATAAGTTTCGATAAGAAACTCTATAAGTTAGATGCTGTTAAAGATGGTTGAACATGTAATCATGCGAAATATTCTATAAAAATAATTAGACGAGCTTTAGCGAGGATTCAATTTGACATACTGAAAAAAATTGGTGTTCGTTTTTATGTTTTTTTTTTTTTTTTTTTTTTGTTTGTTTTTTTTTATGTTTTTTTGTCGGTTCTCCACAGGTCAAACGGCCACAGCTATCAATTTCAAACTTTTTTTTGTCATGGTTCCTCATCTAACTTAGATCTGTATAGTTTTGTGGCATTATCGGGTGGTAACTTTTTTTTTTATGAATTTGAGAAATTTCAAAAATCCCCATTAGAATAACCCGGAGGAAAATACTTGAAAAATCAAAATTTTTCAAGACCTCTCAAATTTTCGCCGAATATAAAGGAAACTATTAAGCACATTTTGAGAGATTTTTCGCATCAATCGGATGAGAAATAACGAAGAAAACGCATTTATAAAGCATTTTCCCATCAATTTAGGCAATTACGGGAACCAATTAAATCTATAGCAACAAGTGTCACCAATTAATTCAAAACGATTGAAATGAATGAAGAGGAAGGCCGTGACATTACTGATTCTCGTAAGGTTTTTGAACGTTTGGAGTGATCCAAGGTCTGTAGATGTAGATTGGGTTGACAAATTATTTTTCATTCTAGATTTCTATACCCCTAAGCTCGTCTAACAACGCGCATCCCGCGTTTTCCTAGTTTAAAAAATTGAAAAAAAAAAAAAAAAATTGAAAATATGGGACCCGACTGGAAATTGGACCGTCGCGATTCCGGCCGTCTCTTCTGGCGTCGCGACTCGAAAACCGACGTCACCTCCAGTTCTCCCGACAGCATCGCGACGCCCAGTCCGTCGTCGAAAGAGCGCGTGAAATTCCGCTACGACGTTGAAGTGTTGGAGTTCTGGGAATTGGACGCTGGCGACGCCGCCTCTGCAGCCGCCGCCACGAACACCGATGATGATAGTGGTGAGCGTCGCGACGCCTCCTACCAGGGCAATCGACCGATGAGGGCGAAGAGCCATCACGGAGGACAGTCGTTGGCGGCGTGTTTGATGTGTTTGGCGGCGATTGTGGCGACTGTTTGGTATCAGTGGTGGTCGTCGAGAAGCTAGTAGTGACGTGCGGGACTTGGGTTATGTAGGGTTACCGCTCGACTGTGAATATTTCCGCCATTTAAGAAGCTGATAGTGACGTGCGGGACTTGGGTTATGTAGGGTTACCGCTCGACTGTGAATATTTCCGCCATTCAAGAAGCTAATAGTGACGTGCGGGAGTTGGGTTACGTAGAGTTACCGCTCGACTGTGAATACTTATGCCATTCAAGAAGCTAATAGTGACGTGCGGGACTTGGGTTACGTAGAGTTACCGCTCGACTGTGAATACTTATGCCATTCAAGAAGCTAAGAGTGACGTGCGGGACTTGAGTTACGTAGAGTTACCGCTCGACTGTAAATATGTACGCCATTTAAGAAGCTAATAATGACGTGCGGTACTTGGATCACGTAGAGTCACCGCTCAACTATAAATAGTTCCGTCATTTAAGAAGTTTAAAGTGACATGAGGTACTTGGGTCAAGTAGAGTTACCGTTCGACTGTAAATATCTCCGCCATTTGAGAAGCTAATGTTGACGTGCGTGACTTGGGTTACGTAGAGTTACCGCTCGACTGTGAATACTTATGACATTTAAAAGGGTAAAACCCTTTTTAAGGGAATTTTTGTGATTTTTAAGCGGTAAAGTGCAAAACCTAATTCTCACCATTGGTCCGTCTCAATATGTTATGACATGAAACGCCCTTGCAAAAATTCTCACCCCATTTGACATGGGAGAAAAAAAACGTGAAAAGTCGATAATTTTCAACCGGGCCTAACGAAAATCTCTCTTATGGAAAATAACATGTAACGCTTTTACGAGCTAGGAACGTAGAAGAACTAAGATAGGTAGAGAAAAAGTGTTCCCACAAAATATCTGCGCTCGAATGTCATCTTTCATTTGATTAGACGAGCTTTAGCGAGGATTCAATTTGACATACTGAAAAAAATTGGTGTTCGTTTTTATGTTTTTTTGTTTTTGTTTTTTTTTATGTTTTTTTGTCGGTTCTCCACAGGTCAAACGGCTACAGCTATCAACTTCAAACTTTTTTTCGTCATGGTTCCTCATCTAACTTAGATCTGTATAGTTTTGTGGCATTATCGGGTGGTAACTTTTTTTTTTATGAATTTTAGAAATTTCAAAAATCCCCATTAGAATAACCCGGAGAAAAATACTTGAAAAATCAAAATTTTTCAAGACCTCTCAAATTTTCGCCGAGTATAAAGGAAACTATTAAGCACATTTTGAGAGATTTTTCGCATCAATCGGATGAGAAATAACGAAGAAAACGCATTTATAAATCATTTTCCCATCAATTTAGGCTATTACGGGAACCAATTAAATCTATAGCAACAAGTGTCACCAATTAATTCAGAACGATTGAAATGAATGAAGAGGAAGGCCGTGACATAACTGATTCTCGTAAGGTTTTTGAACGTTTGGAGTGATCCAAGGTCTGTAGATGTAGATTGGGTTGACAAATTATTTTTCATTCTAGATTTCTATACCCCTAAGCTCGTCTAACAACGCGCATCCCGCGTTTTCCTAGTATGTATAAGATAGGTACTTATTTCCGCCATATAATTTCAATTGATCAACTCGCATGGCGTGTGACTTTATTGTTGCAGATATGATTTGACCAGTGTCCCAGCAATAACCTTGAGCTGTCAATACTGCCGAGTACTATGACAGTTCGATGGCATTTGGTTTATTCACAATGATTGTCAGAAACTTGAACGACAGACGTTTGTACAATACTAAACAAAATAAAACAATATTTGGCGAATATTGGCCGGACTTTCTCACACAGCCTATTTTTTCAAAATATTTGCTTGTAAATATTTGAAATAGTTATTTATTTTCAAAGTGTGTTTTATGTCATGACATGATGAGACGGACCAATGGTAAAAATTAGGATTTGCACCTTATGAAAAAAAAATATATATATATGTGTATACATATATATATATATATATATATATATATATATATATATATATATATATATATATATATATATATATATATATATATATATATATATATATATATATATATGTATATATATATATATGTATATATATATATATATATATATATATATATATATATATATATATATATATATATATATATATATATATATATATATATAAATATATCGATATTTGAGCTATTTATGCATGAATGCACTCCACATACGGACGATCATATTTCACTCTTCTGTGCACCAGTACGAATATCATATACTGAATCAATTCTATTCCTGTAATAAATTATGTTCCCATCTCTTACATTCACTGCACATGGAAACGGCGTGTTTACTTGACGTTGCCATGGCAACGCGGATGTTTGTCCTCTTCATTTTCCCATAACGTATCACAAGTGTATCTATCCATGTAGATAAAAGAGATGAATGCATATGTTTTCTGTATTTCTGTATTTTGTTTTTCAATTTCTTCGAATCAAGTTTGTTGGCCTGACGTGAATGATGAACTATGTCACATTGAGAGAATATTTTTTGTGAATAAAAAATGTTTTATATATATATATATATCACATGATAACTGTTTTAAATTGTATCATTTTTTTCAGATATACTTTCTTATGTGGATAAGGCCCGGTATTACCAAGTCTAGTTAGCCTTTATTCAAAAGTTCAAACTTGTTATCACCATGGTTACATGTGGTATTTGTTTTCACCAACTTTTAGATAAATACTAACTGGCCTTGGTAATTACTGGGCCTGAACTAAACATCCCTCAACTCCCAATTGGAGTTGCTGACACAAAACCGTGTGCAAAATCACTTTTTCTAGCTGAATATTTGAGAAAAATTATAAATTTCTTATATATACAAACTTTATTAGGTCTCTGCTCATAATAGAGTTGGCTGAAAACACAGAATATCAAGCAATATAAAAACATTGGATAAAATTACCAATCCATATGAATGTGCTTATGAATGATTGATCGAAAGATGCGGCCTATTATGAATAAATACAATAAAAAATGAAAGAACGTGTGGAGTATTATTATCAGAAGTAGAATAGAAAAAGAAATAATTGAAAATGAAATTTTTTTTTTCAAAACGGTTGGTCCAATCTTAATTTGTAATAGTGTATCATATTTGTAGTTATGTTCATTGATAATATAAATTTTGGTGAAGAGATTTTTTCTTTCATCTCTTCCAAAAGAAGGTTTGGAATTCTTTTCTCTCGGTCATATATCTTATGAGGCTTTGCGAAATTTTGTGATGATTTTTTTCCGAAGTGTTCCTACCGTTTTAGCCCCTAAACTATACAGTTTCAAGTTAGATTAGTCCGCGTATAAAGAAAAAAAAATCGTATTGATCAGGTAAACCGTGCAATATCTGCAGTACGAACAAACAAACAAACAAACAAGCAAAACAAAACAAAGCTCCATAAGAATTAGCTTGAAGTCTTCGCTCTCCATCATCCAATGATTTACTCTTGTTTGCATCACCGCTCGCCACTACATTTCTATTTTCTGTGTTATAAAACTTCCATATTTTCTAGAAACTACTTTTTCCAGTTCAAAATTTGATGAAAATTTATTAATCTAACATTTTTTCTGATATACGGCTGATCCAATCCCAATTCATAATAATGTATCATATTTGTATAATTATGTTCATAGAAAATTTAAATTTTTCCAAAGATTTTTTTCCTATCTCTACAATTTTTTTCAATTGTTTTTCCATCTCTTCTTGATCAGGCAATCCGTGCGACCAGTACTCACAAACAAACAAACAAACAAACAAACCATAATCATACGATTCAACTCAATTCGTCATCGCCCATCCAATAATTTGTTCTTTTCATCACCACTCGCTACTTCATTTTTATATTCTTTGTTATAAAACTTTTATCTTTTCTCTCTACCATCTCTTTGAAAACAGTAATGGCTGCGCACGATTTGTGTACGTGACCGATGCGATACCACATCTCCCCCGTTTGACAGCAAGAATATCGCCAGCGTAAACACCAGGAGTAAAACAAACACGAGTCGTCCATCGAACCCGGACCACGGAGCTTCAAGAGTACACTTGCGGTCACATGAAGTGGCCGATCAAGGTACAAGCCGATGAGTCGTGAATTAAATGTGAGGGGTTAACAACTCCGGGAATCTGGTTGTACACTTGTCGTGGAATATTCCTGAAATCCCTTGAAATCTTCTTGAAATTCTTTGAAATCCCTTGAAATCTTCTTGAAATCTCTTCGAATCTTCTTGAAATCTCTTGAAATATCTTGTAATCTTCTTAAAATCTCTTGAAATCTCCGTGAAATCTCTTGGAATCTTGTTGAAATCTCTTGGAATCTTCTTGAAATCTTTTGAAATCTCTTGGAATCTCCTTGAAATCTCTTGGAATCTTCTTAAAATCTCCCTGAAATCTCTTGGAATCTCCTTGAAATCTCTTGGAATCTTCTTGAAATCTCTTGAAATCTCTTGGAATCTTCTTGAAATCTCTTGAAATATCTTGAAATCTTCTTAAAATCTCTTGAAATATCCGTGAAATCTCTTGGAATCTTGTTGAAATCTCTTGGAATCTTCTTGAAATCTCTTGAAATCTTCTTGAATTCCCTCGAAATCTTCTTGAAATCTTTTGAAATCTCTTGGAATCTCCTTGAAATCTCTTGAAATCTCTTGAAATCTTCTTGAAATCCCATGTAATCTTCTTGAAATCCATTGAAATCCCGTGAAATCTTCTTGAAATCTCTTCGAATCTTCTTGAAAATTGAAATCTCTTGAAATATCTTGTAATCTTCTTAAAATCTCTTGAAATATCCGTGAAATCTCTTGGAATCTTGTTGAAATCTCTTGGAATCTTGTTGAAATCTCTTGGAATCTTCTTAAAATCTCCCTGAAATCTCTTGGAATCTCCTTGAAATCTCTTGGAATCTTCTTGAAATCTCTTGAAATCTCTTGGAATCTTCTTGAAATCTCTTGAAATATCTTGAAATCTTCTTGAAATCTCTTGAAATCTCTTGGAATCTTGTTGAAATCTCTTGGAATCTTCTTGAAATCTCTTGAAATCTCTTGGAATCTTCTTGAAATCTCTTGAAATCTCTTGGAATCTCCTTGAAATCTTCTTGAAATCTCCTTGAAATCTCTTGAAATCACTTGGAATCTTCTTGAAACCTCTTGAAATCTTCTTGAAATCCATTGAAATCCCGTGAAATCTTCTTGAATTCCCTTGAAATCTTCTTGAAATCTCTTCGAATCTTCTTGAAAATTGAAATCTCTTGAAATATCTTGTAATCTTCTTAAAATCTCTTGAAATATCCGTGAAATCTCTTGGAATCTTCTTGAAATCTTTTGAAATCTCTTGGAATCTCCTTGAAATCTCTTGGAATCTCCTTGAAATCTCTTGGAATCTTCTTGAAATCTCTTGAAATCTCTTGGAATCTTGTTGAAATCTCTTGGAATCTTCTTGAAATCTTTTGAAATCTCTTGGAATCTTCTTGAAATCTCTTGAAATCTCTTGGAATCTCCTTGAAATCTCTTGGAATCTTCTTGAAATCTCTTGAAATCTCTTGGAATCTTCTTGAAATCTCTTGAAATATCTTGAAATCTTCTTAAAATCTCTTGAAATCTCTTGGAATCTCCTTGAAATCTTCTTGAAATCTCCTTGAAATCTCTTGAAATCGCTTGGAATCTTCTTGAAATCCCTTGAAATCTTCTTGAAATCCCTTAAAATCCCTTGAAATCTTCTTGAAATCCCTTAAAATCCCTTGAAATCTTCTTGAAATCCCTTGAAATCTTCTTGAAATCCCTTAAAATCCCTTGAAATCTTCTTGAATTCCCTCGAAATCTTCTTGAAATTCCTTAAAATCTCTTGAAATCCCTTTAAAACTTCTTGAAATCCCATGAAATCTTCTTGAAATCCCTTAAAATCCCTTGAAATCTTCTTGAAATCTCCTTGAAATCTCTTGAAATCCCTTTAAAACTTCTTGAAATCCCATGAAATCTTCTTGAAATCCCATGAAATCTTCTTGAAATCCCTCGAAATCTTCTTGAAATTCCTTAAAATCTCTTGAAATCCCTTTAAAACTTCTTGAAATCCCATGAAATCTTCTTGAAATCCCTTAAAATCCCTTGAAATATTCTTGAAATCCCTCAAAATCCCTTGAAATATTCTTGAAATCCCGTGAAATCTTCTTGAAATCCCTTAAAATCCCTTGAAATCTTCTTGAAATCCCTTAAAATCCCTCGAAATCTCCTTGAAATCTTCTTGAAATCCCTTAAAATCCCTTGAAATCTTCTTGAAATCCCTTAAAATCCCTTGAAATCTTCTTGAAATCCCTTAAAATCCCTCGAAATCTTCTTGAAATCCCGTGAAATCTTCTTGAAATCCCTTAAAATCCCTTGAAATCTTCTTGAAATCCCTTGAAATCTTCTTGAAATCCCTTAAAATCCCGTGAAATCTTCTTGAAATCCCTTAAAATCCCTTGAAATCTTCTTGAAATCCCGTGAAATCTTCTTGAAATCCCTTAAAATCCCTTGAAATCTTCTTGAAATCCCGTGAAATCACTTGAAATCTGAAATCAGGTGTACACCAAGTTCACTATAGTCGTGTACTGCTCGATGAAATGTCTATAGACATCAATACGCATGTGAATATGGATAAGCTCAAATATGGATAAGTTGAAAATTGAAAGTAAAATGTAGGTCCAATTTTTTTTTTTACTTTTTAATTCTCAAGTAGGCCTATAGTGTATGTGTTTTATTTATGTCAGGTTGAACGACGCACTGTACTTATAACTATGATCTATTGGCGTCGATGAATGATAATATATGAGATGATGGGATGGTGAGATGAAAGGTCAATTTTTATGTGTTTTTGGATAGTGGGAAGGAGTCGGCCGTGGCCTGTTGTTAAGGAACCATCCCAGTCCAGACCTGGACGACAAAGGGAAACCACGAAAAACTCATGTCAGGATAGTCGACTACGACGGGAATCGAACCCCGGTCTCCTGAATGACGGTTCAGTGTATTACCACTCGGCCACACGTCTCAGTATCAATTATTATTATTCTAACGAGTATTCATCCCACAGAGCGTGCGTGTATGGCGTTTCCCTCTGGTGAGGCATTGTCAACAATGTTAATGATTGCTTTGTCACAATGCTAAACTGCACTGTGTGACGTCACTGTGGTCTAATTGTTGGTCAGCTGTCGAGGATTATACTGATTGTTCACGATAGAAGGTTCCGATCGACCGTCTCCCCTATCCCATATCAATAGCGACCGGGTGGTTCAAGCCTTCATCTCTCGTGTGTAACTTGTATCCACTAGAGATGAAGGTTCCGATCGACCGTCCCCCCTATCCCATATCAATAGCGACCGGGTGGTTTAAGCCTTCATCTCTCGTGTGTAACTTGTATCCACGAGATGAAGGTTCCGATCGGTCGTTCCCCCTATCCCATATCAATAGCGACCGGGTGGTTCAAGCCTTCATCTCTTGTGTGTAACTTGTATCCACTAGATGAATATTCCGATCGACCGTCTCCCCTATCCCATATCACTAGCGATCGGGTGGTTCAAACCTTTATGTTCAATAGATACAAGCAATGTGTCTTCAGTTGTTCAGTCAAGTGGACAATAAAGAATGAATAAACTCTCATTGAGGGAGACGAGGTAAACAAGATAAATGGTGCTGTTTTGGGATGAGACAGTCATGTTTTTACTAGTCATGTTCTAGCCTTATATGACGAGTCACGTTCAGAAGTCATGTAACGGTCATGACCACAAAGTGGTGTAAAGTGTACCCCACAAAAAAAAAAAAAAAAAATTGTGAAAACAGGGACTCAAACCTTTGTTATTCAAACTTTTTGGCATATAAAAGTAGTGATATCAAAAGTGTTGGCCAAGTGAACAGTTCAAGAGAGATAAAATGCATGTGTGGATATAGATGATGATTATTGTTGTATGCTTAACGACCCCACTAACAGCTAGGTTATACGGGGGTACGAATGAGCAGGTGATTATGAAACTAATATAAGTGAAAGGACGTTCACAAAAACCCATGCCTTATGCGGGACTCGAACCCACGCCCGACGGTGACTTCAGTTTCTAAAGCGGTGCCTCAGCTGACCGAGCTACCGAGGGCGGCTGAATAATTATAAGAAATTTGCTAATTGATTCATGTCACTGCAACTTTGATGATTCTATGTTTTTGAAAATGAAAAAACGTTACTCACCGTAAGCTTCGTTATGAAAAATCATAACACGTTAAAAATAATAATAATTAATAAATTTGTATATAAATTTAGAATTTTATTTAGAATTAATTTAAATGTAATCGCAAAATAGTGTTGTATCTATATGTATGTATATATGTAGAAGCAAGAATAAAATGATTTGAAATTGAATTGAGTTGAATTGAATTGAAGTGGTAAGATCGCCCTTGTGGTGCCCCGTCCAAACGATCCCATCTTTCATCCATAGTCTTAATTGGGGAACAATGATTTTGTATCAAGTTGCGATGTTATTGAAAAAAAAATACCACAGCTATATAAATATATCGATGATATTTGTGTTTGTTATGTTTGTAGACGACCTTCTCACGTGAATACAAGTATATTCAGCCCTATAGAGATGTGTAAGACCAGAAAGTTCCACAAGTTTCTCCCAACTGTTATTTATTATAGTATTCTAAGCTCCACAAACAACCAAACTGAACTGTTGGTTTATTTATTGATTGATTTATTGCCGGATTTACCCCCACCACTCCCCACCCCACCCCACCCCACCTTATGAGAGAGTGTTAAAATGTTGTCTACCAACCAACACAGCAATATAATATATCACATACAGTTATTAGTTACTCACTTTTAGTCAATACCAACGTGAAAAAAAGTTATTGACTATATGTGTGGCCGAGTGGTTATTACACTGGGCCGTCACTCAGGAGACCTGGTTTCGATTCTCGCCATGGTCGACCATCCTGACAGGGGTTTGCGTGGTTTCCCTCTGTCGTTCAGGTCAATACTGGGATGGTTCCTTAATAACAGGCCACGACCGACTCCTTCCCACCATCCATAACACCTAATAAAATAACCTTTCATCTCATCATCCCATCATCTCATTCATCATTCACTGACGCCAATAGATCTTGTGCATCAGTGCAGTGCGTCGTTAAAACCAATATAAATAGGAAAAGAAAATTATCACTTGACTATACATTTTTTAAACAATTATTTGGTGCAGTTTTTATAAGTAAATTGAAATTAATTTCCAACATATAAATGTTACATAGTCTATATATTATACTCGTTTATAGGAAATCCCTAATCAAATATTAATAGGCCTAGATGTATTGCATCCAGTCTCCATTTAATAATGATAAGAATTTGTTCAGTTATATACGGTTATATATATTCTTATATATAGGCCTGATTAATTATACGTTTCAAAATGTATGATATTTCGAGCAATATTATAGTATAATTAATTAAATTAATCTCTTAATATGAATGACATGCCAAATATTCCATCATTTTAGTTCAACAAATGGACGATAAAACAAATTAGCATCATTATTGACATTATTATCATTATATTGACCCCTTGTCCAGTTGACGATACCAACTGCCGTACAAATATGTCGATAAAGTTGCCTAACATTGTGGCGTTTGGCGTTTGTTATTATTCACATTGTGACGTAGGTCGTTTTGTATAATAAATCAGATTTTATTGCAAGTTTTGAGCCCAAGCAAGTTTGCATTAAGGTTATTTGAGGTGAACTTACGTACTATCAGGGGAGATGACTCAAAATCCAAGGTTAATTTTCAAATTCCAAAAAATCGAAAAAAATAAAAATATCCCAAAATACTTGGAAAAAAAAATCATTCGAAGAGAAAATATTTCAAAATCTCAGGAGAAACAAGAAAATGCCAACATCATGAATGGACACAAAAAATGGGGAAGATTTGAATAATGGAAAAATCAAATAATTCGCCGAATAAGAATTCTACAAAAAAAATCGAATGAATGAATAGACCTGTAAAATCGAGACGATGACCAAGAAATATATTAATCAAAAACTTATTATCAATTATTAACACTTTTTTTTGTTTTGACTGCAGCTAGAAATTTATCTCCATATAATAATCAATGGAAATTAATAACTTACCAATTTCTTACACAACAATTCATTCATTCAAATAACATAATTACGCACTGCCTTGATTTGTTACACTCAATTACTTCTTCCCTCACAGATTAATCGATCCAATCAAATTAAATTACATGATCAACGAAATCGATCGAATCTTTTTGTATAACTTTTGGGCGTTCCGCATCATTTGATGGAATAACCTTGACTGCACACTACAATTAATTATAGATCAACAAAACATGTGGTCCATTAACAAGCGGTTATATCATTCTATATAAATAGTTTCGATTTAATTTCTGTGTTTGGCAGAGATTGATAAATATGAAGTGTGCCACCCTCAGGGTTAAACGTATTATAAGCCCGCATCGTAGCTGAGAATGTTTTTCTTAGAAATTCTCGACCCAAGTTTGATGGGCGTTCAAAAGTTTGGTTGTGGGCAAGTTCCAGTAACCACCGCCAGATAGGGTAGTTTTTCATATCATAATTTGGACAAAATCTAGTAACATTAAACATTTTAGCCAAGGAAATTGGAAAAACTATAATATTACAGGCAAATCAGGATCTCTAATATTGATAAGCAAAGTTGAACTTAAGGATGTGCTTTTGTAATTTATTTCTATCATTATTTGGTCTCCTCTTCGTTCCTCCAATAATTTGAGGAACATTTCAATTATTCATACTAAGATGGAGGAATTTTCGATCTTATTTTTGTCATTCATCTTATATTCCCCTTCAAGTCTTCTTTGTCTTCTTCCCTTCCAATCTTCCTGTCTTTAATCATGCATGCATTCCTATTGGGAAAGAGCAACCTTTGATCTTCTTCCAGGAATCTTCATCAGATATTTATAGAACCTGATATTCAATTCAGAAGAGTTAATTAACAATTTAATCAAAGTTGACAGCATATTGAATTTACAGTGAATTAAAATTGCTTGCAAGTAATATAATTGCTACTGAATACTATAGCAATATGTCAAGTTGATGTGATAAATATTTAAAATAAGGAGAACTTAATTAGATGAGCGTAGCGAAGTCTCCATCCCACTCTTATATGGCTTTGTCTGTGTGTTTTTTTTTTGTTTTTGTTTTTTTGTGGGCACTGCACAGGTCGCAGGGTTTGACTGATCAACATGAAACTTTTTTGTACGGGCCAACTTTTACAACTTAGAACTGTGTAGTTTTTCAAATGAATCGGTCAATTAGATTTTGAGAAATATCATGTCAAAGTTTTTGAAAACCCCATAAGATTAGGCTGGGTGAAAAAATTTGAAAAAATGAAACCTCTCCGAAAAAAATAAAATTTTCTCCGAGTGTTCGAACATGAATGATACACATAACCACCATTTTGTAAGCAATTTGAATCAGCCGTTTCGAAGAAAAAAATTCTAATAACTGTTTGTATACATCAAATTTATGGAAATGAGCCAAGATTCACTGCTCCCTAGATTCGATATTTGCCCAAGCATTAAATATTCTTCATATTCGTCAAGGTGTGTAGAATACCAGAGAAGATAAAGTAGCAATTAAATGAAGGACAAAGTGTGTAGAATACCAGAGTCGATAAAGTAGCAAATGTAGGACTGCTAATATACCTTATTCAGATATCTCGCTCATCTTACAACGCATATTTCGCGTTTGCCTAGTAATCTTAACACGATATAGTGATAGTGATGGGCAAATTTCGGAAATTTATCTTTGATCTTTCGTTGAAAGTTTCGTGAAACTAATTAAATTTACGGGAAAAAGACGGGATGTATTCGTATGTGTGAAATGTATGCTGTTGTATCCTTGTTGCATTCAAACAAAATTTCAATTTGCAGAATTCACACTTCACTTGTTTCATTATCGGGCCCGTGCCTATATTCACAGTATTTCCATATTTGTCCTTTCTTCTCCACCATGTTTTTATTTTTTATAATCTGGTGTGAATGGTTTTTAGGTTAAGAAAGACAACAACCCTCTAAATATTAAAGAAATGGCTTAATGCCATACAGGTAGTTGGTGTTATCTTGGTGAAACAGAAACAAGTGATAGAGTGGCATCAGCTCAGTCCACCAGAGGAAGTTGGGCATTTTATTCAAAAGTTTCAAAAATTTCGGAAATTCATGACATGCCGTGAAAAGTTTCCGAAACTTTCGGAAATTTACGAAACTTTCAAATTTGAAAGTTTCGCTGCCCATCACTATGTAGTGATACCATAGACTAAGGACTAATTTTAATTTAACGTTGGATGAATTGTCTTTGGTGTATATCTTTAGTCTAGATGGTGATACCAACAGACTTTATCATAATATGAAGAAAGTGCTCCAACTCTCATGCTAATAACATGGACGGTATTTGTGCTTTCTTGAGGACAAATCAGAGCCAAAGGTCCCAATTGCCTGTCGCAATTTAGCGGATTCCCTTGTAAACTAGATGTAGACAAGAGTGACTACGGTGACATTGTATAGCATTGTTGAACCTTGTATAGTTCGATATAGAGACGATGGTTGCGCTACAGGCAAAAAGGCCCGGAACTTAGATTCTGACCCCAGAAAAAAGCATTTGCGTTGTGAGATGAAGACTAAGATTTTACGCAATATAATTCTACTAATTTTTCCTTCTTTCAGATCCAACATGAAATGCTGGTTCCTATACAACTTTGAAAACCGTACAGTTCCTGATTTCGTTTTGAAGATATTCATATAAATGTAGAAAAATATCATTTTTGGCTTGATTTTTGTAATTTTGTTCGGAAAGTAACTCAAATCAGCGATGGATTATTCATCATAGTTCTATATCACGCTTTTAAAACGATATATATATATTTTTTTTTTTTTGTTAAAACCAAGATGTTCAAAAAGATACATATTCTGAAAATAAATGTCTAAGAATGAAATTTTTGGAAATGCCAGTATATAAATTGACTATCTAGGTGGTGCCCCATTAATGTTGTTTTCTAATTATTTTTTTTTTGTGTGCGTCAGTTAATTCAATTTAAACTTATTGTATTCAAGGGCCTAAACTTCATTATTTACTTTCAAGATACAAATTATACTCCACTGAATGAACAGAAGAAGAAAAAATATTGCAAGAATAATAGTAGACGATCCGACTATTTATTTTAAGTCATTATTATAACAAATATGAATATATATGGCTTTTTTATTCGGAACAATTCTTCTAGGAGATATCTTGACTGCACGAATGAGAGTCCCATCACTCGATCCCCTCACGAGGCACTAGCTAGTTTCCGTTAGTGCTAATAGATGGCATCGCAGTCGCTCATATACGTATGTCGATATTGATACTAGACCGTCCATTTCAATCTTGCTATTTTTGTTCTTTTAATACACACATATATGTATATTATATATATAAATATATATATATATATATATATATATATATATATATATATATATATATATATATATATAAATTATATATCATATATTATTATATATATATATATATATATATATATATATATATATATATATATATATATATATATAAATTATATATCATATACTATATAATATTATGTATATATATATACTATATAATATCATATATATATATATATATATATATATATATATATATATATATATATATATATATATATATATATATTTATATATATATATATAGGCCTATATATATATAATATATATATTATAATTATAAATTATACATGAATTGATCATGGCGGTAGTCGAGCCCCGACCTCCTGAATGACGGTCCAGCGTGTTCACCACTGGTCCACGCCTCTCGGTCAATATTTTTCTCTCTTTAGCTCAACAGATTATAGTTTGTTCCATTATGAGCACTTCATGGTCCCTCATTCAACCGGTCATCGGTATGAAAAAAATCGAGATTATACAGGTTATTCGACTGACAAGGTCAATTAATTAAATTAATTCCAAATAGAAAAATTATTTCACTCATTTGAAGTGTAAATATTTAATTCATACATTTTCATCCTCTCCACTTATCATCATACCATTGTTGACATTCAATTATGTTCACTTTTATTCTAATTGAATCATTTTCAATAAATAATGACGCACTTTCTCTCTCTCTCTCTCTCACTCACTGTACCCATCACCGACCGGAAGTCCGCCGTTGATAATAAATAATAATTAATTCCATTCTCGTGTGTTCTAATAACATATTGTTGGGTTTGGTGTAATCATTAAGTTAATAAATGTTTCCGCTTTTTGTTGTAGGACTAGCCTAGATAATATAGAACAGAAATGAGAGTTGGTGAGCGAGGAGGGGAAAGGGGAAGGGGGGATATTTGTAAATAAATTGCAGTTCATTGTATTGTTTGTTTTTTAAATTGAGGACAGGTAATATAGATCGATGACAGACAGCTATACTGCAATCCACGTGTGTTCATTGTTGATTAATAAAATGGGCTCATAAGAACAATGGGTATTGGACGAGTTCAACTGTACTGAGACGAGTGGTCGAGTGGCTAGAACACTGAACCGTCATTTGGGTGACGGGGGGGGGGGGCGATTGCCACCATGGTCGACCATTCTAACAGGTTGTTCGTGCTTTTCCCTCTGTCGTTCAGGTCTATACTGGGATGGCTCCGTTACAACAGGCCACGACCGACTCCTTCCCACTATACAAAAACACCTATCAAAATAACCTTTCATCTCATTCAACACGCACCGACGTCAATAGATCGTAGTCATCAGTATAGTGCGTCGTTAAACCCAACATAAAGAAAAAGAAATAAAGTGGAACCATGTGGCCGATATTCGCAGGTTTCTAGATTCGGAAGGAACTGAATGGAATATATATATATTATATACCTGAATATAATAAAATAAAATAGGATAATAATTATATAAAATATAAAAATAAAATATATAATTAAATAACATTTCCAACTATCCCATCATCTCATATATCATTCACCTACGCGGACGCCAATAGATCGTAGTCATCAGTACAGTGCGTCGTTGAACCCAATATATATATATATATAGTAAGAAAAATTAAAAAATAGCCGTCCATCTTATCATCCCATCATCTCATATATCATCCACCCACGCCAATAGATTGTATAGATCATTAGAATTGTGCGTCTTTAAACCCTATATATATATATATATATATATATATATATATATATATATATATATATATATATATATATATATATATATATATATATATATATATATATTATATATATATATATATATATATAAATTACCTTCAGATCTCACATTTCTCACCATCTCATATATCATCCACCGACGCCAATAGATTGTAGCGATCATTACGGTGCGTCGTTAAACCTGATACGAATGCAAATAAAACAAAACTTCAGTGAAACTTTGACACGTCGAGTGTGTATAATCTGTGCGTAAACACGTCGAGTTATATGGGTTTGTTTTGTGTACCGAATCTTTGAGTTGAGAATGATACTAACTGTTTGTTTGTTTGTTTCTGTTGTTTCAGCTGCCGTCGCTAGGAACGCTCAATGATCAGGTAAACTTGCACACGTTACCCAGCGGTGTACTGGCACACGCGCCCACCTATTTTTAATACTCTGAGGATTTTTTTTCAAGTCAGTTCTCAAATGGAACCAAAATCAATTGATTAATAGGATTTCAATTGATTAGAATTGATTAATTGTTGGAAAGTTCTTATTTTTGAAGAGGACAGGAGTGGAATGAGATGAGATGGAGAAAGAAACATTAGTAAAAGAACTTGGAGAATTGGAGAGAAAATATATAAGTTTACCTACCACCTCACCTGTACAGAGTACAATGTGTAGAGATTCATAGTAAATAAATAAATAAATTGGCATACAAGAACGGGGAAAGTTATGTCATTTTTTTGTTGTGAATCAAGGTGACACAAACTATTTATTTGTACCGAAACAATTACAGACATACTGATGAAATTCATTCTATCCGATAGAAGAAGGTTTACTCAATCGATAAATTAATGGACCATTTCAGAAAAGAATGAGCCATCTAGCGGCGATCGTTTGAACTAGAACGGAATGTTATTACCCGAGTTCGAGAGTCCTATGCTGCCAATGCTATTTAGCACGTTTGATTTATATCATTGTGCGTTACAGTGAACGTATTAAGTTATAATATGATAGTAGTTACAATATTTATATGTCTACTATATACTGAGAGATTTACACAGTGTCAGAGTGAGTAAGATGAGAGATAATGCATGTTTTATATCGTGGTGTTTTGCCTTTAATTCACCCAGTGTAAAAGCGGGCCGACTTTTTGAACAGTACTAAAACTCACAGAATGCAATACCAGCGATTTCGGCTGCTAGGAGGCGTGACGGTGCCCCGCATTGGATTGTTTAAATGGTCCAATCTCATTTCCATGCTTATTTCTATCTACTGGTTTTCTTGTACGTAACCGTTTAACATATTCTTGAACTATAGTTCTTCCAGATTTTTTTTTTTTTTATTTTTAACGTATTTTATTCATTTAAAATTTCTAATATACTATTTCAACACTGATACATCAATGAGAATAAAAAAAATTGATAAACTTCAGTGGGTAGCTTCCCCTTTAGAGGCTACTTTACTCTCACAACCCATGAGTAAAACCTGCAGGGAACGAACCAAAAAGCGTCAATACAGGCCTTTAGCTTCCAACACATGGTGGGTAAACGGTGGGATCAATCAGTCTAATTCTTCTTGCAATAAAACAACATCCATCCATCATTCACTGACGCCAATAGATCGTAGTCAACAGTACAGTACGTCGTAAAATCCAATATAAATGAATAAATAAAATAAATATCATGAATAAGAGTACCACTTCTTGTGAACCGTACAGGAAATGAGGTTTTCATTTGAACACGAGTTGGAACTGCGGAGTTTCCATATTACTCATCCAACTAATCGAATGACGCCCATCGTTATATTATCATCAGGAGTCACGTGCGAGAAATGACCACTTACTTATCAATTGCAGACAGCTGCA
>OZ023335.1:23442192-23471218 GCA_964007535.1 Brachyptera risi | reverse complement strand
GTCCATGGGAGTCGATTTAGCGAAATATTAGTTTTTTGGTGATGACTTTTGAACGGTATGAGATATCAAAATTGTAATACGCGAAAAACATAGATAATTTTAATAGCTTCAAGATGATCTAATATTCAACTATTCAAATCATGTCGCATAACTGTCAAGCGTGAGCCAAAGAAAATGAACAAAATTACAAAAAAATAAAAATAAATAACAGCTAAAAAAATGTGTTTTTTTTTAGCTGTCGACGCTTCACAGTTATTGAAACGTGACTTAGATAGTCAGAACTTATATTATCTTGAAACTATTATACTTATCTGTGTTTCTCGCTTATTAGAATTTTGATATCTTATACCGTTCAAAAGTTATCACCAAAAAAATGATATTTCGCTAAATCGACTCCCGTGGACTCTTAAGAGGGTATGGGAGTAGATGTGGAGGAATGTGTGTTATTCTGTGAAAAATATCGAACGATTCGAGGTTTTTTCTTAATAACATCTAAACTTGATACAAAATCATTGCCCTCAATCTGATATGTATGAAAGTAGGATCGTTTGGACGGGACACCACAAGGGCGATCTTACCACCCTATTTTAATTATTCAAAACCAATCAACTTCAACATCAGATCTGCGCTGTCTGTGATCATAATAATTTTTCGCCGCAGATTTCTGAAAGTCTGGAAGATATTATATATAAGTATGGACCGTTTCTGTGATATATCCGGACATTACCATTATTGGTATTGAGAGTAAACAAAACATACGAATGTTGATATCTTCCACTTTGAACTAAGTCTCTTGGGCAATATGTTCACTTCTTTCCATTAAGCAGCAGACGTAATAAAAGTTATCATTATACATTCATTATACATTATATATTATCATTATCATTATATATCATTCATTATCATTACATATACATACGTTATACGTACATACATATACATTACATGATACATATATCATCATATCATTATACTTCTTTATCTAATTACACTTGTTCGTGAACATAAAAAAAAATGGTAAAGATTAATTTCCTCATTTTTATAAGCACCGTGCACCCCCTCAAAATTGTTAGAAAAGAAAAATGAGATTTTGCTAAATAGACTTATATGTGCTCTTAAGAGGCCGCAGGCGCTCGTATTTCACGCCGCAAACTCTCACGGCCGTAATTTTTGAGATATCAATATGATTGTTTTTGCATTCTGTTGATAATTGAAAGAGGGAGGTTTTCGCATTAACAGAATTTTGAACAACAGATTTGTAATTTTTCAAATTCTTCAAACGGAAAATGAAAAAATTTCTAGTTTACGGAAACCTATATATATATTTTTGAATACCGAAAAATAATATGGACTGTGAAATATATCAAAAGTGTGAGTAAGGGAATTAACGGCGTTTATGAGAATATGAGTTCAGCGGGCTAGTCTATGGGCTGCGCCTAGCACACGATGCATGTTAAACTCGAGTCTGAAGCGAGCGAACAACGAGTGCGTGTAGCGCGCCTGCGGCCTCTTAAGTGTGTCGTAAATTACAGGTGTTGGACGATCAGACGTTCCCCCCTATTGACGGTATTGACGGTCAGGTGTTTCGACCCGCCATCAAGTGAAACAAATGAAGGCAGTAAAAAGTGGAAAAGATAAACACATTTTTATAGCGTTTTTTTATCTGTCAACAAAGGAGCTTGTTTTGTGACTGTTTCCAATGTAAACAAGAGTATACATGTTGTGTGCTCTGTTGATAAGATTAATTCTTTCAATTAAAAAATGAATGGAAAATAACAAGTTTTTGGGGCTTCTGAAGGAAAATTGGAATGAAACGAACATTTTATATGAATTTTTTTACTTTTTTCATAGTTTTTTTGCGGGTTTCCCCCTCCCCCCCCCAAAAAAAAAAAAAAATCAAGAAGTGTACAGAGGAACATATTACCTTTTTTCTCTCAACATTTGAATCTTAACACAAATACATATTTCCCCAATTGAGTCTGCGGATGGAAATGTAGGATCGTTCGGACGGGGCACCACAAGAGCTACCTTATTAATATTATAAATCCTCATAAAAAATGATAAATATCAACGCGTCACCTTCATTCTATCGTGTAACCCATTTATCAAAGTGTGAAAAAGTAAATTCATCAATTAAATCATTCATTAACATTTGGTAGTTTTTATCCAGATCTATATTTGGTTCAACGGCACTGTACTGATAACCAAGACCCCACCAACAGCTAAGTTGTACGGGGGTACGAATGAGCAGGTGATAAGTGAGAGGACGTTCACAAGACCCATGCCTTATCCGGTAATCGAACCCACGCCAAACTTCACTTCAGATATCTGTGTTCCTCATTAGAATGTCACCTCTAACCAGTAATGACATTAATACACCTTGTAATACGAGTATAGCAGAGTCGACACAGCCGATCGCTAAAGATAATGAATACGAGAGACGGTCGATCGGAACATTCGTATATCGGATAACACGTCGATGTCTTTCATTCGACCAGACCTTGTATGCGTGTTGGAGGAGCGAAACACTCGATCGATAGTGGTATTTCATAGGGTGAGACGGACGATCGGCACGTCATAGAGCTGAGAGATCTCACCGATATTAAATTGTTGATGATATTTAATATTATATCATAGTAATAGTGTATGATTACAATAATATTTGGCCTTGATCTTCATATTGGAATACTGGGCAATGTTATGGGCCTATGTGATGGAGAGTTTGAGTTTACACTATGGGAATCAATTCATCAAAATTCCATTTTTGTTTTGAGATTTTGGCAATGTTTTTTTGATTTTCTGAAATTAAAACGTCATACTTTGAGAATTTTGTGACTATTTATTTGTCTTCATTTCAATATATACATATATTTTCATAGTATTTTCGTGAATTCTATGTTTTTGAATTTTCAAATTTTCTAAATGTTTAAAAAAAGTGAATTTATGTTAGAATCCGATTGTATTTCACATCAACCTGAAGGTATTCAAATTATCTGTGTTTTTAAATAGGCACACATATATATATATATATATATATATATATATATATATATATATATATTATATATACATATATATATATAAATATATATATATATATATATATATATATATATATATATATATATATATATATATATATATATATATATATATATATATAAATATATATATATATATATATATATATATATTTTTTTTTTTTCTTTTTTTTTTGTATATATATATATATATATATATATATATATACGTATATATATATACATATATATATATATATATATATATATATATATATATATATATATATATATATATATTTTCTAATGAATCCAACCGGTCAATACTATAATGCTTTTACAATGCTATATCAGATTAGTAGTTATAACTCAACTCATACCATCTTGAAGCTATCAAATATATCTGTTTCCTCCAAGAATGCTGAAATCTCATTTCGTTCAAAAGCTATCAGGAAAGAACTGATATTTCACTAAATCGACTCCCATGGCATCTTAAATGACCTTACTACATTACTTCCTCTTGTGACACTACACTGGCAAATGTGTTCACGGTGCATGAAGCGCATATATATATATATATATATATATATATATATATATATATATATATATATATATATATATATATATATATATATATATATATATTTGAATAATGACACATTTTGGGTATATTCATGGATATCTTCTTTAATATTTCACATATTAAATTGTCAAAATATTAAAATAATAAAATATTAAATTGCAAAAAAAAAAATTATAATAAAATTATAATATTGAATATGCAAAATATTGAATTGTATAAGTTTGTCACTTATTAAAGAAGATATTCATGAATATACCCAAAATGTGTCATTATTCAATTGAATGAATATTAGAGTTTTAAGGCGCATCGACAGCGAGGTCATTTAGCGCCTATTTTTTTCAATTATATGCATCATTGAAAAGAAAGTTTAAAAGCATCTCTCTCTCTCTCTCTCTCTCTCTCTCTCTCTATATATATATATATATATATATATATATATATATATATATATATATATATATATATATATATATATATATATATATATATATATATATATATATATATATATATATATATATATATATATAATTTATATATATATATATATATATATATATATATATATATTTATATATATATATATATATATATATATATATTTATATATATATATATATATATATATATATATATATATATATATATATATATATATATATATATATATATATGAATAATTGATTCTCTTAATTGTTAAGAGATATAATTATATAATGATTGTTGTAGGCCTAATTGTGAATACTGCATATTTTCTGATTTGTTATCATTGCTGACAAAGTATATTATTTCCACTGCTTTGGCATTTCCAATTTCTTTTTTTTTTTTATTCATTTGAATAGTTTTGTACAATGTAATATAGTATTTTACGCCCATAAAATAACCTCAAAACCTGAAACAGGCTTGTCTAATTAATTTCACTATCAATGTACCTATATTGATCCAATGAATAAACTATATTATTATTATTATCATTATTCAATAAATATATCTGAAAATATATCACAAATATATCTGTGTTTCCTCCATGCTTCATATTAGAATGTTGATATTTCACTCAATCGACTGACATTACTCATAAATGACCTTCAATTTTCAATTTTTTTTCAATTTCAACATGTTTTTTATCCTTATTAAACAATCAGATGACAAATATAAAATAGAATAACAAACACAAAATGAGATTAATAACAAATAAATTCAATACGAATATAACGGTAAATAAGAAGAATAAAGAAGAACTGCCATTAGTGCAAAATAAGTTGATTAACCTTACTCCATTACTTCCCCCAATGACACTACACTGCCAAATGTGTTCATGTGAGTGCATGGAGCAACATCAGCTTAACACTGTATTTCATATGACACACAAGAACAAATATTTATTCCTCAGTTGGTATTTGGAGGCCGAGTTGGTAAATGCTTCGATTAATCAGTGTTACAAACTGTTGGTACATTAACCAGAAGTCGTTAAAGTGAATAGTAGGAAGTTAAATAAGATTACTGACGAAACTTAAGAGTCCATGATAGTCAATTTAGCGAAATATCAGTTTCTTGGTGATAACTTCTGAACGGTATGAGATATCAGAATCCTAATACGCGAGAAACACAGATAATTATAATGGCTTCAAAATGATATAAGTTATAACTATTCAAGTCATGTTGCATAACTGTCAAGCGTATAGGCCTACAGCTGAAAAATACATTTTTCTAGCTGTATACGCTTGACAGTTATGCGACATGACTTGAATAGTTATAACTTATATCATCTTGAAGCCATTATAATTATCTATGTTTCTCGCGTATTAGAATTTCGATATCTCATACCGTTCAGAAGTTATTACCAAGAAACTGATATTTCGCTAAATCGGCTCTCATGGACTCTTAAAGGACATCACATCACTGAAACTAGATTTTTAGATGAGCGTAGCGAAGCTTTCCATTTTACACCCTGAAAAAAATGGGCTTCGTTTTTATGTTTTTTTTTTTTTTTTTTTTTATTATTAATTATGTACGCGGCATACAGGTCAGAGAAATGAATCAATCGACTTGAAACTTTTTCTGAACGTTGGTGTCATACCAGAATAGGTTGGGATTGTTATTCAGAGGAATCGGTCGGAAGGTTTCTCCGGAAAATAATCGGAAAGTTTGGAAAATCCTCGTAAGAATAACCCGGAGGAAAAATACTTGAAAAACAAGAATTTTTCAAATGCTCTCAAATTCTCACAGAATATGAAAAATACTATTATACACCTTTTCAGAGATTTTTACAACAATCGAATGGGAAATAATGAAGAAAACGCAATGAACGTGTACATTTTATTGAATATTTGGATCAATTGGTTTTGCAAGTGTTTATGCGACAGGTTGCAGGTTACTATAAATATCAACAAGTTGCAGGTGAGGTTTTTGAACGTTTGAAGTAAGTCAAGGTTTGTAGATGTGAATTGAGCTGACAACTTATTTTTCATTCTAGATTTCCATACTTCTAAGCTCATCTCACAACGCGCATCCCGCGTTTTCCTAGTTATTATTAATGGCGATATTTGTTTCTCTAATTTTAGAGAAAACTAGAAATCAACATTTCAATTTCAGATATTATAATCACTTTTTTGTCCTCCAGAGATCATGAGTCATGACGTAGTTAATACCGATTCTTTATAGAAACAAATGAAGAATCGAGTAATGTTTACGTCATGACTTGGAAAAAAAGTCGGGTTCGAGACGACAAAAGAAAAAAGAAAAAAATTGAAAATTGAAAATAATTCCATACAAACTCTAGAAATGTATATGTTGATTCATAGTTATAGTTTACATGTCCCTTGATTATAAGATCGCCCTTGTGGTACTGAATCCTAACGATTCCGCCTTGTCATTAATATCCTTAAAGGACATCACAACCCTAAAAACTAGATTTAAAAGAATAATGACAATATTAATCTCCAATTATAGAGAAAACTAGAAATCATCATCTCAATTTCAGATATTGAAATTAATTCATTTGTCCTCAACACCAAGTTCTTTTCCCGAGTCGTGACGTGGACATAACTCGATCCTGTTTTTATGTTTCTACACAGAATCAGGTATTCCTACGTCATGACTCATGGTCTTTGGAGGACAGAAAAATTGATCGTAATTTTTCACATCGAGATGGCGATATCTAGTTTTCTTTAAAAGTAGAGAAACAAATATTGTCATCATCATAATGCTATTATGACTAGGAAAACGCCATATATGAGTTGTTAGACGAGCGGATGGTAATAGTTTATGGCCAAACTTGTGCCTACATTCGCCAATTGGGTGACATGTAAGTAAGAAATTGGTAAAAACTGCTTCGAGTGGTACCAATTCAGCACATTTGATAGTTTTTCTTAAAAATGGCTCACCCGATCAAGCTGAAAGTTTTCAGAAATGTGTATCATAATTTAATTCAACTTGGCACAAAATTTCATTTTTTTTGAAAATATAGATTTTTTTTTTCCCGCCGTGTTATTCTAATGGGTATTTTTGAAATTTCTAAAATTCATAAAAATAAAAGTTATCACCCGATAATGCCACAAAACTATACAGATCTAAGCTAGATGAGGAACCATGATGAAAATAAGTTTGAAGTTGATAGCTGTAGCCGTTTGACCTGTGGAGAACCGACAAAAAACATTGAAAAAAAAAAAAAAAAACATAAAAACGAACACCATTTTTTTCAGTATGTCAAATTGAATTCTTGCTAAAGCTCGTCTGAAAATATGTACCGTATTTTGTACATCGTGTTGAAACTTGGAAATAAGGAAATAAATAAATAAATACAAAATTATTCGTTAAAATCCAGTTTAAAAAATCTCGAAATCTGAGATAATGATTTTAAATTTCCTCTGCAATTAAGGAAACAAATATCGTTATAATTAATTAAAATCCACCTCAAGGTCTTTCCTTTAATCACACGTTAATGAATGCTGATTGGACGCGAAATGGAAGTGGCGGGAGTCGAAGCCAGTTCCAGCCTGTTACACGACTGGCTCGTGACTAATGGTTGCTCTGTTGTTGTTTGTGCCCGTCATTTAGCATGTCACATGTCCGCCTTCCATTGTTGGCTGTTTTCATTTCATGTTTATCAAAAACACATGTTTGATCAGCGAAGATAACGGTATACGTGCATGTGTTTCATCTCGGGGAGAGCGAGCAGGCTGGAGAGATATAGATTCAGTCAAATGGTTGGTTAATGTTTGCTTAACAACCCACCAACATCTAGGATACCTGTCATTAAAATATATATTTTTTTTTAATAACATCGAAACTTGATACAAAATCATTGTTCCCCAATTAAGGCTATAGATGAAAGATAGGATCGTTTGGACGGGGCACCACAAGGGCGATCTTACCACCCCATTTTGATTATTTAAAACTAATGGTCTTCAACACCAGGACTGCGCTGTCTCATGTCTGTGACCATAATTTTTCGCCGTAGATAAAAGTCTTTCAGTATAAACACACGAATGTTGATTTATTTGACATTAAAATATGACATATGTTCAAATAATACTAATTACTAAATATGTAATGTATCTTTAGTTGAATTCTTTCCATCATCAATTCATTCAGTTAAATTCTCTTTCATTTTAATCTAAACGTATTCCAAATCCAATATTTGTAAGGCACCCAGCCCATACACACAAGTGAGTGATTTTGTTATTAAAATGTATTTACTAATGAAATAAAACGTCACTTGACTTGACTTGAAATCTGGCTCAGGGTTGTGATCTCCTTTAATATACGTAGAATCAACCTCTATAGAAGTGAAAAAGAAACATGTGGCTCAGTTTAATCGTTTGTTTAGTGTGGAGCGCACACATACGAGAACAACAACAACAACAACAACAACGCACGTCACAGAAAATTCTTCAAGCTCTATTCTAATTCCAATATGGCCGTCCACGTGCGAGATTTAGTGCTGCCAACCGTGGCATATTGCGTCAACATCTATTCGAATTTAGAACACCATTCGAGTTTGTTGACGTTTTTAACCTTGACAGGTTGGCAATGGTTTATAGCTTATTTGTAACCGGCGGGAATTTGGCAACTATTACAAGCAGCTGAAAATACTGAGAAGTTTTTTTTTTCGTTTCTAAATTAATGAGAAGCCATCTCTTTGATATAGAAATGAAAACAAGTTCATAGCTATTCTCAGTCACTTTCCATTTCTCTCTGCTATTTAATTAAATATACTAGTGTGTTAGTTTACTCTGCGAATTGATAGTAATATTATGATAAATTGAAAGTAATTAAAATTCAAAACGTTTCCTATTCAAACAGAGAAATTATTAACCTTCCAATTAAAGTTCGGGGGGAAAAGTTAATTTATCAAGTCTATTGTGAAACATTAGTGCATGCCAATTATTTATATATTCTATCCGACACAATTATTTTCTCAAAAAAAAGATGAAACTTGAATTATTATTACTGAATAACTGTTGGTTGGATGCTCTAATTGGATGAGCGAAGCGATGACTCATGTTCACCGTAATTGAAAAAAAAAAGATTTTTTTCTGTTTGCGGTCCGAACAAACAATAAAAGAACTGGCAAAGTTCCATAGGAGTGGGATGGAAGTCTTCATTATCGCTCATCCATTAAATCAACAAGGAAAACTAACTTGATCATATTAAGATTAGAATAAGCTATGGTTAAATCGAAGAGGCAGTGACTTGGATAGATTAAAAATCAAGGTGTGTATAAACTTATCAATACCGAGACGCGTGGCCGAGTGGTAACACACTGAACCGTCATTCGGGAGAGCGGCATTCGATTCCCGCCATGGTCGACCATCCTGACAGAGGTTTTTCTTGGTTTCCCTCTGTCGTTCAGGTTGATACTGGGATGGTTCCTTGACAACAGGCCACGACCGACTCCTTCTCACCATCCAAAACACCTAATAAAATAACCTTTCATCTCATCATCCCATCATCTCATTCATCATCCACCGACGCCAATAGATCGTAGCCATCAGTGTAGTGCGTCGTTAAAACCCAATATAAAATGAAAAATAAAAAGATTATCAATTGACGACTCGCAGTGTGTCCCCCCCCCCCCCCCTCATGACGTCACAAATCATACCGTCCAATCAACAAGGCTGTTAGAAATGTAGTCAAAATCAAATATCCAATCGGGGTATCTTGAAATGACTACAAATAATATTATCCTACTGGCCTACTGTGGTTAAGAGTCCACGGGAGTCGATTTATCAAAATATCAGTTTCTTGGTGATAACTTTTGAACGGTATGAAATATCAAAATTCTAATACGCGAGAAACACAGATAATTATAATAGCTTCAAGATAATATAAGTAATAACTATGTAAGTCATGTCGCATAACTGATGCGTCGACAGCTAAAAAAAATGTGTTTTTTTAGCTGTCGACGCATCAGTTATGCGGCATGACTTGAATAGTCATAACTTATATTATCTTGAAGCTATTATAATCATCTGTGTTTCTCGCGTATTAGAATTTTGATATCTCATACCATTCAAAAGTTATCACCAAGAAACTAATATTTTGATAAATCGATTCCCGTGGACTCTTTAGCCACGCCTATTTCCCATTTTATTTCATATACAATCTCGCTATCTTACAACGCATGTGCGTCGTTTCCCCAGTTAGATGCAGCGTAGCAAAGACTTTCATTCACTTAGAGTAGAAAATCGTTTTTTTTTTGTTCTTTCATTTTATTTTGTTCACTACGCAGCATACAAGCTAGACAAAGTAACTAATTGACTTGAAACTTTTTCTGGATATTGATGTCAACACCCCCCCCCCCCCTCCCTCTCCCTCTCCCTCCCTCCCTCCCTCCCTCCCTCCCTCTCACACATATTATAATATGTTACACTCCATTTTATTCTCCATGTTTCACTGTTTCTTATTAGCTTAATTTATATTTAATTGGTTGTCGTTATAGCATATATCCAGTTAATTTTGTTTGATTATATATGTATCGGTAAGCCTTTATCTGGATATATTATATTCTTGGAAGTAATCTACATGTCAAGGTTTTATAAGCCACCGTATATGATTTATGATACCGATAATTATTGTGTGCTTAACGACCCCACCAACAGCTGTGTTATTTGGGGGTACGAATAAGCAGGTGATGATGAAACTATGAAGTGATGATAAGTGAAAGGACGATTACAAAAGCCCATGCCTTATACGGGGCTCGAACCCACGTACATCGGTGACTTCAGTTTCTGAAGCAATGCCCCAGCTGACCGAGCTACGGAGGGTGGCTTTTTTGATACCTTATTGGAATTATTATGACTTTGCATTTCGTTTTTTATATTTCGTTTTCATTTATCTCTTTTTAATTATTCGAAATGTATCGTATGAAATAACTTAATTGCTATTGAAAAACAAATTTATTTAGGTTGTTTTGAATATTGGAAATAGTTCATAATGAATCTCCGTTGCTTCTATATAGATAGTACAATCGATAGTTAAAATCCCAACCCTCCCTCAGTAGCTCAGTCAGCTGAGGCACCGCTCTAGAAACTGAACTCAATGTTAGCCGTGGGTTCGAGTTCCGCATAAGGCAAGGGTATCTGTAAAAGTATTTTCACTTATCACCACTTCATATAGTTTCATTTTTATTTTCATCTAGTTTTATTTTTTCAGTGACTTTTGTAAACGTTTTTATAAGTATTTTTTTTAAATATCGAATCGGAATGTCAGCACTTGAAGACTCCGTAAGAATTTTAAGAAATCATTCGTATAATTAACGTTCCACTATATCACTTTTTAATTTTGTGATCACTAAATCTCCTTATTATTTTATTCAATCCTATTTTGTTTTTACATTTTTTCTATTCGATCAGTTCCCTTTTCATGTATCAATATATAATATTTTCAATCTATTTCTCTATATTATTCTATGTATTTTTTATACTGATTGCTATCCTGTTTTATAATATAGTCAGGGACCAATAAAGGTTATTTCTTCTATCATATTTGTATTCGTATCCCCGTATAACCTAGCTGTTGGTGGGGTCGTTAAGCAAACAATAATCATGAACTTCCACCTTCGTATTCGTTTATGTATAACGTAATTATTAATTTATATGAAATCGTTCATTTTCCTTTATCTAAAAATATATTCAAACACTTGAGAATATGTTACTTCAAATTCAATATTGTTGTTTACAATTTAAATTATTTTTAAAAATCACTTTGAAGTTGGCAGTATTGACTGAACGAGTCATTAATTGAGCGCAATGTTGCGATAATGTTGTCAAGTTGGTGCCATTAACCACGCGTTACTCTTGGCAACGAAGCAAGTCGTTAAACACTGGGGAATAACAAGAGTCAACAGCAT
Source organism: Brachyptera risi (assembly GCA_964007535.1). Taxonomy (NCBI): domain Eukaryota; kingdom Metazoa; phylum Arthropoda; class Insecta; order Plecoptera; family Taeniopterygidae; genus Brachyptera; species Brachyptera risi. Next base: position 23,459,256 of record OZ023335.1, on the reverse strand, counting down.
AGTCAGGTATGACCGGTACATAATTGCAAGTACTTATGGTTTTATTTATAACCTGGGTTTTATTTATGTCGCATCGTTTATAAGTAAGAGCGTTGACCTTCTGTTAAATGTTTAACGAAATGTGGTTAGTCTTAACTGAGAGTTGAAGTGTGTATTTTTTTTTAGATTTTAACAACCTTATCCCGTTTTATTTTGAAAATAAGTGAGTGACATCTTGACAAAATCGACTTTTTTATTGTTCGCCTAACCACCACACTATGAGTCAGTTATTTGAGGCTTTATTTATTTATTTATTTATTTATTTATTTATGTTTTTGATCAAAATATTCGCACATACCAAGTTTTATTTTGAAAATAAGTGAGTGACATTTTGACAAAATCTATTTTTTTATTGTTCGCCTAGCCATCACACCAACAGTCAGTTATTTTAGGCTGTATTTATTTATTTATTCATTTATTCATTTATGTTTTTGATCCAAATATTCGCACATTCCAAGTTTTATTTTGAAAATAAGTGAGTGACATCTTGACAAAATCGACTTTTTTATTGTTCGTCTAACCACCACACTAAGAGTCAGTTATTTTAGGCTGTATTTATTTATTCATTTATTTGATCCAAAGATTCGCACTTCGTACAAACATAGGAAATATAAAAACTTACAACTAGATATAAAAATTAATGGACAGGAAGATAAGATTGAAAAAGACAATGACACATATGTGATGATGCAATGATTGTCTAGTGTGACTTTGAAGTGAGGAATTCATTGAAATTGCTTGAAGTTGTGATGTTTACAAAACCCCTACCTTATGCGGGATTCGAACCCATGCCCGAGCTGACTCAAGTTCCTAATGCAAAGCTTTATTTTTGTTCAAATATTCCGGTTACTCAAATGTGTTGCAACCAATTGATCCTAGAAACTCCATATCTGAGTTGAATACTTTGAAATATTTTGTGACAATGATTTCCGAACTTATATCCACTTGTGATGAATATAACCACTAGCATAAAAATCTATTCGGTTCCCTTTCTGTTGATTGGAAGGATTTCTCTCACATTTCGTCCAATTAGCCCGTCATTCTGTATAAAGGCCCATTCAAAACCAACTTTAACTCGAACTCAAACTCTAACTTTGAAAATTTAATTGAGTTCACAACAAAAAGTCAAAGTCAATGAATTCAGAGTCAAGTTGTTAGAGAGAAAAGTTCATTGAAAACACTGCCGCCAAAACGGTTGCCATACGGACACAGTATAACAACATTCATAAAAACAATGCATCATTTTTTTTGAATGAGAGAATTAAATATAAAAAAAAATATAATAGAGACATTATTTTGAAAAAAACTTTTTCGTAATAAAAAAATTGAGTATCAAGAGTTATATAAAAAATGTATTCGAGAAAAAAATACTTCCACGGACATACATAGTTTTTTTTTTTTTTTCAATAACATCGAAACTTGATACAAAATCATTGTTTCCCAATTAAGGCTATGGATGAAAAGTAGGATCGTTTGGACGGGGCACCACAAGGGCGATCTTACCACTCCATATTAATACATAGTACAAACATTAAAGTTTAAGTTTAAGTTTCGAATTAAAGTTGGTTGTGAATGGGCCTTAATGCTGATGAAATCAACTCAGTGTATCCTTACTTATCTCCTATTATAATTAGTAATTGTCACAACACTATGTGGTGACATATGGAACTGCAATAAGACTATACCCACTATTACTGGCATCTCATCTTGGCAAAAACAAGCCAGTTAATGTAATTACAGTTAAAGTTTAATAGGTTACATAAAAATGCATATCTTTGAGGTTAAACGCGTAGTCGTACTGACAAGGTGGATAATTTATTCTACTACGTGTAATGTCTTTGATAGGTTCTTGGTTGTGACTTGTGAGGAATGAAATAGCTCGACCAGTGAATAATTGAATGAGCGTAGCGAAGACTCCATCTCACTCTCATAAGGCTTTGTCTGTGTGTTTTTTTTTCTGTAAACATTGCACAGGTCGCACGGTTCGACTGATCGACATGGAACATTAGAAACTTGGAAATTTCTAGAAATTATAAATTTCTAGACAAATATAATTACTAGAAATTATAAATTTCTAGAAAATTTCTAAGAATTTTTCTAAGAAATAATCAAAATGGGGTGGTAAGATCGCCCTTGTGGTGCCCCGTCCAAACGATCCTATCTTTCATCCATAGCCTCAATTGGGGAACAATGATTTTGTATCAAGTTTCGATGTTATTAAAAAAAAAAAAAAAAATTTTTAGAAATTTCTAAGAATTTCTAAAAATTTCTAGAAAACTTGGAAATTTAGAAATTTAGAACTGTATAGTTTTTGGGTTATATTGGTTGGATCATTCCTGAGAAATATCATCTCAAAGTTTCTGAAGACTCTAAAAGATTAGGCTGGTGCGGAAAATTTTGAAAAATAAAATCTCCAAAAAAAAAATCTGAATGTGAACACAATAATAGTACACATTATTTTGCATAATAATCTGTAGGCCCCATACAATTCGAGCCAGCCGTTCTGAAGAAAATAATTTAATGAATGGTTTTTATTCAACAAATAGATAGAAATAATAGCAGAACCAATACTGTGATTCACTACCTTCAAGATTCGATATTCACCGATTTTTTTATAGGATTCAAGGTGTGTAGAATTTGCAACCATACCAAAGTCGATAAAGTGGCAAAGATAAAACTACTTTATATATAAATATATATATATATATATATATATATATATATATATATATATATATATATATATATATATATATATATATATATATATATATATATGTATACGTAAGTGAATGTAAACGTTCAGCATTATTTTGTGATTTCTTCGTAATTGAGTAAACCAGTATCATAGATAATCGAGCTATTAAATATCTCGATTATCTGTGCCAGTATAGTATCTAGTATCTACAGAGCCAAGTATTAGTGATTTATTGTATCCATATTTATAATAATAGTAATAAATAATATTTTATTTTAATTGTGACAAATTTTCATAACCTTTGCACGTTCAATATAATGTTGTCATACTAGTTAATTGGTGTGAAATAAAATACTTATAAATACAAGTACAAACTAATGTGACAAGTTAGTTGAAACTGTGTATATAATGTCAGTTCATCACACGGTCACATATTTCATTGCCGAATTTACATGTTATATAGGTCATGCCTTCTCTGTCTAGTTCTCTGTAACCCCCTGCCCTTATTTTTTTATTCTTTGATTGATTTTAAATTGTTTAATAAGACTGTTTTATTTTTATGATGATGGACAATTAGGGTTCGTTTAGTTTGATAATAAGTAACATGTTGAATACGCCGAGTGTGTGTTGGGACGGTTGTTATCTCACTCTCTCTCTCTCTTTCTCTCTCTCTCTCTCTCTCTCTCTCTCTCTCTCTCTCTCTATCCTCTCTCTCCTCTCTCTCTCTCTCCTCTCTCTTCTCTCTCTCTCTGCTTTTCTCTCTCTCTCTCTCTCTCTCTCTCTCTCTCTCTCTCTCTCTCTCTCTCTCTCTCTCTCTCTCTCTCTCTTTCTCTCTCTCTCTCTCTCTCCATATATATATATATATATATATATATATATATATATATATATATATATATATATATTTCTCTCTTTTTCTAATCGTTCTGTCTCTCTCTCTCTCTCTCTCACTCTCTCTTCTCTCTCTCTCTCTCTCTCTCTCTCTATATATATATATATATATATATATGTATATATATATATATATATATATATATATATATATATATATATATATATATATATATATATATATATATATATATCTTTCTCTCTTTGTCTAATCGCTCTGTCTCTCTCTCTCTCTCTCTCTCTCTCTCTCTCTCTCTCCAGGCTGTTCGAATGTGGGGAGTTGGCTGTGAAGTAGGCTAGTGGGTAGACATTATTTTATTCATATTGGGTTCAACGGCGCACTATAATAATAACTAAGATCTATTGGCGTCGGATGAATGATTAATGAGATGATGGGGTGATGAGATGAAGGTTTCTCAAGTATTGAGATAGATGGTGGGAAAGAAGTGATGGTGGCCTATATTGTGGGAACCATCCCGGCATCAGCCTAGACTACAGAGGGAAACCACAAAAAAAAAACTGTAAAGATGGACGGTGGCGAGGATCGAACCAGGTCCGATATGCCCCTTCATCTCATCATCCCATCATCTCATCAATCATTCATCCGACGCCAATAGATCTCAGTCATCATTACAGTGCGTCGTCAAAACCCAATATATAATGAATAATTGATATTAATTATTCGTAATCGCGCCTCATATTACTCCGTGCATTCTTGTTATTGTACAACCACCATGGCACTGCCTGGTCCTGTATACTTACACATGTGGTACTGGTTTTGGTGTCTGTCTGTTACTGAGATGAGTTATTACACGAGCTTTAGCGAGGATTCAATTTGACATACTGAAAAAAATTGGTGTTCGTTTTTATGTTTTTATTTTTTAATGTTTTTTTGTCGGTTCTCCACAGGTCAAACGGCTACAGCTATCATTTTCAAACTTTTTTTCATCATGGTTCCTCATCTAGCTTAGATCTGTATAGTTTTGTGGCATCATCGGGTGATAAGTTTTATTTTTATGAATTTTAGAAATTTCAAAAATACCCATTAGAATAACACGACAGAAAAAAAATTAAAAACATTTTATTTTCAAAAAAATTGAAATTTTGTGTGAAGTTGGATAACATCTTGATACACATTTCTGGATATTCTCAGTTTGATCGGGTCAGCCATTTTGAAGGAAAAATATGAAATGTACTAAATTGGTACCACTCGAAGCAGTTTTTACCCATTTATAACTAAAATGTTACCAAATTGGCGAATTTAGGCAAAAGTTTGGCGATGAAGTCGACATACTATTACTTTCCGCTCGTCTAACAACGCGTATATAGCGTTTTTCTAGTTACAACAATGTCAAACTATCGCATCTCATATGTATTTATTTACATATGGGTTAAGAGACCTCTTTACATCTTGCCTACCGGCTTGATTGCAGACGTTCGGGGCCCAAGTTGGCAACGGAAAACCAATCATCGTATTACCTTACAGTTTTCGGTTAGATGATCACTAGTATTCAATACGTGCTCGTACGAAGAGCTTTGATTCGTGGTATGTTTTCAACCCTTTCAAATTAATTGTCAAAAATCAACATGTTTCTACCTGTTTGTCATTGTTTTAACGATTTGTTTCAGAGTTATATAATATAGAACTATGATTTTTAGTGAACATAGAGGCACAGATATACTCATTGTTGTTTTATTGCAGAAAGAATTAGACTGATTGGTCCTACCGTTTACCCACCATGTGTTGGGAGCTAAAGGCCTGTATTGACGCTTTTCGCGTCCCCCTATAGGTTTTACTATAGGTTTACTATAGGTTTTACTATAGGTTTTACTCATGGGTTGTGAGATGTAAAGTAGCCTCTTAACGGCACACTGTATTGATGACTAGACGAGCTATTGGCGTCGGTAAATGATATATGAGATGCTTGGATGATGAGATGATGAGATGGATTTTTTATAAATGTGTTTTTGGATAGTGGGAAGGATTCGATTGTGGCTCGTTGCTAAGGAAACATCCCAGTATAAACCTGGACGACAGAGAGAAACCACGAAAAAAAAATTGTAAAGATGGTCGACCATGGCGGGAAGCGAACCCCGGAATGATGGTTCAGTGTATTTAACCACTCGGCCATATTGTCTCAGTCAAATGAATTAATTATTATTTCTGAAATTGAGATGAAGATTTCTAGTTTTCTCTAAAGTTAGGGAAATGAATTTTGTCAATGATCGTTGAAATCTGGTTTCAGAATTTTAATTTCCTTCCACAGTTGGATGAGCGTAGCGCAGTTTCCATTTCACGTGGGTCCCTACCAAAAAAAAAATGGGCTTTGTTTTCATATATTTTTTTTCTGTAATTTTGTGCGCGGCATACAGGTCAGGAAAAAATACCTATCGACTTGAAACTTTTTCTACGTATTTCTGTCATACCAGAATAGGCTGGGATTGTTTTTCAGAAAAATCGATGAGTAAGTTTTTCCGGAAAAAAATCGGAGAGTTTGAGAAATCCTCATAAAATAGCACGGATAGAAAATACTTGAAATGTGGAAAATTTTCATCAACTTCAAAATTTTCACTGAATATTGAAAACATAATTACGGATATTCAGTGACTTTCACAACATTCAGATGAGAGTAACAAAGAAAACGCAATAAAAGTATCCATTTTATTGAACGTTGGGATCGATCCCAACCTTCAAAAAAAGGTACCAAATTACCAATTTAGCACATTTCATGTTTTTTCTTCAAAATAGCACACCCAATCAAGCTGAGAATTTCCATAAATGTGTATCAATATGTAATTCAACTCCACACAAAATTTCAATTTTTTTAAAAATAAACAATTTTCTATTTTTTTTTCGCCGTGTTATTCTAAAGAGTATTTTTGAAATTTCTAAAATTCATAAAAATAAAAGTTACCATCCGATAATACCACAAAACTATACAGATCTAATCTAGATAAGGAAGCATAATGAAAAAAAGTTTGAAGTTGATAGCTGTAGCCGTTTGACCTGTGGAGAACCGACAAAAAAACATAAAAAAAACATAAAAACGAACACCAATTTTTTTCAGTATGTCAAATTGAATCCTCGCTAAAGCTCGTCTAATAATGTCCCAACAAGAACTTATTACCACTCCGAGTAAAAGTCACGCCTTCACTTTCACACCCCACCACTCGTGTGGTTGTCGTTCCTAGCGTCGTTCAGTTGGTACTAGGAAAACGCGGGATGCGCGTTGTTAGACGAGCTTAGGGGTATAGAAATCTAGAAAGAAAAATAATTTGTCAACCCAATCTACATCTACAGACCTTGGATCACTCCAAACGTTCAAAAACCTTACGAGAATCAGTTATGTCACGGCCTTCTTCTTCATTCATTTCAATCGTTTTGAATTAATTAGTGACACTTGTTGCTATAGATTTAATTGGTTCCCGTAATAGCCTAAATTGATGGGAGAATGCTTTATAAATGCGTTTTCTTCGTTATTTCTCATCCGATTGATGCGAAAAATCTCTCAAAATGTGCTTAATAGTTTCCTTTATATCCGGCGAAAATTTGAGAGGTCTTGAAAAATTTTGATTTTTCAAGTATTTTCCTCCGGGTTATTCTAATGGGGATTTTTGAAATTTCTAAAATTCATAAAAAAAAAGTTACCACCCGATAATGCCACAAAACTATACAGATCTAAGTTAGATGAGGAACCATGACGAAAAAAAGTTTGAAGTTGATAGCTGTAGCCGTTTGACCTGTGGAGAACCGACAAAAAAACATAAAAAAAAAAAAAAAAAAAAAAAAAAAAAAAAAAACCATAAAAACGAACACCAATTTTTTTCAGTATGTCAAATTGAATCCTCGCTAAAGCTCGTCTAATTAATAGATCGAGTGAAATAGGTCAATAGTCTCGTATGTTTACTTTATTCCACGAGAGATGAAGGTTCCGAGCGATCGTCTCCCCTATCCCACATCACTAGCGAGTGGGTGGTTCGAGCCTTCATATCTCTTGTGTAACTTTAATCCACGAGAGATGAAGGTTCCGAACGATCGTCTCCTCTATCCCATACCACTAGCGTACGGGTGGTTCGTGCCTTCTTTAGTGAATGCAAGGGTATGAGTTGGAATAATCTACTAACAATTGCAACTGCATGAAACTTTATCACAAAAAAACGACATTTGGTGGGTTGGGGTTTATTACCGCTGCATGCTTCTTGCACACCATGCACTTGTCAAGACAGACTTGACAGAGTGAGAGTCCGAAGGGTTAACAACTCTTGAAATCTGCTGTGGGCGTACACTTGTCATAAAATCTTCCTGAAATCCATTGAAATCTTCATGAAATCCCTTGAAATCTGAAATCTGGTGTACACTTGTCATGAAATCTTCCTGAAATCCCATAAAACGTGACATGAGAACGTTTTTTTCTCTCCAAATAAAAATATGAGAGACAGAGGGTGAGATTCAGAGAGAGAGAGAGAGAGAGAGGATAGAGAAAGAAAGAGAGAGAGAGAGAGGAGAGAAGATATTATATATATATATATATATATATATATATATATATATATATATATATATATAGAGAGAGAGAGAGAGAGAGAGAGAGAGAGAGAGAGAGAGAGAGAGAGAGAGAGAGAGAGAGAGAGAGAGAGAGGTATGCGATGTAGAGAAGGAGAGAAGAAGAAAGAGATGTGTATGGGATTAGGTGAGAGAGAGAGAAAGATATAAGGAGTAGAGAAAGAGAGAAAGAGAGAGAGAGAGAGTGAGAGAGAGAGAGAGAAAGAGAGAGATTATGTCATCCTTGCATGCGATTCTCAACCCGGATCGCATATATTACATTTAAAAAGATGTGGAAAACAATTTTTTACTCTGCTCTACACATTTCATTTGATATTTTTAATCCCATCAGGAATGACTCAGTATGCCAGATGTTGGGTTAGGTATGGCGTAACTGCGTAATTTGCCTAGTTATTATATTAGACCCTTGAACCGTACAGGCCACCTCAGACAAGTCATGTTCAGACATGCAAAAACCTTTCAGTGGTTTCCCACAGTCGTTCTTTTTATCATCCACATCGAAATCTATATATATATATATATAATATATATATATATATATATATATATATATATATATATATATATATATATATATATATATATATATATATATATATATATATATATATGTATATATATATATATGTATATATATGTATATGTATGGTATATATATATATATATATATATATATATATATATATATATATATATATATATATATATATATATATATATATATATATATATATATATATATATATATATATATATATATATATGTCTACATTTGTTTTTACAATCCTAACGTATTACCGCAACTGTTCTTTTTTGATACTTGGAACTACAATAATAGTTTTCAATTAATACAGGTTTTCATAGTTAAATTTCAATTTCAAACAATTTCATTCCACGCCACAATATACAATCAGGTAAATAAGAAAAACATGTTGATATACAATGAAAATAACAAGTAGAAACACCATTATTATGTTGGCAACTCAAGGAATACATTTGGCGACAACACATTTCTGGCGGTCGAATGAGGGTAGCAAAGAGGATGTATAGTAACTGTTGTAGTAGTACACATTCTAATATGAGATAATCTCGAGTGTTTTGTGTTGATGTATTATGTAAGTTATTTAAAAGTAGCGTTGAAGGACATGGTCATGTCTCTTCTCGTCTAATATCCGTACTCAATACAATCTACCGGCACGTTTAGCTCAGTTGGTAACGCGCTCGCGGCTTGTGATCTGGGAGGTGAGAGGCATATCCTTGTTCGATGTTGATGATGATTATTGTACACACCAACAGCTAGGTTATACGGGGGTACGAATGAGCGGGTGATTATGAGACTATGAAGTGATGATAAGTGAAAGGATGTTTACAAAAACCGATGCCTTATGCGGGATTCGAACCCACGCCCAACGGTGACTTCAGTTTCTGAAGCGGTGCCTCAGCTGACTGAGCTACCGAGGGTTGCATGATGATCATTGTGCACACCAACAGCTAGGTTATGCGGGGGTACGAATGAGCTGGTGATTATGATTGTATGAAGTGATGATTAGTGATAGGACATTTACAAAAACCGATGCCTTATGCGGGATTCGAACCCACGCCTGACTTCAGTTTCTGAAGCGGTGCCTCAGCTGACTGAGCTACCGAGGGTGGCATGATGATTATTGTGCACACCAACAGCTAGGTTATACGGGGGTACGAATGAGAGGGTAATAATGAAACTATGATGTGATGATAAAGGAGAGAACGTATACAAAAATGCATGCCTTATGCGGGACTCGAACCCACGCCCAACGGTGAGTTCAGTTCTTGAAGCAGTGCCAACCGAGCAAAAGTAAAAAAAAATGTACTTAAAAAACTACTTATTCGTAATATGGATAACTCTATTTGTTTTTTTTGTGCTCAGTCAGCTGAGGCAGTGCTTTAGAAACTGAGCTCACCGTTGGGCGATTGCCTACTTGAATACAAACACTACAAAGAACTACAAGAATACTAACTATATTATCGACACAACAAATGACCTCACCTTTTGTCACCTTTGACCTCCACACGCCTAGCCTAGCCTCTGAGTCAGATTAGCATATGTCAATACGGAAACATAACACTGGAGCCCCGCAGAGAGAGAGTGGTATAGAGAGGGAGAGAGAGAGAGAGAGAGAGAGAGAGAGAGAGAGAGAGAGAGAGAGAGAGAGAGAGAGAGAGAGAGAGAGAGAGAGAGAGAGAGAGAGAGAGAGAGAGAGAGAGAGAGAGAGAGAGAGAGAGAGAGAGAGAGAGAGAGAGAGAGAGAGAGAAAGAGAGGGAGAGAGAGAGAGAGAGAGAGAGAGAGAGAGAGAGGTAGAGCGAGATATGGATATAGAGTGCGAGAGAGAGAGAGAGAGAGAAAGAGAGAGAGAGAGAGAGAGACAGAGAGAGAGAGAGACAGAGAGAGAGAGACAGAGAGAGAGAGAGAGAGACAGAGAGAGAGAGAGAGAGAGAGAGAGAGAGCGAGAGAGAGAGAGAGAAGAGAGAGATATGGAAAGAGCGAGAGAGAGAGAGACAGAGGGGAGAGAGAGAGAGAGAGAGAGAGAGAGAGGAGAGAGACAGAGAGACTCACGTGCGACCTCGTTGCACACATGTGTTGATTACAACTGATTACAATGATGTGGTAATTAGCATGACTGTTGTGTCTGATCAACAATGGCCTGCTGGGACAATACACTTGAATTAGATTGATAGGCCTCGGTATTGAATTAGCATTCATTATCCATCAAAATGCATCTCCTGAAACGTTTCCAATGTTCAGAATCAGCTCACAACATAAACCTAAACAACAATACATCAACAACAACAACAACAACAACATCAACAACAAACAAAATGAATATCCAATCAGCAAGAACAAGCCAGCCACCCTCGGTAGCTCGGTCAGCTGAGGCACCGCTTCAGAAACTGAAGTCACCGTTGGGCGTGGGTTCGAGTCCCGCATAAGGCATGGGTTTTTGTTAACGTCCTTTCTCTTATCATCACTTCATAATTTCGCTATCATCCGCTCATTCGTACCCCCGCATAACCTAGCTGTTGGTGGGGTCGTTAAGCAAACAATAATCATCATTAGAACAAGCCAATAAACAGCAAGTAAAAAAATGTATTGTAAATGAAATGTGAATGATTTCAAGATTTCAGAAGATTTCAAGAAATTTCAGAGTGATTTCGCGGATTTCAAATGACTATCAAGAGATTTCATGAAGATGTCAATGGATTTGAAATGATTTCAGGGATTTCAAGAGATTTCAGAGTGATATCCCGGATTTCAGGGATTTCAAGAGATTTCATGAAGATGTCAAGGGATTTGATACGGTTTCAGGGATTTCAAGAGATTTCATGAAGATGTCTAGGGATTTGAAACGGTTTCAGGGATTTCAAGAGATTTCAGAGTGATATCCCGGATTTCAGGGATTTCAAGAGATTTCATAAAGATGTCTAGGGATTTCGAACGATTTCAGGGATTTCAAGAGATTTCAGAGTGATATCCCGGATTTCAGGGATTTCAAGAGATTTCATAAAGATGTCTAGGGATTTCGAACGATTTCAGGGATTTCAAGAGATTTCAGAGTGATATCCCGGATTTCAGGGATTTCAAGAGATTTCATGAAGATATCAAGGGATTTCAAACGATTTCAGGGATTTCAAGAGATTTCATGGCGATTGTATACCAGATTTTGGGAGTTGTTAACCCCTGGGAACAAACCACTAAACAGCAGGATAGAATGTTAACTTCTTATAGGCAAACTATCCCCCTTCTTCCAACATCATTCCAAATTTTTCACAACTTTTTCAAAAATCAATCATCCGAAGAGAATGAATGCATTGATAATTAGTTGTTTCGGACGAATTCGGTCGAGTCAGACTGCAGGGGAGCCAGATTATAATTACATTGTTAGAAAATGTATTCAATATGTTTTTAATTTGAAAATTGTAAACATCCTTTTCAAAATTGAATAAGTGAATTCGTATATAGGCGTACATGAACTTATAAATTAGTGGAATTTTTTAAAAAATACACTGCCGTTCATATCCACAAAATAGGCTGAAAAGCATCACTCATCGAAATTGGGATTATATATTTGTTGGAATGATCGAATTATGTAGATATTGGGAAATTAATTAATGAAATATTCAAAATACCCATAAGAATAACATCACAAAAAAAAGTGGAGATGATTTTCATCCGGAATAATTTGGATTCAGAAAGGCTTATATGATGAAGACAAAAATCGGAGGAACGGATTTAGAGGAGAAAAATCTCTTTTTGTCGAATTCTCCACCTCATCCTTAAACGCTAGAACAAATAGCGTTCTCCCAGTTTCAAATATATCGCAATCAAAGAAGTACTATTCATACATCACTACAGTCACCTCAAGTCATATATATAGCTAGACACGAAAGGTGTGACAGTCGCGACACTATAGAGGTCAGGTCAACCGACCAATTAACACCTCAAGTACCATTCAAGTACACTCGAATCTTTTTTAAAAGTCAAAAGAGAAACTTTCAGTTTTCAATGTTGGAGGATAGGCATAACAGTGCAAGAGACGTCAGTATTTTGAATTTTGATTTCGCCAGTACTGTACCAGGCACGTTATGTATTCTGTACTCAGGGATAGGCCCAGTATATTAGTGGAGGTTACTAAAAGACACCATGACCTATTATTCCAAGTAGGAGACCAATATACACTTACCGTCACATAAAGTAGTCTATAAAGACACATTAAAATAAATCCTCATACCGAGACGCGTGGCCGAGTGGTCACACACTGAACCGTCATTCAGGAGACCGGGGTTCGATTCCTGCCATAGTCGACTATCCTGACAGGGTTTTTTCGTAGTTTCCTTCTGTCGTTCAGGTTGATACTGAGATGGTTCCTTAACAACTGGCCATGACCGACTCCTTTCCACCATCCAAAACCCTTAATGAAGTAAACTTTCATCTCATCATCCCATCATCTCATTCATCATCCACCGACGCCAATAGATCGTAGCCATCAGTATGGTGCGTCGTTGAAACCTAATATAAAAAAAAACGGCATCACATTTCAGAAACTGAACGACGAGTTTTAACGAGTGAAGCCGATATTTATTCCCTTAACTCTGGAGAAAACTAGGAATCATCATCTCAATTTCGGGAATTACAATTAATTTATTCGTCCTCCAGGACCCGGCCTCTTTTCTGAGTCGTGACTTGAACATCACTCGATTCTGTTTTTGTTTTTGTTTTTGTCTCATGACGTTCTCATGACGTCATAACGTTTCATCTCAAAACTGGTCGAAAAATAGAAAAAATAGAAAAAAAAATGAAGATATAACAAAAATAAAAAATAGAAAATATAGAAAAAAAATTTAATTCAAAAATTGAATATTTACAAAAATAGAAAAGAATGAAGGAATAAAAATAGAACAAAAATGAGAATAAATATAAAAAAAATGAAAATAGAAATAATAAAAAAAAAAAATTATAAAAATAAGAATTTCAAAATTGAATTTTAAATTGATTGGAGAGCATAGAATTATCTTGGAGTTGATTGACTTTCTATTCAATCACACTGATTCGTGAACATAGGAAAAAATTACAATTTATATTAATTGCTCCATTTTTAGATGAGCGTAAAGCGATGATTCCATCCCACTCTTATAGGACTTTGTCTGTGTGTTTTTTTGTTTGTATGTTTTTTTTTTTTGTTTTTTTTTTGTAAGCACTCCACATGTCGCTCGGTTCGACTGATTGTCATGAAATGTGTTTGTACACGCAAACTCATCCAACTTGGAACTGTATAGTTTTTGAAATGAATTGGTTGAACCAATTTTGAGAAAAACCATCTCAAAATTTCTAAAAAAAAAAAACATAAGATCAGGCTGGGCAAGATAATTTGAAAAATAAAATCTCTCCAAATGAGATAAAATTTTCTATGAGTGTGTATACATGAATGATACACATTTTCACCATTTTGTATGCAATTTTAATCAGCCGTTTTGATGAAAAAAAAATGAACTGTTTTTATTCATCAAAATTAATGTATTATAGAAATAAAAGCAGAATTAAGTTGCCGAGATTCACTGCTTTCTAGACTCGATATTTGCTCAACAATTAAGTATTTTTTATATGCGTCAAGGTGAGTATAGAATACCAGAGTCGCTAAAGTAGCTAGGGTAGAACTACTTGAACGACTTTTATACCTTATTCATATATCTCGCTCATCTTACAACGCATACTGCGTTTGCGTAGTTATAAGAACCGTGTCCCCTTAACCACTGCGCTACATGTGCCAGTGTTACCATATACCTCCTCACCCATCTTACAATGATACTATATCGTTTTCCCACACACCATATCTCTCCAGTTGTACTTGATATTCATGAGAGACAATATGGCACATGCACTTCCATATATCCATTTCCATGCAGTATCTCCACTTGACTAGATTCCTTAAGAGGCCGCAGGCGCTCGTATTTCACGCCGCAAACTCTCACGGCCGTAATTTTTGTGATATCAATATGAGTGTTTTTGCATTCTGTTAGTAATTGAAAAACGAAGGTTACCGTAAATACAGAATTTTGAACCAATAATTTGTGATTTTTCAAATTCTTCAAATGGAAAATGGAAATATTTCCAATTTACGAAAACTTGGATACATATTTCTTAATACCGAAAAAAAACATAGAATGTAAAATATATCAGAAGTGTGAGCTAGGGAGTTAACGGCGTTTATGTGAATCTGAGTTCGGCGGGCTAGTCTATGGGCTGCGCCTAGCACACGATGCATGTTAATCTAGAGTCTGAAGCGAGCGAACAACGAGCCCGTGTAGAGCGCCTGCGGCCTCTTAAAACGCTGTTTAATATTCATGCCCAGCGAGTTGACTATTGATATATTTGATTAGGCTGAAGGCTGTGACGTCACCATGGCTCTTTACAGAGTGTCACCATTACCCATATAACATGCATTACAATAGCTGGGAAAACTACATAGTTTCTGCTGTGATAGGATGTTTTTTTAAATCATGCAATAGTATTTTATTACCGGCACAGTAGCTGAGTGGTTAGCGCACTTGCTTCGTGTGACCCGGGAGGTGAAGGGACATATCGGACCCGGTTCGATCCCCGCTACCGTCCATCTTTACAGGGGTTTTTTGTGGTTTCCCTCTCTAGTCTAGGCTAATGCCGGGATGGTTCCCACAATATAGGCCACGACCGCTTCCTTCCCACTATTCTTCCTATTACCCATTAAACCTTCATCTCATCATCCCATCATCCCATCATCTCATTAATCATTCATCCGACGCCAATAGATCTCAGTCATCATTACAGTGCGTCGTTAAAAACCCAATATAAAAATAAAAAAAATTTAAAAAGTATTGTATTCGAGCGCTTGAAGAGCGTATATCGGAATAAAATTGACTCGGTTGTGTGACATGGGTTTGGGTGCCCAACCTTACCCGAACCCTAACCACATTCCATTGAAGAGAACCCCGAAGCCCATGTCACACGACAGAGTCGACTTTATTCCAGTATACGCTCTTCAGCGTCCCTTTTTATTTATGTTTGATTCAAGCTTTTTTTAGTTGAAATACATATATTTTGAGCTCAATTTTGGCTAGGTTCAATGAAGTAAGGACTGCCTAATAGCTCTTTACAGAGTGGAATTTTTACTATCAGGTGGAATTTTATTAAATATTTTGGGGCCCAAGTAGTCAATGTGTTTCTGCCCAATTCGTTTATTTCTTTTGTATAAGTAGCCTATAAGTAGGCCTATATTTGTATTTATATTTTTGTTTTTGTATAAGTATATACACCTTAAAAATATATTGTAGTGTACTGTCAATATTATTGCTTGCTCTTCAATTTATTAGTTTTGTATATCTCATCGATTTATATAATACACACTTATTTTTTATTTCTCAGTTGAATAGATAACCTAAGATTAAAGATATAAATCTGTTAACTAAAAGCTCATAGATAACAAATTTATTCACTAAATCATTTGTTATTAATGACGATCGATAAAAATCTGATATACAACCCCAGCTCAACTGATAAGTATATAGCTACGTAAAAACGCGCTGAATAATCAATAGCCACATTTTTTCATTCATATATTCTGTTATCTATATGAGGATAAAAAGTACACATATGAAAACATGTTTTTTTAAGTAGTTTATCAAAGTTCATCGCATACCGACCCCCTTGGCTCATTCAATCAAGGCATTGCTTCAAAGACTGGATCCAAGTATTTCAAGTAGGCCTATATTACTCAGGATTATTGTAGATTGACGACCACCTCGAGATCAACTCTTCAAGCCGGTAGAAGAATATATAATTATCGTCCCGGAGATTTAAAAGAGAGCAACAACAGAAGTAGATTCAAATCCGAATTAAAGACTTACTAATTGAATAATTTATTTTATAGCCTAGACGAATATTTTTTATACAATTGATTTACTGACTAGGAAAACGCCATATATTGCGTTATTGGACGAGCGGATAGTAATAGTGTGTCGACTTTTATGGCCAAACTCTTGCCTACATTCTCCAATTGGGTGACATTTGAGTTAGAAATGTGTGAAAACTGCTTCGAGTGGTACCAATTTAGCACATTTTATGGTTTTTCTTCAAAATGGCTGACCCGATCAAGCTGAAAGTTCTCAGAAATGTGTATCAGAATGTAACTCAACTTCACGCAAATTTTCATTTTTTTTTTTAATTATTTTTTTTCGCTGTGTTATTCTAATGAGTATTTTTAAAATTTCTAAAATTCATAAGGAAAAAGTTGACATCCGATAACGTCACAAAACTATACAGATCCAAGTTAGATGAGTGATCATGATAAAAAAAAGTTTGGAG
>OZ023335.1:23424692-23434692 GCA_964007535.1 Brachyptera risi | reverse complement strand
TCTTTTGTTTCGGTAGCTAATTATAATGCTTAGTCTTGGTGATTGATACTGATAATGAAACTGACAATTGGTTACTGTGATGAGTGGTCGAGTGGCTAGCACAAAAAGCAAAAATTGGTTGAAAATGCACTTGAATATTGTTTAATTCTGTAACTAATGAATGTAAAGTGTTTTGCTGTTGTTTTGATAGCTAATTATAACGCTAATTTTGGTGATAATGAAAGCTGACTGAATTGGTTACTGTGATGAGTGGTCGAGTGGCTAGCACAAAAAGGAAAAATCGGTTTGAAAATGCACTTGAATGTTGTTTTATACTGTAATGAATGTAAATTCTGTCCTGCTGTTGTTTCGGTAGCTAATTATAGTGCTTTGGTGATAATGAACGCTGACTGAAGGTTACTGTGGCGAGTGGTCGAGTGGCTAGCACAATAAGCGAAAAGTGGTTTGAAAATGCACTTGAACGTTGTATTTTACAAGATAATGAATATGAAAACAAAAATCTGTTGTTTTGGTAGCTGATTAAAAGGCTACTTCACATCTCACAACCCATGAGTAAAACCTGCAGGGAACGATCAAAACAGGACAAAAAGCGTCAATACAGGCCTTTAGCTCCCAACACATGGTGGGTAAACGGTGAGACCAATCAGTCTAATTATTTTGCAATGAAACAACAATGAGTATATCTGTGGCTCTACGTTCACTAAAAATCATATTTTTCCATTAGATTACTCTGAAAAAATCGTGAATACAATGAAAAACAGGTAGAAACATGTTGATTTTTGACAATTATTTTGAAAGGGTTGAAAACATACCACGAACCAAAGCTCTTCGTACGAGCACGTATTGAATACTGGTGATCATCTAACCCAAAACTGTAAGTCAATACGATGATTGGTTTTCCGTTGCCAACTTGGGCCCCGAACGTCTGCAATCAAGCCGGTAGGCAAGATGTAAAGACGAAGACTGTAAGTCAATACGACGATTGGTTTTCCGTTGCCAACTTGGGGCCCCCGAACGTCTGCAATCAAGCCGGTAGGCAAGATGTAAAGACGAAGACTGTAAGTCAATACGATGATTGGTTTTCCGTTGCTAACTTGGGCCCCGCACGTCTGCAATCAAGCCGGTAGGCAAGATGTAAAGACGAAGACTGTAAGTCAATACGATGATTGGTTTTCCGTTGCCAACTTGGGCCCCGAACGTCTGCAATCAAGCCGGTATAGGCAAGATGTAAAGAGGTGTCTGCATTATCGACAGCTCTCTAGTAGATCCGACTTGTACTACGTACAAGTCAATAAATATAATATAAATAAATATACGTACAATTTTAATATATTAAAGTACAAATTTGTATAATATAATACATTATCACATAAAGCATTCATCATAAAACCCTGCAAAGCCAAAAACTGCTGGCTTGACTGTAGAGGAAGGGCCTATGATAACATATGTTTGAAGCATCGTGTTTTACTCCTACCAGAATGAAAATCAAAGATTAGGTCCAAGAGAAAAAAGGAAAGAAAACGATGATTTTACATGAACAAAATTATAATACAAATAATATTTGGTATGACAATTATTCCTTGTTATATAATACATTGATGTAAACAAGAAAATTAAGAATTGAGTAACAGATTTTTTTAACAAAGGTTTCATAATAGAGTATTTGTCAAGATTTTTTATTTTTTTGGTTTTATTAATTTCAATGTATACTGATTGGATATTGCCACAAAGATCTATATTCCTGTTTGATTATCATTCAGATATTTCATACCGTCACCGATTCAAACTTATCAACAAAACTTATATATATTACT
Organism: Brachyptera risi; assembly: GCA_964007535.1. Taxonomy (NCBI): domain Eukaryota; kingdom Metazoa; phylum Arthropoda; class Insecta; order Plecoptera; family Taeniopterygidae; genus Brachyptera; species Brachyptera risi. The sequence goes on along the minus strand of OZ023335.1, from coordinate 23,432,878 downwards.
ATAAATTGTATAGTTCATGCATATTGAATTAGTACAATTCAAAATGCAAAACATCTATCTGAATAAGTCGATAGTAAGTCGTATTAACAATAGGTATAAATGTAATCTATTAATTACTTTGTAATCACACCCTTGGTTTGAAATTCAAGAAACGTATCGTTGATATAGTCAAGAGCGATCAATCGAGATAACAGGCGAATTAATTAATTAAATCAATTAAATTGGTAATTAATTATATAATTATGTGCACTTTCTAAGTTTAGATCAGTGTTCAAACAGCAGTTGTACAGATTGTAGATTATTCCTTCCTTAACTTGTTCCAATACAAGTTACAACAATAGAGAGATCTAGAGAAATGCACAATTTTATATTTATTTAGACGAACACGTCGAAAACTAATTTTACACACTGAAGAAAATTGGTTTTCAAAAGAAAGAAAAAAGAAAAGAAAATGAAAAAGAAAATGGGAAACATCGGAACCAATCAAGGTTCATTTTTTTTTTTTGTGAAACCTCGATTTTGTTATACCGCGCGTTATTAATGATTTTTTCCATGGAATCACAATTTAAAAAAATATATATCATCGAAATTCGATACAAGATCCTTTTTTGGTTTCTGTTTTTTTGTATAACATCGAAACTGGATACAAAATCATTGTTACCCAACTAAGATAATGGATAAGAGATAGGATGGTTTTTAAATGGGGCACTATACAAGGGCCATAGCCTTAATTGGGGAACAATGATTCTGTATCAAGTTTCGATGTTATTAAAAAAAATATATTGTAAGTTGTTTGGATGAGAAATAGAAATAGGTGCCCCAATCAACCAACTTACTACTTCAACTGAAGTCTCTCTGGGCGTGGGTTCGAGTCCCACATAAGCCATTGGCTTATTTATATATACGTCCTTCCACCATCACCTGCTCATACCATACACCACATAGCCCAGCTGTTGGTATAGGGTCTTGAAGCACGATTATTAATGGAAAAAATACAAAATATCTGTGACAAATGCATACTCACCAGTTGAGTGGTTTTACATAGTTTTCCTTATTTGTGTATGTAAAGCATAGTTTCATGTCGGACGCTCCCATTGTTGTGTGTGGTTGTGTGTGTGCGTTTGATGCAATACGTAACCTTGGACAGCAGTGTTATGTCACACAATGCTGGAGAGAGAGAGAGAGAGAGAGAGAGAGAGAGAGAGAGAGAGAGAGAGAGAGAGAGAGAGAGAGAAGAGAGAGAGAGAGAGAGAGAGAGATGTTTGCCTGTATGACTAGCTAATCTGTGGTAGACATGATGACTACGTGGGTAGGAGAGCGAGCGATCTGAGATGACCAATCCACTGTAGTAGCACTTCTCTCTTGAAGCCATACTTCGTATGGTCATTAGAGAGTTTTTACATATTGTTTTTTTCCGTTCCGGTAAACATAGATGAACAAGACAGAACACACCTAACCATGTCGTTGACGACTAGCTCACGTGACTTACCGGGACGTAAAAAACCGTGCAACCGTGTTACTGTAAATCCGTCCAATGAACATGACAGATGAACAGTGCTGACCAGTGGCTAGCACGCTGAAGCGTCATTCAGGAGACCGGGGTTCGATTCTTGCCATGGTCGACTATCCTGCCTCTTTTATACGACGCACAATACTGATGGCTACGATCTATTGGCGTCGGTGGATGATGAATGAGATGATGGGATGGGATGGGATGATGTGATGAAAGGCTATTTTATTAGGTGTTTTGGATAGTGGGAAGGAGTCGGTCGTGGCCTGTTGTTAAGGAACCATCCCAGTATCAACCTGAACGACAGAAGGAAACCACGAAAAACCCGTCAGGATGGTCGACCATGTCGGGAATCGAACTCCGGTCTCCTCAATGACGGTTCAGTGTGTTACCACTCGGCCACGCGTCTCCATGACTATCCGGTTTTTTTCTGTCATTATGTTCATACTGAGATCTGATATTTGGAAGGAAACGGTCGTGGTCTTGTTGGCAAGGAAGACCGTAAGACCACGACCGGGACCTTCCAAATGTCAAATCCCAGTATATAAACCTGATCGACGGAAAATAAGTACGAAAAACCTCTTGTCAGCATGGTCACGCAAGACGAGAATCGAACCCCGGTCTTCTAGATCATAGATGACGATTCAGAGTACCTACTGGTCCAAATCTCAACCTTTATCTCGTTTAAATAATCAACTCAAATCGATAACAAATCGATAAATATATTTGTAATTGACCACTAGTGATAGGCGTGGCTAATCGCCAGGGCCACCTTGATCATACTTCATGTGTGAAATTAGAGATACTCTGATAGTTGAATGTCAATTTTCCCACATAACAAACAGCCCATTTGATTGGATGTTCTGTTTTGTGACGTTTGTGGGCGGGTCAATCACTAGTCGTCAATTATACTTAAAATAACGAAGCTAAAAATGAGTTATTGTAATGTTTAAAGATTTTCGTAATTATGTTCGAAACCTTGAATGAGTTTTACACAAAAGCGTATGATTGGGTGTTCACACGAGAATTTCAAAATTTCGTGTGAGATTAGGATAATTATATATGGAATGATATGTACTCGAGATGAATTATGTATATTGGAATTGTTTTCATACACAGTATTCATGTGGTAATAGTAGGCCTACGAATTTGATTTATTCCCATTCAGACTTAACCAGAATATCGGAATATGTAATGAACCTATGATAATTCACATGAAATATGACGAATTGTTTGTAGATATCATTGAATTATTCATTACGTATTAAATATTTCTTTGGTATTTCATAAATACAATAGAACTGAAGCAAAGATCTATTTTCTTGAAATAAAAATATCACGATTATTATATATATATATATGTATATATATATATAATTATATATATATATATATATATATATATATATATATATATATATATATTTATATATATATATATATATATATATATATATATATATATATATATGTATATATATATATATATATATATATATACACACACATATATATATATATATATATATATATATATATATATATATATATATATATATATATATAGATAAATGTATATATATATATAGATAAATGTATATATATATATATATATATATATATATATATATATATATATATATATATATATATATATATATATATATATATATATATATATATATATATATATATATGTATATATATATATATATAAATTTCCATATATCTATATATATATATATATATATTTATTTATATATATATATATATATATATATATATATATATATATATATATATATATATATATATATATATAAATATATGTGTATATATATATATATATATATATATATATATATATATATATATATATATATATATATATATAAATATCTATCTATCTATCCATATATATATATATATATATATATATATATATATTATACGTTATATGCTTTTATATTGTTTTCATCATTTTTCAAATCTTTATATTTAATGTATTCTATCATTATATTTATCATCCTCATTCAGTTTTCCATTTAATTCTATATTGTACGTAACAAAATATATTTTTCATTCCGTCTCCACAGATTTGTTGTAAATTATTTATTCCATTGTTACACTTCGAATCACACTGTATAGCAACACAATACACCACATCTCTATCTATTCATAATTAAAATCATCAACACATTTGAACCGATGTTAATTATAATACGTGCTCACATTTAGCCTATTCTGTAAATACGCTTATATGGTGAATATTACACGCTCCGAGCACACTAGGATATAGAACATAATAACAAAAGAATAATAATAGAAGCTATAACAAAAAAAAAAAAGATGTATATAATTTAATAATATGCTGTAAGTTTCAACAAATGATATGAAATAACCGGGCTTTACATCACTGTTTAAAATAATTTCACTATTACCATTCTAATTGTATGTTATCTTTATCAGATTGGTCACACTGATGGTTCTGAGTTCTGTTTTTTTTTTATTGTAAGGTTGTTCAAACTGATGTGTTGATGTAGGTCAGTTGGTGTGCGTGTCCAGCTGTTAGGTCGGATTTCCTATTTCCGGTCAAGAGAACAAAAAAACAGCTGTCAAAGTGTCAGATGGTGATGGGTTTTTGGGTTACGCATGAATGGGGTTTTGTATTGTGCGTTTGCAAGTACAGTGCGTATAGAAGTTCGAGTACTTTTATGATTTAGTGTTCTTCTTTTTTTTTCACCGATTTTTACTTTTTTTTTTTGTTCTCATTTTTTACTCGTGTCTGATGAAATAGGCCTACACAAGAAAAGTTATAGCTAAAATGGATGAATGGATCTATTAAAATAAAATGAATGTATATATCCACAGAATAAAAGGGTGAATATGAAAGAAAAGAGAAAGAAGTATAAAAAAAAATATGAGAATTGAAACTTTGACAAGTGGCTAGAACGCAGTACCGTCATTCAGGATACCAGGGTTCGATTCTCGCCATGGTCGACCATCCTGACTGGGGATTTTATTTGTTTCCATCTGTCTTTCGAATCAATACTGGACGGTTTCTTAAAAACAGGCCACGACCGACTCCTTCCCACTATCCAGAAACCTAGTAAAATAACCTTTCATCTCATCCCTTAATATCATATATCATTCATCGATGCCATTAGATCGTAGTTATTTGAGAATTAAAAATATTATTATTATTATTATAATTATAATGTTTATCTCATAGGAACTTACTGCAGCTATGAACAAGTATTGCTTCTGAAAGAAGTAGTTGCCTTTTCAATCCTGATTGACCATTGTAGATCGTCCGCCCTCGTGATGTCACAAAATATAAAAACCAATCAAGTGGACAGTGAAGCAGGGAAAATGGGGAAATAACCAGTCAAGGTATCTAAAATTTCCCCTGCTTCGTATAAGTCACGCCCATCTACAATGATCAATTGTCATCCCAAAAAAAATCTTCATTTTGTTTTCCATTAATTAACCAATTTTGTTTCTTTCTGGCTCCCTATTCCTTTTTTTTTCTTCTTCGAGAAAAACATGAAGCCTAATTCTCAATTTACATCATTATTTCACAAATCCACTCCTCATTTTTAAATTTTTCATTTTCATAATTTTCCATTTCTCAATTTTTAATCACCTTTATACTAAATTCGAATTGAATTAAAATTAATACAATCTCGAAATTATCAGATAAAATTCACCTGTTCATTTTTCAAATTAATATTGTATCAATTAAGTTTGAATAAATTATATTATTTATTTGATGAATATATATTTATTTGTTGTCCGACTGTAGTTTTCCGTCCAGTGTATGTGTACACAATGGACTATGCGTGTTCCTTATCTGCTAAAACCGTCTCATTCACTTGTTATGTTAAATCCCAGAACTAAATTATTTAACAAACTGACTCCGTCCTACATTTACTAGTGATACCGATCAGAGAGATCAGAACTGTAATTCCACTCGGTTGACACAACATATTTATAAACCTCCACTATATATACATTATACTACTTGGAGCCGGTTTTACTAACTGATAATTTGGTTTTAATCAGTTAATTATTTATTAGGGAACAGAAATAACATACCTAACCAAGGGTGATGATAATTTAATTCGCTAATTGTTGCTTAATTAAACAAAACATCATTTGTTGAAAAAGATAGATATATGCCACCCTCGGTAGCTCGGTCAGCTGAGGCACCGCTTTAGAAACTGAAACTTCGCATAAGGCATGGGTTTTTGTTAACGTCCTTTCATGTATCATCTCATAATCACTTACACATTCGTACCCCATATAACCTAGCTGTTGGTGGGGTCGTCAGGCAAACAATAATCACATAATTGTCAGATGTGTATCTAACATTATTATATTATTATTATATATTTATTGTTATTATTTATCACATATACCTTTTATTATATATATATATATATATATATATATATATATATATATATATATATATATATATATCATTATATGAATATATTATGTAGCTTATAAGACAAAGCTATCGAGAAGACTTGAAGGAGTATAACCGATTAAAACGTTAAACGATCAAAATGAGCGGAGATGAAACAGGAAGGTAGTGCATGACATAATAATTTTATAATCATTTTGTGTGTGAGGCTTTCTATTATATTTCATATACATATTATTATTATTATTATTATTATTAAAGGATCTTTATTGCTGGCTAAATTTGGCAGAGCCGTTCTTACATTGGACCAGTTCGAAACATAATTCACATAAATATCAGGAAAAAAATCGAATACACAGAGAATACTACAAAATACAGGAGGATACATAGATACATACAGTTGTCGTACACACAGAGATACACAAATATTACGTAAACTTACAACAAATTCACTGTTACAATATAATTATAATTTTTTAGTTCCAAGTTTTTTTTTGTTTTTTTTTAAATATGCCTATCGCTCATCCTACAACGAATGTATAGCGTTTTCCTAGTTGATACGTTTATTCACGAAGAAGAAGATCGTCTACCAAGTAGAAATAATGCCGTGAACACTTCTGAAAATTATATTGTACAGCTGTCAAGGATATAACGCTTTTGAAAGATGCAGTTGCATTTCTTGTTATAAATCTAGTCCTAAAAATCATGATTCTCTGAAAATTACTTGACTATGCATCTAGATCGGTGATTTTTATTTTTTCCATGTTGGTAGACGACTTCATTTTTTCGTTATTACAAGTGATTTGCAATATCTTTTATTATTGGTGGGGGTGCCGTGTTTTTTTCAAACATTCAAATATTCCAATATTTCGGGATTTTCATATTTTCCCAAATCGTAAAATGAGAATATATCAATATCAATCAATATTGTCCACAATAATGAATACTGATCATTTCAGTTTCAATTTTAAATATCATCAACTTTTTAAAATTTGTTGAAACGCTAGAAAATAGGTATTTCAAACGCTCGAAATACTTGTAAGCCATTACACATTTTTCCGGTACTCCATGTAACTTGATTTCGGTACAGCTTTTGAAACTATTTCCAATGAATCACATATCATTATATAATTGATTCAAACGCGTGCCATTTGATTGATTTAACGTGCTAGTCACTCGACCGCTCGTCTCAGTACCGTATTATATCCATATATATATATATATATATATATATATATATATATATATATATATATATATATATATATATATATATATATATATATATATATATATATATATATATATATATATATATATATATATATATATATATATATATATATATATATATATATATATATATATATATATATATACATATATATAAATATATATACATATATATATATATATATATATATATATATATATATATATATATATATATATATATATATATATACATATATGAATATAAACTATAAACTAATACTATAACAAAACTAATATATATATATATATATATATATATATATATATATATATATATATATATATATATATATATATATATATATATATATATATATATATATATATATATATGTGTGTGTGTATATATATTTACAACCAATAAACCCATGTTCATTGCCTTCACCACAGGTGGTGATGATTCACGATCGATAACTCTCAGTCTCATAGTGTAAGTGTCATGAGTGTATAATTACTGTCAGTCATAAAGAGTTATCATCCTCTTTTGTTACCTCGTTACATGTAACAGAAGTGACATTAACGTGGCGTGACCGCGTGATTGAGTCGTGACTCATTGCTACCAATACGACGAACAAAAGAAAAAATTATTATTTTTCAGTTTGCAATCAGTTGGTATATAACGGTAGTCGGATGATGAGGTGATTGTTGGTAACGGGGGGATAAAGTCGTAGCTATACTAACTTGAGGAAAACATAGATTACACTGTTAGGTTGTTTTTTTCATTGGGTTTATATTGTTATCATTTATATTATTGTTATTTATATCGTTATTATATTGGTAATGTCCGGATTTATATCACAGGAACGGTTTTCACTCATAATGTGTCCCGGACTTTCGGAAACTGAAATACTTTTATCTGCGGCGGAAGATTATGGTCACAGACAGCGCAGTTCTGGTGTTGAAATTCATTGGTTTTAAATAATTAAAATGGGGTGGTAAGATCGCCCTTGTGGTGCCACGTCCAAACGA
>OZ023335.1:23417192-23419692 GCA_964007535.1 Brachyptera risi | reverse complement strand
TCGATTCATTGTTTTTATCCAGTTCATATGTAGATCAACATCTTATTTGGACCCCCCCCCCCCCTCCCCGGCAAGAAAAAAAATCGTTGTGTTTATCCAAGTATTCTCCATGTTCAATTTTCTATACATCTCATTATTTTCTATCTGAAACTTTTTTTCCATTTTCATTCAATAGATTCCAATTACTTGGAAAATTTGGAGAAAGAAAATGATGAATAAAACCACGTATAGAAAGTGCCATTCAGAGATGCATGGAGATCTGTTTTTACGCTCATTCAACATCCTTCCCGAGTTATGACACATTACATTCACGGGTTCACTCAAGACGTCCCTAGTCTCCTTAGGGAGAAAAGTTCCCACCTGTGTGATTCCACAGGTATAAATGATCATAATACTAGAACCATGCAAGATACAAAATTCACAAATATATCATCTGTGATGCAAATAATATTGGTCGAAAATACTAGCGAGTCAAATTTTTAATAACTAGGAAAACGCGGGATGCGCGTTGTGAGATGAGCTTAGAAGTATGGGAATCTAGAATGAAAAGTAACTTGTCAGTTCAATTTACATCTACAGACCTTGACTTACTTCGAACGTTCAAAAACCTCACCTGCAACTTGTTGATATTTATAGTAACCTGCAACCTGTCGCATAAACACTTTGCAAAACCAATTGATCCAAATATTCAATAAAATGTACACGTTTATTGCGTTTTCTTCATTATTTCTCATTCGATTGTTGTAAAAATCTCTGAAAAGGTGTATAATAGTATTTTTCATATTCTGTGAGAATTTGAGATCTTTTGAAAAATTCTTGATTTTCAAGTATTTTTCCTCCGGGTTATTCTTATGAGGATTGTCCAAACTTTCTGATTATTTTCCGGGAAAACCTTCCGACCGATTCCTCTGAATAACAATCCCAACCTATTCTGGTATGACACCAACATTCAGAAAAAGTTTCAAGTTGATTGATTAATTTCTCTGACCTGTATGCCGCGTAAAAAAGATTTTCTACATTTGTTAGATGAGCGTAGCGAAGCTTTCCATTTCACACCCTGTAAAAATGGGTGTGAATTTTTTTTTCAGGGTGTGAAATGGAAAGCTTCGCTACGCTCATCTAACAAATGTAGAAAATCTTTTTTGAGTCACCAGTAACACTCGTTATTTTCACCATCAAGTTTCACCTCGCAGCATACCGTTACATACAAACAACACTTAACATTGTGATTGTCCATTATATTTATCGACATTATTCTACATTCATTTCTATTCATTTTTTCATCTCTATTTATTTATTATTATTTTTAATTATTTATATTTATTTCATTATTTAATATTATAAAAAAATATAAATACATTTATTTCACATACATATTCATACATATATACATAATATATATAATAATATATATATATATAATATACATACATATATTTATTTCGTATGTGTTTTTATACATTTATTTCGATTTATTTTTTTTTTGTCTTTTATTTTTTAATATTTTCAATTATTTATATTTATTTCATTATTTCTGCACCGTGTGAAGCAGTTTCACTATACAATATACTCATCCGGAAAGTCAGTACGAACGTTTATATGGTACGTTGACACTGAAAATGTTACAGTGTGGGTGGGTTCCCCTTGGACTGATTCTTCATTATTCTGAAACTAAAGTATGAATGAACATAAATAAAAATATTTAATATAGTAAAAATATCTAAATCAATCAAATAAGCATTTACATCAATGTTTTCTTTCATAAAATAGATTGATTCAATAATTATTAAATCCTTCATGAAACCACACGTTGTTTTTGCACACGGCACGCTCGTTAGTCACCTGCAGTGACGTCACTAACTCCTTGGATAATCACGCAAATTAATAACACCAACATTCAACTGGAGAACAACAAGAATGTCATACCTAAGAATAGTCTACTTTGTTTGTATTTATTTTTTCATATTAGGTTTATCGTCGCACTTTTTTTTATTGTCTCAAGAAAAGAATACCAAATACCTGAACAATCTCAAGAAAATCTACAAAGCCTTTGAAAGGTTTGTCTGTAGGATGATAAAATAATATACCGAATTAATTAACACAAATGACTAGTGGAGAACAATAGATAATTACAAAATATACTACATTTTGTCAACTTTTTTTTTTTTTTTTTCTTTAATAACATCGAAACTTGATACACAATCATTTTTCCCCAATTAAGGCTAATTAATGTATTTTATTCTGTCAACTGAGAATTATTGAATGTAAATGAGGAGAAAAGAAAATTATACCAATTTTCAAAAAATGCTGCTTATGAAAACAGAAATATGAAAAACAAAATTGAAACAGAAATTATATCACAAGGGAGACAAATTTGATACATGAAAGAGGAGAGATTCAAAAACATATCAACTTAAATTATTCAGCAACCAATATTTTATTTTTTTATTTATTTATTCAATAATTCCTTTAACCCTCTTCCGGGGAAATCGGAATGGCT
>OZ023335.1:23365434-23416992 GCA_964007535.1 Brachyptera risi | reverse complement strand
GAGACGGTCGATCGAGACCTGATGTGGATGATAATAATAACAGGGTTTCTTCTAGATTTAGATTAGTTTTCTTCGAACAATAAGAATGTCGTGTGGTGATTTCAAATCTCATTAAAAACACATCAAGTGTCTTTTGTTTAGCCTCGAATTTTAAATTTTGACGATTTTTTTTTTCAGATTGTTAGGACCAAATACAGCTAGCATGATGTAGTGAGTGATACCAACCTACTTTATTATTTTTTTTTTTTTAATAACATCGAAACTTGATACAAAATCGTTGTTCCCCAATTAAGGCTGTGGATGAAAGATAGGATCGTTTGGACGGGGCACCACAAGGGCGATCTTACCACCTCATTTTGATTATTCAAAACTAAACTAAATTATTTTTAAAACTTTAACACCAGGACTGCGCTGTTGGTGACCATAATTTTTCGCCGTAGATAAAAGTCTTTCAATATAAACACACGAATGTTGATATCTTCCACTTTGAACTAAGTATCTTGGGCAATGATCACTTATTTCCATTGACAGCAGATGTAAAGTTCATCATTATACAAAATGCACAAATTAAATTAGTGATAGGCCTATAATGTTATAATTAGGCCTATCGCTCTACCAATTAATGGTCGTGGCCAATTAGTACTTCATCCAACCATTTGCTTCGAGGACTGTGGGAAACCACGAAAAAACAAGTCGGGATGAATTATTATATTATAAAAATGACTTCATTATAGTATAAAAAACGCTTCTTGAAAGTGAAATATTTCAGGAGTCAGAATCTGAGTTCCAGGGTCCCAATTGCCTGTAGCGCCACCATCGCTTCTCTATATTGATTGTTTTATCCCGTACAGTATGGAGTCAGGGACCGATAAAGGTTTACATATAAAGTCAGGTCAATACATATACGATGGAGATATTTTCGCTTTGAATAGTATACAATAAGTTTACGGTCAATATTTTCCAAACAGATTGTTTAGATAGAATCAGCTGTTCACAGGCGTAACGTTACATCATCTTTTTAACAACAACAACAAAAAAAACACCGAGTTAAAAGTCTTCACAAAAGTCGAGTTAAAAGCCAGGCAAACGAAGGAGAAAGATGCGGAGAAGGAGGAGGAGGAGGAGGAGAAAGATGAGGAGAAGGAGAAGGAGGAGGAGAAGGAGGAGGAGAAGGACAACTGAGCAAATAAACCGAAACAACATGAACAGAGTTGGTATTGGGGTAAGGTGATACAAAGAATAGAAAAAAAGAGCGATAAAAAAAAAGTTGACGAGGAGTGACCATTGTAAAGTGTTGGTAGAACGAACCGGTCGAGAAGAAGAATAGGTCTAGTATAAGAAAATTGTACTCTCATCCTTTTGAGACATGTTACAAGTATTTTAGTCATTCTTTGATCCCCCCCTCACCCCCTCACCCCACCCATCTCCATTTGACCTTAATTATCCGAACCTCTAATTCTCTACTCTATTGCCCCAGGATCGAGACTTTTCAGTATACAAATATAGAACTTGTTTTGATAATTTAATCACTCAATTAGTAAATATTTTCAATAATTATGTTCATTTATTTGCATTCGTTCTTTCATATATTCAACAAATGATGAAATGATGCATAATAATATATACTCATAGGTTCCGTTTTACGAATATAAATATTTTGATTGGGCGATGATTAATGGATTGGCTTGTTATTACACTTGGTTACCAATGGTATTTTTGTATCTTAATTAATAAATTAGCTTAATTAACACATTTTTATTATTTATTATTGGTAATATGTGGTCTTATTGAAATAAACAATATTTATTGTTCTTGTCCAAAATGAATAAACTTGAAATCAACTGAAAATATTGCACAGAAGACAGCTTAGAAATCTTCTTGTCCATATATGCTAATGTTGAATTAAATAGTTGTAAGCAGAAATAACGGAACGTATATTTTGTAAAACAATAATTACCAATTATGGCTATGAGGATGAGTTCTTGGTTGTTTTGAGACTTCGAGGCGGTCATGTCATCAAACGATACACAGGCCTATTCAATTGAAATATCATCTATATATATATATACATATATATATATATATATATATATATATATATATATATATATATATATATATATATATATATACTATTCATATATTTATACATAAATATATATATATATATATATATATATATATATATATACTATTCATATATTTATACATATATATATATATATATATATATATATATATATATATATATATATATATATATATATATATGTATATATATATATATATATATATATATATATATTTATATATATATATATATATATATATGTATATATATATATATATATATATATATATATATATATATATATGTATAAATATATTAATAGTATATATATATATATATATTTATATATATATATATATATATATATATATATATTACTGTTATTTGGGGTGAGAGTATAATTAATTTCATGGAAGTTTCCACCACGGAATAAAACTGTGTTTTTGTCCTCACAGGTCAAAGATCAAATAATCACGTGCTAGCTTCTTCTTTTATTGAGATTCAATCGTGTTTAGGGGGGCCAATATAAATATATGGGTAAAATAAATAGTTTCATGTCCTTAGTTTTAATACAAACAATCAGTCATTACAACGAAGACTCGAAACAGCCAAACTGTGTTGATAGTTTCTGTTTTTTTCATATATATATATATATATATATATATATATATATATATATATATATATATATATATATATATATATATATATATATATATATATATATATATATATAATCTCAAATACTAGTCGACTCAGTTCAATCCATTACCATCTGTTCATGAATGAAAATATACCCTAATTCCCTCTATACCTTAACCTTATTACCATGTCCCTTCGTGTATGTATGCCTCACTGTTTATCGTTCCATTATTCTCCACCCAGCCCATCTGTACCCTGTCATATATAGGCCCTACCAGCTGTAGAAACTGCAGTAAGTATCGTGTAAAACTTTGTTGTCCTACATCTCGTCCTTTAGATCGTCACCATTAGGTATATCATCGAATTCAGGCAATGTATAGTATCGTTGGATGAACGTAAGCGAAAACTTCCATTCAGTTCAAATAAGTTATTTCTCTATTTTGTTGTTGTTGTTGTTGTTGTTTGTTGTTGTTGTATTCTTTGTGCCTGCTCTCTCTACAGGTAGAACCTCTTCCACCTGATTTGTGTTCTCATTTTCAAAATTTAGAACTGTATGGTTTTAGGTAACAATCGTTCAATTGGGTCGTGATGAATTTATGATTGAAATTTTCAAATTACCCATAGGAATAACTTGATTGAAAAATAATTGATGCAAAAGAAAATAATGTAAAAGAATAAATTTAGAAAAAAATAATTCTTTCCAACGCATCAGATTGCTGAAAACACAGAATACCTATATACAAATCTACTGATGAAAATATAATAATTAATATATTAAATTTTAATATATAATATATAAAATATTATTTCAAATATTATTATCATTATCATTTTGAATATTACTATCATTATCATTATTCCAAGCTATTAATTCCATTTCTCATCCCACAGATAAGCCTTTTTGGCTTTGTGGAAGAGCGTTTTGATTAATCTTGTATGTATGTATTATTTAAATCTAATAGAAAATTTTTTTTTTTCATTATCAATGGATGTTCTTAATATCATATAATGTTATAAGCCACATTTATAAGTTAGTTAGCTGATAATTGTTAACTGCTATAACCATTCCTATTTCCTCGGAAGAGTGTTAAAGGAATTATTGAATAAATGAATAAATAAATGAATAATATTAACAAATTTGATAGAATATAACGAAATAACAATAGAACGCTAGAAACAAAATATGAGTCAATTAAATCTACAAATAGATGTAGCCTGATCAGAATCAAATATTATTGATGTTAAAATGAAAAAAAAAGTAAATCAATAATGTTTCTATGCTGTATACAGTGAATAGAAAATAAATAAAAATAGAAATAATGAACATTTCATATTTTCAATTTTTCAATTTGAATATCATTTCATTCTTGTTCATGTAATGAAAGATTAACATATTTATAAGTTGTATTTATAAGTTATAATTTATAAGATATATATATATATATATATATATATCACGCTCTTCCTGAATCATCGCATATACAGCGTTTTCCTATAATAGTGAATAAAAATACAAAACATAGAGCCGAGGGTGATTTAGAAAAGGAGAACTACAAAAAACACTTTATCCCCCAAAAAAAAGGACTCTTCGGTTAAAAGTTTCCGAAGCGATTTAGAAAACATGCAGTCGCATAGCCAGTCTAACTATGTATAACACTTTAGGAGGCAGAGATCAGCGGTAGGAGGGTAGCTTTTTAAGGGTAGCAACCAACCACCATAAGGTATATATAGAGTAATAATCATAAATAAAACAGTTCCTTTTCTCTGGTACTTTTCCATGACTCTATTTCTATCTCGCTCGCACTCTCTCTTCTCTATACAACTACTTTTTGTCCTCTTCCTCCACTCATTTATCTCGACATCTATCCATCCATCTCTCTCTATCTCTCTCTCTCTCTCTCTCTCTCTCGCGCGCCTCATCATCCTACCCGCTGATGGACCAAGGGTGTACAAATAGTTACACTAATTGCAAGAAACCTGTTCAATGATATTTTATTTAAAGACCCGATTTTGAGTACTAATTGTTAGGGGATTGAGCAATAGTTAACGGATTAACTTGTTATAACTCTGGGTTACGTTTTTTATTTTCGTACCTTAACTAATAGTTAGTTAATTAGAACCTGACTGAGAATACGTAAAACCGGCTCTCAAGCAGTCTAGTTATTACATTGTTAACGATTTTTGATTTTGATTTTTGATTTATGATTTGATTTTTTTTTTCTCAAAACTACTGTGACTTCGGATATATTTCATCCCCAGAGGGTCTATCGTTTCTTGCTAAGGATATATTTTGAATATAAATAATTGCTTTATATATCTATAATATTAGTATTCATTTAATCGTATTTTATAATTCCGTAATAATTTAATATATAAATATAACAACCCTTCGGATTTAGCAAACTCTCAGAAGCGTTTTCCTTCAACGAAGGAAATATATATATATATATATATATATATATATATATATATATATATATATATATATATATATATATACATATATATATATATATATATATATATATATATATATATATATATACACACATACATTACATATGAACCAAGATGCATAGAGGGCTTGTTTGCGGCAAACGCAACCCTCAATGCATCTTTATATGAACATATTTAATTTCATTTGTTTTCTTCCAAATAAAATATTACAAAACATGTTAAAAACAATGTATAATATGTAATATATTATATGGAAAGTCAGTTTATTTAACATACAACATAAATTACGTGAAATATGTGAAATTAATTAAATCACCATCCGCTCATTCATGCCCTCAAATAACCTAGTTTTCTGGTGGGATCCTCAAGCATACAATAATCATGAGCATGTATAGCGTTTCCCCAATTCAAGAGCGTAGCACGATCCCTTGTCATGTCACTCGAGCAAGATTCGTCCAAGTACAAGGTGATCTGAATGTCGAGTGCAACAACGATCGCCCGTCTCCTGGTAGCGTCCACCATGGGCGACACGGAGTTCCGAGCCGTCATCGCGCACGCCCACGTGACTGTCTTACATCACACAATCTCAAGTTCATTCGACTTATCACCTGTGAGGATTTGAAAGGGCGTTTTCTTTACTCGCAAACTGATATTATGCAATAATGCAAAAGGTTAGGCTCATTTATTTGAAGTATAATTGAATGGATAAGAATTTAAGGACCTATGTAGTATTATTATGTATTTTATTTTTTTAGTTGAAATTTTTAATTTTTATCATTTTTAAACTAATTCAGACTGTAGAAGTAATTATTAACTCATTAATATTCACTTTATAATCCATTCCATATAGTATATATATATATATATATATATATATATATATATATATATATATATATATATATATATATATATATATATATATATATATATATATATATATATATATATATATATATATATATAATATACCGGGGATGTCGCAATTTTCAAACAGTTTTAAAAATCGTACATATAAATATATATATATATATATATATATATATATATATATATATATATATATATATATATATATATATATAAATATATATATATTTATATATATAT
Source organism: Brachyptera risi (assembly GCA_964007535.1). Classification (NCBI taxonomy): domain Eukaryota; kingdom Metazoa; phylum Arthropoda; class Insecta; order Plecoptera; family Taeniopterygidae; genus Brachyptera; species Brachyptera risi. Next base: position 23,410,712 of record OZ023335.1, on the reverse strand, counting down.
ATATATATATATATATATATATATATATATATATATATATATATATATATATATATATATATATATATATACATACATATGAACATATTTCATTTCATTTGTTTTCTTCCAAATGAAATATTACAAAACATGTTAAAAACAATGTATAAAATGTAATATATATGGAAAGTCAGATTATATGACATATAACATAAATTACGTGAAATATGTGAAATAATTAAATCACATTATCATGCATGGTGGAAAAAAGATATAATATATATTATATATTAGAGAGATATTGTTTGTCAGTCCCAGACAGGAAACGGAACCTTGCGAGGTATCTTCAAAAATGTATATACATTGAAAAATATACATAACCATAAGCCTATTAATTATAGTATTGTATACTCGACCTTTGAAGATAAGTGGAGTGTATACTTCGTATTTCAGAAGAATCCATTATTCATCTATAATTCTTACACCAGTTTCACCAGACGTGGAACTTTATCCCTAATACGATAAGAAATTATATAATAGAACATTTTGATTTATAATTAAATAATCGAACAAGTGAATAATCCCGACTGATTATTTCACCTTGAATTCTATTTGTCGATCCAGATTTATAATAAACAACATTTATCTGTTCGATTGTGGGCACGGTCATCAAGTTTAGAGTGCATCTGAGTCGGTTAAGAGTCCACGGGAGTCGATTTAGCGAAATATCAGTTTTTTGGTGATAACTTTTGAACGGTATGAGATATCAAAATTCTAATAAGCGAGAAACACAGATAATTATAATAGCTTCAAGGTGATATAATATATAACTATTCAAGTCATGTCGCATAACTGTCAAGAGTCGACAGCTAAAAAATGTGTTTTTTTAGCTGTCGACTCTTGACAGTCACGCGACATGGCTTGAATAATTATATCTTATATCATCTTGAAGCTATTTTAATTATCTGTGTTTTTCGCTTATTAGAATTTCGATATCTCATACCGTTCAAAAGTTATCACCAAAAAACTGATAATTCGCTAAATCGACTCCCGTGGACTCTTAAGTGAAATATCAGTTTTTTTATGACAACTTTTTGATGATAGCTATTTTTTAAATAATAACATGGACGGTATTTGTGGTTTCTTGCGGTCAGTTCAGAGTCAAAGGTCCCTATTGCCTGTCACGATTTAGCGGATTCCTTGTGAACTAGATATAGATAAGAAGTGGCTACGATACAGGTGGCATTGTTGAACTTACAAAATCTATAATTTTGCTGCAAAACAAATACAACTTTTAATATAATAATTCTACTAAGCCGTGTATAGCATTGTTGAGTAGGCCTATTATTGTTTTATATAGTTCGATATGAAAGCGATAGTTGCGCTACAGGCAATCAGGACCCTGCACTCAGATTCTGACCCCTGAAATATTTCACTTTGAAGACGCAAGTATACACATTCATTATATACACCTTCTTTATCATTTCTTTATTATGATAAAGTATTTTGGTATCACTTCGTCGTGATTATAGCCACCCTCGGTAGCTCAGTCAGCTGAGGCACCGCTTCAGAAACTGCATGAATTCACCGCTGGGCGTGGGTTGGAGTCCCACATAAGGCTTGGATTTTTATAATCTCCCTTTCACTTATTATCACTTCATAGTTTCATAATCACCTGCTCATTCGTACCCCCGTATAACCTAGCTGTTGGTGGGGTCGTTAAACAAACATTGAAACAAAAATCGTTGTTGTTATGTCCTTTAAGCATGTATGACGTAGTGCGCACGTCAGCACATGCACGTAATATGGTGCTAGAAAACAGTTTTTTGGGTCAAATACGCGTGTAACATGTTTTGTTTGTTATTCAATAGGTTTGATATGAATTCGTATAACATTGACCCTTGAGATATTTACGAGCAAGGGCAAGGTCGTAGTTAGAGTTAAAAGTATATGTCAAGAGTTAATGTCAACGAAATACTAAATTGATGCGAAGTACTGGGATGTAGTGGGATTAATGGTGGGAGCTCGCGGCACCATTCCTGAATTTTTATGCACTTCTCTCGATAATCCCAAAATCCCAAAGAAGGTATTATTAAGAAATATTGTAAACTCAGTTTTGATAGATTCGGTAGGTCTTTTACAGCACCATTTATATTCTTTCAAATAATTTCAATCTTTTGAATAATATTAATAATACCTTCTTTTTCTATTACCTTCTTCCATTTTCATATTTTTTTCATACTTTTGTTATCTATACATCTAATACATCTATACATATAATATCTATACTTTTGTTATCTTTATAATTTTTCAGGATTTTTCTGTAATCAATTTTTTATCACTTTTGTAAATAACCATTGTACTATGTTTTGACTATATTACGCTGTACCATCATGGTATCCCGCTATGCGGACAGCCGTCAATAAATTGTCATTCTCTCTTCACATAACTGTGTGAACTAATCTACTCTTGCAGTCGCGTGAAATGGTCGAAGTGGCTATAGACACGAATTTTCTTTATTTTTTTCTCTTTTCATTCATTTCTTGAAACAGTAACTTCCACACATTGTGTTTTAATGTACGTGTGATGAAAAAATCATCAATACATTTCATTTTTCATCCAATTTATTTTTTTCCACTTCAGTTTGGCTGTTATATAAAAACAAGAGAAAAAAAACTTTGAACTGTTACAATGTCGATGTCATCAAAAATTAAAGATTACGTAATTCAAGTTATTTACAGTTGAATGAAACTACAAAAACAATTGAAAAACAACTAGGATGTGTTATTGACAGTGATAGGTCCTACTATAGATACTCTCCTACTGAATGAGGACATATTTATTTATTAATTTTCATTTCTGTACAATATACAATACAATTACAATATACAAATATACAATTTACAATTTACAATTTACAATATATATATATATATATATATATATATATATATATATATATATATATATATATATATATATATATATGTACATATATATTTAATAACATCGAAACTTGATACAATATAAAATGAAACATTTTTGAGTGAATCATATGGACTAAATGATAAAATAAAAGATTGTGAGATGCACACACATACAAACAAGAACATATACATGAATTGATATAAATGTTAGGCCTAGATGCTATTGCATGCTAATCCAATAATGATTTTGTATCAAGTTTCTATACTATCCAAAAATATATATATAATTGATTATTGTTTGCTTAACGACCCCACCAACAGCTTGGTTATACGGGGGTACGAATGAGCAGATGATAATGAAATTGTGATGTGATGATAAGTGAAAGGACGTGTACAAAAATCCATGCCTTATGCGGGACTCGAACCCACGCCCAACGGTGACTTCAGTTTCTGAAGCGGTGTCTCAGCTGACCGAGCTACCGAGAGTGGCGAAAAAAAATATATATGTATATTTAGGAATGAGCCAAGATTCACTGCTTCCTAGATTCGATATTTGCCCAAGCATTAAATATTCTTCATATTCGTCAAGGTGTGTAGAATACCAGAGAAGATAAAGTAGCAATTGAATGAAGGACAAAGTGTGTAGAATTCCAGAGTCGATAAAGTAGCAAATGTAGGACTGTTATTATACCTTATTCAGATATCTCGCTCATCTTACAACGCATATTTCGCGTTTGCCTAGTTATGTAATCCGGTAATTATTGCTTAATCCAGTTTCGTAAAACTGGGCCTAAGTAAATCTATTAATAAATAACAATAATGATAATGATAATAATATTCAAAATAATAATACCAAATGAAAATGGGTTCAAATAATTTTAAACTCCTTTTTTTAGATGATTTTAGCTTTTCAACTAACACTGAAGTTCAATTTGGAAATACATTATATTTTAAAATGGATTCCAACTAATCCAATAATTTAGATTTTCACAATCAATTCATTTTTTAAGATATAAAATAATTCAAAGATATAATAGATATAAAAAAATAATAATAATAATAATAATAATAATAATCCATGCATACTGCCTTTAACTAGAGGTTTCTTCCAAATAGTAGGCCTATTGTATACTCGACCTTTGAAGATAAGTGGAGTGTGCACTTCATATTTAAATGAAAAAACATTATTCATCATTTTTATACCAGTTCCACCAGACATGGAACTTTATCCCCGTGCGATAAGAAATGATATAACAAAACATTTTAATTGATCTTCAGATTACCGATCAAACGAGTGAAACATCCCGACTAATTATTTCACCTTGAATTCTATTTGTCGATTCAGATTCATCAGATGAGCGAATGCGAAGACTTCCATCCTACTCTTATGGAGCTTTATCTGCAGTGTATTTATTTATATATTTTTTTTTTACCCACCGTACAGGTCCCACGGTTTGACTGATCAACATGAAACCTTTTCTGTACACATAGATTTATATTCAACTTGGAACTTTGGGTCATATCGATCGGTTGAACCATTTCTTAAAAATACCATCTCAAATTTTCTTTAAAAAAATAAGATTATAGGCTGGGCAAGAAAGTTTGTAAAATAAAATATTTAATAAAAAAATCAAATTCTCACTGAATTTGAACACACAAATGAAAATGATACACCTTATTGAAAATGTGCATGCAATTTGGATCAGCCGTTTTGAAGAAAATTATTGAATGAAAATAGATAGACATAATAGCAGAAAAATGTTGCTGAGATGCATGGCTTTCTAGATTCGAAAGTGACAGAATGAAGAATATTTTTTATATATTATATTTATATATATTATATTTATATTTTATAATATATTTTTGTATCCAACTTGGAACTGTATAGTTTTTGGGTCATAGGCGTATCGGTTGAACCATTTCTGAAAAATATTATCTCAAATTTTCTGAAAACCTCATAAGATTAGTCTGAGCAAGAAAGTTTGAAAAATAAAATCCTTTCGAAAAAATTTAAATTCTCGCCGAATGTGAACACAAATGACACACATTAAAAAAAATGTGTAAGCCTATGCAATTCGGATCAGCCGTTTTGAAAAAAATGATGAAATGAATATTCTTTAATAACCAAATAAATAGAAATAATAGCAGAAAAATGTAGCTGAAATTCACGGCTTACTAGATTCGAAAATCAAATACAATAACAGAAATAAAACAGAACAAAATAAAATAAACGTTCTAAATGTTCTATTGAGGCCCGGTTTTACGAAACTATTAAGCAATAGTTAGTGGATTAACTTGTTATCACTATTGGTTAAATATGTTATTTTCGTACCTTTAATTATTAGTTATTGAATCAGCACCCTAACTAAGATTGGTAAAACCGGGCCTGAACAGAATAAAGTATATTTCATATGAGTCAACATGTCTAGAGTTTCCGGCTATACGTCAGAGTCTATACAGAAGGTAGAACTTCTTAATCGACTGTGTTTTTAAGATATCTCGCTTATCTTACAAGGCATATCTTGCATATGCCTAGTTTAATAAACGGTTCTTATTAATCAAATAGATAGAAATAATAGCAGAATTATGGTGTCAAAATTCACTGCTTTCCAGATTCATCTATCTCTCGATGAAGGAAGTCATCAAGTTGAGAGGGCTTGGTAGTTGTTTTAGTGACAGTTACAGTTAGACAGTTGACAGTTAGTTACAGTTACAGACGTCACAGCACTGTCCACCAGTTGGTATTATATGAATTCATCCCAACGTCCTCCCTGGCTTTCCATTGGTCTTATTTTGGACACATAGTTTCCTCTTGCTCGATATTGGGGATCCAGCAGTCTCTCTTCAATCTCGCTCCATGCTCCAAGCTATATGCTCCATCCTCCAAGCTATATACCATCCATGCTCCACGCTCGGTGCATTGGTAAATTAATTGCGAGGGGTAAACAACTATAGTACATTTGGTGTAGGCCTACGCGAGTCGGCCGGGAGCGAAAATCTCGATTGCCGCAAAAAAAGTTTGTAAAAATCATGATTTGGAAAAAGAAGTAGGATTGCGTTTCTGGCTTGGCGGTACACCTGATTTCATATATCAAAGGATTTCAGGGAGATTTCAAGGGATTTTAAGAAGATTTCATGACAAGTGTACACAAGATTTCAGGAGTTGTTGACCCCTCCATGAATTGTTAGGATTATGATCATTGTTTGCTTAAGAGGCCTCTTTACATCCTGCCTACCAGCTTGATTGCAGACGTTCGGGAGCCAAATTGGCAACGGAAAACCAATCATCGTATTGACTTACAGTTTTCGGTTAGATGATCACCAGTATTCAATACGTGCTCGTACGAAGAGCTTTAGTTCGTGGTATGTTTTCAGCCCTTTCAAAATAATTGTCAAAAATCAACATGTTTCTACCTGTTTTTCATTGTTTTTACGATTTTTTCAGAGTGATATAATTTAGAATTATGATTTTTTAGTGAACGTAGAGGCACAGATATACTCATTGTTGTTTCATTGCAAAAATAATTAGACTGATTGGTCCCACCGTTTACCCACCATGTGTTGGGAGCTAAAGGCCTGCATTGACGCTTTTTGTCCTGTTTTGACCGTTCCCTGCAGGTTTTACTCATGGGTTGTGAGATGTAAAGTAGCCTCTTAACGACCCCACTAACAGCCAGATTATATGGGGGTACGAATTCGCAAGGTGATTAGGAATGTATATGATGTAGTGATAAAGTGAAAGGACCTTTACAAAACCCCTTTACTCATGGGTTGTGAGATGTAAAGTAGCCTCTTAACGACCCCACTAACAGCCAGATTATATGGGGGTACGAATTCGCAAGGTGATTAGGAATGTATATGATGTAGTGATAAAGTGAAAGGACCTTTACAAAACCCCATGCCTTATGCGTGACTCAAACCCACGCCCGACGGTGACTTCAGTTTCTAAAGCAGTGTCTCAGCTGACCGAGCTACCGAGGGTGGCTGAATTGTTAGGGTTTTGTTACTTCACAGAGCATATATTTCTAATTCCCATATCTGAATGTGTATTGCGCTATATCAATCAATTCAATTTTTAAATCATTTTATTCATGTTTTGTACCTCTGAATTTGTAACACTTTCACATTTTCATATAATAAACCAAAACAAGAAGCCCGCGTAAGACAAAGTCTTGTGTGCGGGCTGTCCTATAAAAATATAATAAGAGTAAGTCGGTACAAAAACTATATAACTTATATATGATTAAACCTAAAAAAAGAAAAACAAATGCAAAAAATAATGTATCGGCCACTATTACAATATTGGACACAAAACAAACTCCTCCGGGGAAATCCCAATCAAATCAAAGCGTATAAACCTTTCGACACACCCACACACCTACAGCAAAAAAAAAGAAAAAAAAAAAAAAAAACAGCTATTAACAAACACAGCTATTAAATTCTTAAAAATCCATCAGTTTCAATATATAGGAATTTAATATAGGAATATATAGGATATTATAATGTATATACACAGGTTTACACGGTGCGTGCAATAGTGTCATTATTGTGTCATCAAATTGTGCAATTATACAGGCTATAATTGTTTTGAGTTGCCGGTAAATTAAAAACCCGATATGTTATTGTTTTTACAGACTTGCAGTTTTTATCAATGATTGATTAATTGGTGTCAAGAAATATAAAAATGATTATTGTCTTCTGGTACTATCTGTTAAGCTGGATGTAATTGTAATTTCACGATAAACAACTGCATAGTTGTTAATGTGTCAACTTGCATTATATGCACGTTTCTGGAGCGTGCATGTTGGCCTATATATGAGAAGAGGCCTACTGAGACGCGTGGACGAGTGGTAACACACTGAACCGTCATTCAGGAGACCGGGATTCGATTCCCGCCATGGTCGACCATCCTGACAGGGGTTTTTCGTGGTTTCCCTCTGTCGTTCAGGTTGATACTGGGATGGTTCCTTATAACAACAGGCCACGACCGACTCCTTCTCACCATCCAAAACACAGCTAATAAAGTAACCTTTCATCTCATCATCCCATCATCTCATTCGTCATCCACCGACGCCAATAGATCGTAGCCATCAGTATAATGCGTCGTGAGAAGCCAATATATGAAAAAAAGAAGAGAACTTACCACCGAAGAAGAGGTTGTATATACCAACATTAGAAACATAAATTCTGCCAAATTTATATCAACACTGAAGAAGAGGCTGTATACCAACATTAGAAACACAAATTTTGCCGTTGCATTTCTGTTGTTGTTGTTGTTGTTTTTTTGTTTTTTTCGATACATATCAACATTGGAAACACAAATTTTGCCGTTGCATTTGTGGTGTTGTTGTTGTTGTTGATGTTTTTTTTTTTTATACACAATACATTGTATATACATAAGTTTCAAATGTGTAGTTTACCGCTGGTGGTAAGAATAGAGCAAGCCCCGTAACAACATGTGCCTTACCACCAGCCTAAACTAAGATAACTAAATTAACATACTGTAATAGTTTGAAGTTTTATGAAACATACGGAGTTCCAATCAGACTTTATCTGAGATGTTTTATTTATTTATATTGGGTAAACGATGTACTGTACTGATGACTACGATCTATTGGCGTCGGTGGATGATGAATGAGATAGTGGGATGATGACATGGAAGGTTATTTGATTAGGTGTTTTGGATGGTGGGAAGGAGTCGGTCGTGGCCTGTTGTTAAGGAACCATCCCAGTATCAACCTGAACGACAGAGGGAAACCACGAAAACCCTGTCAGGATGGTCGACTGAACTCCGGTCTTCTGAATGACTGTTCAGTGTGTTACCACCTGGAGTTCATCTCAGTGTTTTTGTTTATGATAACTGATGCAAACAAATGGTATAGGTAACCATGGTGATAACTACTTTTAACTGCCAATTAAAGCTATACTCTCACGTTAGTAATTCCGGCAGTTATTGCCAGAACAGCTCTAACCGCCAGTTAAGTGTCACTATCACCATGGTTACCCAATCTATTTGTTTTTAATTATCTCGAAAAAAACTACCTTATTTTTGTACTGTGATAAGACCGCGAACCTTAAATAAATTATTTTTACATAAATATTATAATTTCACTTTTAGTTGGTATTTACAATATCTGCTGATTTCTGTTGTCATGTTATGCGTGACCTTGAAATGCTCTCGACATGACAACAATACAATAATATATTTTATTACAGTGTTATCTCTGTGTGGATGTAAATCATTGTTTACCATAGTTGGGTCGAGTACAGATAATAACATACATGCTAGGCGTAGTTTTAAGAGTGCATATATGAGAGTCGATTTAGCGAAATTTCAGTTTTTTGGTGATAACTTTTGAACGGTATGAAATATCAAAATTTTAATGCGTGATAAACACAGATAATGATAATAGCTTCAAGATGACTATAACTATAACTATTCAAGTCATGTCGCATAACTGTCGAGCGTATACAGCTAAAAAAAACAGATTTTTTAGCTGTATACTGTTGACAGTTATACGACATAACTTGAATAATTTTATCTTATATTATCTTGAAGCTATTATCATTATCTGTGTTTCTCGTGTATTAGAATTTTGATATTTCATACCGTTCAAAAGTTATCACCAAAAAACTGAAATTTCGTTAAATCGTCTCCCATAGACTCTTAAGGTTTTATGATTACCTTACATGATTATATTCTATTTACAATGTGTGTTATCCTGAGCTGAAAAACAATATATTGTTGATATGTATGGAAATAATACAATTACTGCCGCCCTCGGTAGCTCAATCAGCTGAGCCACCGCTTCACTGTCTCGCATAAGTCCCACATAAGGCATGGGTTTTTGTAAACGTCCTTTCACGTATCTTTATTTCATGTTTATATTAGCACTTTATATTAGCACTTTATATTAGCACTTTATATTAGCACTTAAGATGCCTCTTTACATCTTGCCTACCGGCTTGATTGCAGACGTTCGGGGCCCAAGTTGGCAACGGAAAACCAATCATCGTATTGACTTACAATTTTCGGTTAGATTATCACTAGTATTCAATACGTGCTCGTACGAAGAGCTTTGGTTCGTGGTATGTTTTCAACCCTTTCAAAATATTTGTCAAAAATCAACATGTTTCTACCTGTTTTTCATTGTTTTTACGAATTTTTCAGAGTAATATAATATGGAATTATGATTTTTAGTAAACGTAGAGGCACAGATATACTCATTGTTGTTTTATTGCAAAAATAATTAGACTGATTGGTCCCACCGTTTACGCACCATGTGTTGGGAGCTAAAGGCATGTATTGACGCTTTTTGTCCTGTTTTGACCGTTCCCTGCAGGTTTTATTCATGGGTTGTGTGATGTAAAGTCGTATTTCACGCCGCAAACTCTCACGGCCGTAAGTTTTGTGATATCAACATGAGTGTTTTTGCATTCTGTTAGTAATTGAAAAACGAAGGTTACCGTAAATACAGAATTTTGAACCAATAATTTGTGATTTTTCAAATTTTTAAAAATTTTCAAATGGAAAAATTTCTTATTTAAGAAAACCTAGATACATATTTTTTAATACCAAAAAAAAAACATAGAATGTGAAATATATCAGAAGTGTGAGCTAGGGAATTAACGGCGTTTATGTGAATATGAGTTCGGCGGGCTAGTCTATGGGTGGCGCCTAGCACACGATGCATGTTAAACTAGAGTCTGAAGCGAGCGAACAACGAGCCCGTGTAGAGCGCCTATAGAAGCCTATAATATTTTATATGAGTCAAGGTGTTTTGAGTTTTGTATTTTACTTCTTAAATATATATTTCATTCATCTTACAACGCATATGCTGCGTTTTGCCTATAGTATAAACTAATTTACACCAATTGCAATTAAAACCGCTCGACCGAATTCCATGCATCCTGACAGTTATGTACTGTACGCGTGTATCCAAGTATTGTATGACCCTGACCTGTCACGTAGACAAATATTTTCAATAGCTGAGCCTATATGTATGATATGCACTTAGAATAAAATAAATACTCGTTTATCGGAAATATATAGTCGTTCTGTAATCCCAGACTGAACAAACTTCATCCAACAAATATTGATTACAATTGATAAGTGGAAAAGTTTCGTTTATATGTGTATCACCTTGGACTGGGCCACTAATTGTATTCAACTATTTTTCCGGACTCATGTATCTTTCATCTTTCTTTTTCTCTCTTTCTATCTCTCTATTTTTCTCTCTCTATCTCTCTCTCTCTTTGAATATATATATATATATATATATATATATATATATATATATATATATATATACACATATCTTTCTCTCTCTCTTTCTCTATCTCTCTCTCTCTCTCTCTTTCTCACAATTCCAGCTCGCAGGAAGAGGTTGTCTAAATCTAGATCAGAAAGTTGGAACGGAAGATACCGAGAAAAAGAAATGCTGCTGCATCTTCAACTTGATCTTGCATCATCACTTTATAAAACTCGATGGAAATACCGGATTGACCTCTCAAATCATCTGTTAACCCCGCCCCCTGCTGTACCAACCTCTCGTCACTTTGCATCATGCACTCATTTAAAAAGGGGGCTCCATTGATCGTATATCTTTTCATACGCTTTAGCAAAAAATTACACTGAAAGAAATTAATTTGAATACGTTATTTGAATCACTTTCAAGCTAAAAAAAGTTGTCAACGATGTATGGACTAGAAAAAATATTGACAAATGCCAAGTATTCAAATGCACGAATTTGTATGTAACCTACTGACATATAGGTAGCTCAAAATATCTTTATCAACCTATAGGCCTAATCATGTTATTGTTTTTCTAATGTGTGAAGTATGATTCATATAGGTACAAGGTTGAACGTATTTTTCCGTTCCGTGAGTCATATGAAATCTACGGAAAGTTTCCGACTGGTTTACTTGACTTACCGGGACGTGAAAAACCGTGTAACCGTGTGTTACTACAAATCAAGCTTAACACAAAATTATCAGTAATAATTATGAAATATTCGAACTGTTTTCGAATAAGTGAGAATATCACAGCCTCCTTGATTAAAAAAGAAATCAACAATGAATGAAATAATTGTTGTCAAGTTTTCAAAACACATCTTCGAAAAAATTCGAACGTCCTGATGCAACCAGCTTCGAAGCTTGCCTCACGTCGACCAATCACAAACGTTTCTCCCCTCTTTTACTCCCGCCACTTTCGTTCTCACTTCCTAACTCCCCTCCGTGAAAACAGATGATCGCTGTACGCCAACTTCTTTGTTTAGTCGGGGTCAGATACTGGAGAGAACTAGTTGTGTTTTCGTTGCTCCGTCTCTGTGCCATTGTCAAATAATATTATTACCGGCTCTCAACAGTGTTATGTTTTAAAATAGTGCTTGCTTTTCTGTAATGAGAAAGAGTTGCAGTGAAGTAAACTTCATATCAGCCAGCTGCGTGTTTAGAACGTTAGTTTTTGGTGATTGTTTTTTGGTGAAGTGAATTGAAAGCGTCAAGATTCCGGTAGCCAATTGCAATACGTGGGAGGGTGAGGGGGCTTCAGTGGCCGCTATTCCCGAGGAAATGGGGCAAATTGGACACGGTGTAAGTCGAAATTTTCAGTTTTTTCATCATAATTATTACAGTGAGTTTGTGATGTGTTATTGTGTGTGTGTGTGTTATCGTAATCGGAACGTATTCAGAAAATATCGAACGTTGGCGTTTCATTGACGAATGGATCCCCCCAGTTTTACTAGTTCATCGGCACGGGCATAAACACAGATTAGAGAACTTGCCTATTTGCGATAAAATGTCGACGAAAATGTTGGAATATGATGAAATTCGACGTACCATTTCACAAATCGACGGCTGTTTGAAATACAAAGTCAGGGCTAACCTTTATTCACTGTGGTAAAATCATGCCAACGTTTCAACCCGGAATGTGCCCTGGGCCAATTTATTTCTACCGATTTAATGCGTGCATATTTTCTTCACTGTGCCACCTTTTAGCTGACTTGGGAACAGTGAAATTTTCGAAATATATACATAACCCTAGAACGGCGACTGGGTTTCTGACGCTCCGTTAGCATCTCAAACAGTTTTTACCGAAATAGAAATGTCATAAGAAGATGCAAGATCTTGCACAGATGTTCTCTTTCTGTGACGGATCGTATCTGTCACTATCATTTCATATCTAAATGTGATCATAGTATCTAATGGCCTCTTGACCTTAATCGATATTATACCATTTTGTAACTATCGATTAGGCTTTATATCGATTAGAATTTCAATTTATGTATACATGAATAGTGCATCATTATGAGTCGGAGAAAACAAGAAATTCTTCTTTAACATTTACAAAGTATTTTCTTCGGTTACATCATCTTTATTTCAAGTTTGTTGAAGTGACACACTTTATCTCTGAGTTTTGAAGCCCTTTTTTTATGGTTTCATCCGGGCTAGGAATGTATCTAGCCTATAAGAAGATATTAACCTATATTTTGAGATAGCGAGTTTCATTATGTTCTTTTTTATACCTACTTTATTAGATTGTGTAGAGGCTTATATATCTATCTTTCTCTTCATTCATCCCCTCGGGTGGCGTTGTCGGTATAGCGGAGGGTTGGGGTACTAGCGGACAAAGAGGGAAAGCGAATTTCGGATCGATAAAACAGTCATCGCTCTTCATCGCAGTTCATTTCCCTTTCATTATTTTTTCCTCATACTTTTTTTTATGCTAAATTTATACAGTTTTCAATTTTTTTTCTTTTATGAGTCGAGAATATTGCGTTTTTCAACGTTCCCGATTTTTACGAACCCACCAGTAATTTCGACATAAATTCTCTTACTTCTCCGTTGACATTCTAAATTCGAAAATAACTTCATGAAGGTGTGACATTTATTCAAGTCGCTTATATAATCAGTTTTTATCCAATTAAGAATTCCAATTGACATGTCTACTATGACTGTTGGTTTCAAATTTAAATTTTAAATCATTCGATAATTAAAATTGCTTGACATTAAAATAATTGAACTGATAAGTGAAACGACTTAAGCCTAGTTCTGTCATCTCACATGTGTCTGGTCACCTTGATCCCTTGTTTATATAATGGATTTCGAACTGATTGACTCGTGTTTGATAGGCCTACTCTAGTCCAGTAACTCGACGGAAAAAAAACGCTGTAGAGCAGTTTGTGTATTTTATTACTTCTTACGATCTTTTACTTTGAAAATCGTTCATTAGGGCCATCGAATGCTGTCCTTGAGTTATACTTATCGCATTTATATATATATGAATATATATATATATATATATATATATATATATATATATATATATATATATATATATATATATACATATATATATATATATATACATATATATATATATATATATATATATATATATATATATATATATACATATATATATATATATATATATATGTCATGTATCATTCACCGATGCCAATAGATCTTTGTCATCAGTGCAGTCAACAGTGTGTCAATAAACCCAATATAAGTTGAAAAAAATACAAACCAATAACAATAAATAATCAATAGAAATAATACCTTCATAATATTATGTTTTAATATCAATTCCACGGTAAACGCAATATACATAAATAGGCCTGAAACATTACAATAGGTATATATATATATATATACCTATATATATATATATATATATATATATATATATATATATATATATATATATATATATATATATATATATATATATATATATATATATATATATATATATATATATATATATACACATGCAATACAAGGTATGGAATCCAAAGCAACTATTCTTGTTCCATATTATATGCCAGGGGTTAACAACTCCTAAAATGTGGTGTACACTTCTCATGAAATCTTCCTAAAATCCCTTGAAATCTTCGTGATATCTCGTGAAATCTCCCTGAAATTACTTGAAATCTGAAATCAGGTGTACCGGTACATCAAATTCATCACTTGTTTACTTTTCGATTTTTTGTTTCCGCTCTCTGAATATAATCATCAAATACAAGTTGTGACCTATATATTAAAACGCAGTGCTGATTATAATGCCAGACTCTTCTCTGATTACTGGGGCAGAAAGTAAGAGCCAATCATTATCATGTATTTATGGTTATTATATTCATAGCTCATTATTAGTAATTATCTCAACCCGCGTGACCGATTGTACAGTGTCCATCATAGTTATGCAGTGAACTTGGGTAAAATTACTGATTAACGTACCACGCCATTTTTTTTCAATTTTTTTCAATTTTCTCTTCATTTTTATTAAAGTATATAAGCTCCGTTCCGCCTACCGGCGGTATACGCGAGGTTTATACACTAACCTGACCCTAACCTAACCTACTGTCCACCTTTGTCGTCTCAGTCAGATCACAAAGCATCAACTTCAAGTGAGTAAAAACCGTATTAAAACAAACAAAACATAAAAAGTCCAAACACTACATCATACATACAAACAAGATCTATCAGAAAACACCTCAAACAAGAATATCGGACAAAAATTAGCGATGGTACGTTGAACGATAAGATTACCTGAACTTGATCTGAGTGACGGCGTCGACGCTTTTATTTCAAGGTTGTGGGGGTCTGAAAACTTTGGGCATTTTTTTTTTCTTTTTTTTTCAAGAGGCCTCTTTACATCTTGCTTACCGGCTTGATTGCAGACGTTCGGGGCCCAAGTTGGCAACGGAAAACCAATCATCGTATTGACTTACAGTTTTCGGTTAGATGATCACTAGTATTCAATACGTGCTCGTACGAAGAGCTTTGGTTCGTGGTATGTTTTCAACACTTTCAAAATAATTGTCAAAATTCAACTTGTTTCTACCTGTTTTTCATTGTTTTTACTATATTTTTTCAGAGTAATTTGATAGAAATATATGATTTTTATGAACGTAGAGGCACAAATATACTTATTGTTGTTTTATTGCAAAATTAATCAGACTGATTGGTCTCACCGTTTACCCACCATGTGTCGGAAGCTAAAGGCCTGTATTGACGCTTTTTGTCCTGTTTTGTTCGTTCCCTGCAGGTTTTACTCATGGCTTGTGAGATGTAAAGTAACCTCTGAATTGTATTTATCTTCTCATAGTAATTTAGTTTTCAATCAGTAATTTTGTCATTTTGCTCATTATTTTTCAGAACCAGTAGGCCTATAGGCTTTTATGTCCATAACAAAACAAACGTGCCATTCGCAGTTCATAAATAACAATATTGTTAAATTTCATGAAAAACTAAATTACAAATGAGCTGATATACCATAGATATACAACGTAACTTTTTCCCAGTCTTGAATTTCGCTAAAACACACCATACACGATCAACATTTACCCGTCAACATCTTGACTCAACATATTGACAGCTATAGTAGATAACCCGTATTTCTGATCTTGCCCATACACGACGGCATCATGTTGATGGCTGCCGTCAACATATTGCCGATTATTAAACATGCTCTATTACCTCATCAATATGTTGATATCAACATGTTGACTCAACATATTGACAGCTAGTAGATAACCCGTATTTCTGATCTTGTCCATACACGACGGCAACATGTTGATGGCTGCCGTCAACATATTGCCGAGAATTGAACATGTTCTATTATCTCATCAATATGTTGATATCAACATGTTGACAGGTAATGTTGATCGTGTATGCCGTGTTTAAAACGGCATGGTGCAACTCGTGTTGCATGTTCACTGAACAGTGCTGTACGGTGATTACACACACACACACACACACACACACACAACACAGAAACTATCTGAAGAGACATTGTGATGCAGATTCGGCGTGTGTATTATTATTGGCAGGGAGAAGCGGAACTTTGGGCTTTCAACTCTGGCTTTATTATTCGGGGCTGGTTTCGAGTCTTTGTAGCCCCCCCCCCGTATCCCCCCCCCTCCCCCACTCCCCTTATGTGCAATACAAGCGGGTCTGATGCAATGTGGCTCTTCTCATTCAACTCTGGCTTTATTATTCGGGGCTGGTTTCGAGTCTTTGTAGCCCCCCCCCCGTATCCCCCCCCCTCCCCCACTCCCCTTATGTGCAATACAAGCGGGTCTGATGCAATGTGGCTCTTCTCATTCAACTCTGGCTTTATTATTCGGGGCTGGTTTCGAGTCTTTGTAGCCCCCCCCCCGTATCCCCCCCCCTCCCCCACTCCCCTTATGTGCAATACAAGCGGGTCTGATGCAATGTGGCTCTTCTCATTCAACTCTGGCTTTATTATTCGGGGCTGGTTTCGAGTCTTTGTAGCCCCCCCCCCGTATCCCCCCCCCTCCCCCACTCCCCTTATGTGCAATACAAGCGGGTCTGATGCAATGTGGCTCTTCTCATTCAACTCTGGCTTTATTATTCGGGGCTGGTTTCGAGTCTTTGTAGCTCCCCCCCCTAACCCCCCCCCCTCTCCCCTTATGTGCAATACAAGCGGGTCTGATGCAATGTGGCTCTTCTCATTCAACTCTGGCTTTATTATTCGGGGCTGGTTTCGAGTCTTTGTAGCCCCCCCCCCGTATCCCCCCCCCCTCCCCCTCTCCCCTTATGTGCAATACAAGCGGGTCTGATGCAATGTGGCTCTTCTCATTCAACTCGGCAACTTGGTTAAACAAATGAGTTCTAAGATGTTTGGAATGCTTTAAAATCTTCTATATATAGGCTTAAACGTCCTGCCATTAGTCACAACTTTCTTAAAGTGAATTGATAAAAAAAAAATTATAAATTAAATGATTGCTGCACTGACGTTTAAAGGCCAACAACCCTGAAACAATTTTCAATAATAATTACGATATTCATTTATTTCTCTAATCAAAAGAATTACTCAATTTTAGAGACTATAGGTCAACCTAATTCTTTGTATTCGAGAGATTGAGTCATGACGTAGGCATTACCGATTCTGTATGGAAATCTGAGCAGAATCGAGTAATGCCTGCGTCATGACTCGGAAGAAAGGGCCATGGTCCTAGAGTAAATTGATAAACTGATGAATTGATTATCTTTTTCAAAATTGATATGATTATTTCCAGTTTTCTCTGAAAATGGGACAGTAAATATTTAAACAATAATAATAATAATAAACGTCACCATGGCAATACAGCGAACTATGGGGCCAACAATGATTGTGATTGGTTGAAGGGGTGCAGCAATGAGTGACGTCACATGAAATAAGCGTTGTTTCTAGAGTATATAAAAAATATCTAAAAAAATCGCTACCTAAACAACACAATTCGGCAATAACTGAGAGGAAAAAACAACTGGTAAATTTGGTGTACATCCGATTTCAAGGGATTTCATGAACATTTCAAGGGATTTCAGGAAGATTTCAAGGGATTTCAAGAAGGTTTCAGGAGGGTTTCTTGACAAGTGTATACCCGATTTGAGATTTCATAGGGTTTCAAGGAGATTTCTAGTGATTTCAAGAAAGTTTCAGGAGTATTTCATGACAAGTGTACACCCGATTTCAAATTTCAAGGGATTTCAGCGGGATTTTATAGGGTCTCAAGGAGATTTCTAGGGATTTCAAGAAAGTTTCAGGAGTATTTCATGACAAGTGTACACCCGATTTCAAATTTCAAGGGATTTCAGCGGGATTTTATAGGGTCTCAAGGAGATTTCAAGTGATTTCAAGAAGGTTTCAGGGGATTTCAGGAGGACTTCATGAGAAGTGTACACCAGATTTCAAGAGTTATTGACCCCTTGACAAAAACTGGGAAACTGACAAATCATGTTACTAGGTATAGAATTTTCATTTAAATTGACTAAATATGCAATTTGATCGGGTCCCCTGCTCGAGGCTGTTTTTTGTTCGTATAACCAGTTAGTTGAATGCATTATGCACGCCTCTGAGGACGGTCGGCAGTGCCCCATGCGTGTTACGTAAGCAAGGATGCAACTTCCAGGATTGAATAACTTACAGCAGGCCAATCAAGAGGCTCGGACGTTGACCGGCGGCTGTCGGTTGTCCAAACCAACGGAAAACTATTCCCGGTAAAATTACTGATTAGCGTACCACGCCATTTTTTTCAATTTTTTTCAATTTTTTCTTCATTTTTATTAAAGTATATAAGCTCCGTTCCGCCTGCCGGCGGTATATGCGAGGTTTATACACTAACCTGACCCTAACCTAACCTACTGTCCACCTTTGTCGTCTTAGTCAGATCACAAAGCATCAACTTCAAGTGAGTAAAAACCATATTAGAACAAACAAAACACAAAAAGTCCAAACACTACATCATACATACAAACAAGATCTATCAGAAAACACCTCAAACAAGAATATCGGACAAAAATTAGCGATGGTACGTTGAACGATAAGATTACCCTCTTCCCATATCAAGAATAATAACTGTATTATTTATTGAATTATTATACAACTAAATCCGAGTGACGTAATAGAGGTATAACGAACTATACTGAGGTGGTGATTGTAGTGATTGTCTACTTATTGCAAAAATATAGGCCTATTCCAACAAAGTATGACATCATTCTGAAGAATCCTTTAAAAAGCCTTAATCCTCCAGGACCTTTAAAAATCCTGATTCTGTTATACAATGTGAAGGCACTGAGACGGGTGGTCGAGTAGCTAGTTCAGTGACCATCATTTAGGAGACTGGGATTCGATTACCGCCGAGGTCGACCATCCTGCCATGTTTTTCGTGTTTTCCCACCATCATTCAGGTCAATACTGGAATGGTTGAACAACAGGCCACGACCGACTCCTTTCCACTATATCCAAATACAACTAATGAAATAAAATAAACTGTCATCTCACCATCGCATATATCATTCACCGACGCCAATAGACCGTAGTCTTCAGTAGAATGCGCCGTTAAACCCAATATAAATAATAAATTAAGTGTGTTATCGAAGGTGTCTCCGGCATATTGATCATGCTCGTATATCCAACGACAACCCTAGGATAAAGTAGGCCCATGTCGTCATCGCCTCCTACTCATTGCCTGAAATAATGATGACGGACCAGCGAGGAGGTTCATGACATGTCCAGTCTTGCGTCTCTCGAATCTTGCACCGACAGGAAACCACCACTGGTTTATCTCTACATTCTCTGTGTGTGTCATACAAGTTCTTTGACTTGAGCGCTTGCGCAACGCGTTCGGAAATCACTGTTCAGCCACAATGGCAGTATAGACAAAGCGAATATGCTCTAGTTCACGCATTTGTCTTCACAAAGAATGCGTTGAAATGTGTAATACAATCAATTATTCGTTATTTGAAAAAGAATATTTAGAAAATAAAAGGTGAAACTTGTCTTAAGTCATGAGGTATAATTACATGAATGATGCATTCAAATGATTAATATAGGCATAATCAATTAATCGTTAGATTTGAAAATAAAGTTGACAGTTGAACTAAGAATGTAGTGAATTGTGAAATATAATCATTTAATAGTTATTCGAAGAAAAAAGACTGCAATAAAAGGTAAAATTTGACGAAGTTACAAGGTTAATTTGTCGGTGCTCGAGGAACCATTTCGAAGTTTTTTTTAGTGATTTTTGTAAACGTTTTTTGATAGATAATTCTTTAAAATATGAGATTGGGATGTCAGTCCTGAAGGATTCCATTTGGATATTCAGGAACCATCTATATAACTCACCATCATCCATCAACGTTTACATTTATTTTATCCTTTCAATTATCATTTGTGTCATAATTTTGTATTTTATCGTTAATTTTTTCAATTTTCATTCCATTTTCATATCATTTCAATATTCAATTACATAACTTTTTTCCATTATATTTTCTCATGTATTTTATATTGATTGTTATCCTGTGCACTTTGGAGCCAGGGGCCAATAAAGGTTTATATATATACAATGAATGTGCACAGTAAAGTGTATAATATAATGGATTAATTTTGGTTTTGGTTTAAAACTTGTCTAATGCATTTAAGGTACATTCTAGAATTTGCAGCATTCACATTTACAGCCGTATCGATACCTAGTTAATTAGCTAAGGCAAGGTGAGGTCATTCGAATGTGCTATCGGGGCAACCTTACCATCTCAAAGAAAGTAATTTATAAATATATAAATAGGGTTGAAGAAATTATGTTGAAAGGTATTGTAATTTATAACTAACCTACCCCACACTGAATGATGATGTGCCATAAGGCCTACCCTCATTGTAAATACCAGTATTTCTGCCCTAGAAAAATATATTATTCTTGTGGAACCTGTACTGGTAGGATGGTAGGCCTAATAAGGGTAGAATAGGCCTTGGGGAGGGGTAAAAGGGGGGGTTATATTCAGGGAGTCATTGTAGGGGAAACACAATCAATTTAGCTTGTTGGATGAGCGTAGCGAAGATTCCATTCCACATACCGAAAAAAAATGGGCTTCGTTTTTATGTTTGTTTTTTTGTTTGTAATTTTGTACGCGGCATATATACAGGTCAGGAAAAAATACTTCTCGACTTGAAACTTTTTCTACATATTTCTGTTATACCAGAATAGGCTGGGATTGTTATTCAGAAAAATCGGTACCGGTAAGAAGGTTTTTCCAGAAAAAAATCGTAGTTTCAAAAATCCTCATAAGAATAACCCGGAGGAAAAATACTTGAAAAACAGGAACTTTTCAAAAGCTCTCAAATTTCCACCGAATATGGACAATACTATTAGGTATACACCTCTTCAGAGATTTTTGCAACAATCGAATGAGAATTAACAAAGAAAACGCAATAAAAAAGTACATTTTATTGAATATTTTGATCAATTGGATTTGCAAAGTGTATATGCAACAGGTTGCAACACTATAAATATCAACAAGTTGCAGGTGAGGTTTTTGAACGTTTGATGTAATCCAAGGTCCGTAGATGTAAATTGAGCTGACAAGTTTTTTTTTCATTCTAGATTTCCATACTTCTAAGCTCATCTCACAACGTTTTCCTAGTTATGAGAAACTAAGAGTTTACACTGGTCGTACTCGGATTCATTTCTTGGTACATTTATCGACAAGTTTTAAACCAGTCGGCACATCTTTTGTTTTCCTTATCTAGTCGGAAAGTCGAAGCCAGCTACATCCTTCTTTCACAGAAATTAGTCTTATATTTTTGATAATATATACCAGAATTAATTTTCATTTTCATCGAGTGTGTCACTAATATAAGTGTATCTGTTTGATATTTGATAATGTTTTGTTTTTTTAAATCGCAAACATAATGCAGATGTATATAGCAGAAAACTATTAGGTAATTTTACTTATTAACGTACCATGGCCAATTTTTGTCCTATTTTCGCGTTTTTTGGTGTTTTCTGATAGATCTTGTTCATATCTATGGTGTGTAGTTTGGACATTTTATATTTTGTTTGTTTTAATATGTTTTTTACTCACTTGAAGTTGATGCTTTGTGATCTGACTAAGATGACAAAGGTGGACAGTAGGTTAGGTTAGGGTCAGGTTAGTGTACAAATCTCGCGTATACCGCCGGCAGGTGGAACGGAGCTTATATACTTTGAAAAAAAGGAAGAGAAAATAAATTTAAAAAAAAATTAAAAATGGTGTGGTACGTAAATCAGTAAATTTACCTATTATTAAATATGTTATATACATTTTTTAAATGAATTTATCGAATAAATGAAAGGTTGATGATAATGGTATTCCAGAAAATGGTTTTCATGCAAACAAGATGCAGCAGAAAGTAGTTTGGGTTTAATGTGTTGAGAGGGGGGGGGGTATATTCTGTTACCATGTCCCATAAATCGTGCGCAGTAGTTTGTCAACCCGCTGGCTCTTTCCAGTGAACAGGTTTTAGGGGATTATACATTATCAACGAGATATGAAGGCTCGATACACCCGTGCGCTAGTGCTGTGGGATAGAGGAGACGGTCAATCGAAACCTTCATCTCTCGTGAATACAAGTTACGTGCTAGAGATGACGAATGAGGGCTCGAACCACCCGTGCGCCAGCGCTGTGAGATAGGGGAGACGGTCGTTCGGAAACTTCATATCGATACACGTTATACGTACTAGAGATAAAGGCTCGAACTACCCGTGCGCTAGTGCTGTGAAATAGGGTAGACGGTCGCTCGTGACCTTCATATCCAGTGATTAGAATTAAAACGAGATTTGAAGGAGCGAACCACCCGTGCGCTAGTGATGTGAGATAGGGGAGTCGGCCACTCGGAACCATCTCTCGTGGGTTGGGAATGCAAGTGTATAGATGTATCACCTGACTCTATGACGTCACGGTTCTGGAATGCACGCTCGCAGGTGCGTGTGGGTGGAGACGGGCGATCGTTAGTGTCGGGGGATGGGGCGGGTGGGTCGGTCGAACAGTCAACAAGGGTGGCAGGTTGGGGAGAGGATACGAAAAGGGTAGCTTGGTAAACCTTTGGATACGCTCTAAAGTCTAAGCGGAGTCAAGTTAAAGTTGTGATATGTTCATGTATTATTCAAGTGGTGGGCCGTATAATTTTCTGTTATTATTCTTATGATTTTAATGTACGACTCGAAATGGGCGTGGCTTCACCAGTAGGCCAGCTAGATTTATATCATTTGTGGTCATTTGAAGATATCCCGATTGGATATTTGAATTTCACAACAGTTCTATAACAGCCCTGTTGATTGGACGGTATGATTTGTGACGTCAAGGGGGCGGAGACTACGAATCGTCATTTGTTGAAATAATCTTATGTTTGTATACAGAAGGTCGTTTATAAATACCGGTAGCTGATCTCTGCAACTCACCCAGGGGTTAACAACCCCTTAAAATCTGTTGTACACTTGTCGTGAAATCTTCCTGGCATCGCTTGAAATCTGAAATCATGTGTACACCAAATTTACTAGTTGTTTACCCCTCGCAACTTCGCCACGAAATGTCTCAATTGCCTAGAAATTCCACTGCTATACAAATCTAACCGCGATATTTGTGTTTGTTATGCTTCAATTTTTCGTACATTATTTAAGGGTCCACGGGAGTCAATTTTGCGAAATATCAGTTTTTTTATGAAAACTTTCGAACGGTATGATGAATCAAAATTCTAATACGCGAGAAACACAGATAATTATAATAGTTTCAAGATGATAAGTTATAACTATTCGAGTCATGTCGCATAACTGTCGAGCATATACAGCCAAAGAATGTTTTTTTTTATCTGTGTACGCTTGCCAGTTATGCGACATGACTTGAATATAGTTATGTTATATTTATAAATATAGCTATGATGACTTATATCATCTTGAAGCTATTATAATTATCTGTGTTTCTCGCGTATTGAAATCTTGATATCTCATACCGTTCAAAAGTTATAATTAAAAAAAAAAGATATTTCACTAAATCTACTCCCGTAGACTTTTAAAAAACAATATCGGCTGATTCTGTGTGAGACGTCTTGACGTTAAAAGTGTGATGTTTTCAGATAAAAGTTCCGAACAATAAAGTGAATGTATAGACCTGACGTATCGTAAAAAGCATGGAGCCTGCCATCGGGTAACAGCCCAGAGCTGACCTATGAAAGTGACAGATACGTATTAACTTATCAAATGGTGTGTTACCAAATCCAAAACATAGCGGACATGTTCTCTTCTAGGCGAGCTTTCTTTCTCGCCCGCGGCGCTTGCGTCGCTGGAATATCAATTAGACACTACATTGGACAATCTTCTTTTCTATGCGCTTGTGTTTACGAGAGATTTGAAGGAGCGAACCACCCGAGCGGTGATGGTGTGTGATAGGGGGAACGGTCACTCGGAATCTTCTTTTTTTGTTGTGTGGTTGTTCAGTATTCTTACTGCTCTTCCGAACCTAGTTTCAACTATTGTAACTAGGTTAAAGTTGAGACCACTATTAAGTCGTTCTAAAGAAGAATCTTTTTTTATTTTTATTTATATCTGTTGAACCCTAGGTGTATTATTTAAAATCATAAGAGCCAGTCAACAGTGGTATTTGATTTTTGCAAAATGGAATGCATCTATAAAATTGAATTCAATATTTTATATATATATAAATATATATTAAATAATCAAATAATGATTGTAAATTATTGAAAAGCACATCGTTGTATAGATAATGAAATGATGATTATTTCTATCGAATCAGAATTTCAATATCTCATCCCGTTAAAAAGATAATCACCATTCACCACAAATCTTCTAGTTCTCAAAGTCGATTACACTCTTAACCTACTTCGCATCGTGCCGGTTCGATCGACCGTCTCTCTCATCCGTTATCACGAACGATCGACAGTGTCGGTCGTCTATAAATAGATGACATGACAACACGAAACGCTTTCGCTTCCTGACTGTTACCCGCGATGAATGATCGAACCGACCGCGCGCTAGTGGTGTGGAATAGGGGGGACGACCGATCGTAACCATCGCCCTCTGATGCACTCCAAAGTGTATCTCTGCTCACCTTCAAATAACATATCTGACCTCTATGGTAAATAAAAAAAAGCTAGACTATAGAAAAAAAGATACAATGATGAAGTATTGATGAAAAATATAATAAATAACAATAAATAAAATCTAAAATATCAAAATCATGTAATAAAACATAAAATAACATAATATAATGGAAATATAAAATAACATGTATACTAAAATAACCAATTTATTTATTTGGAGTCATTTCAGAAGAATCCATCTATAAATTCTTCATTAGTTAGAAATAATGACTCTGCCTTTCAAAAGTTCGCCCATAAGACACAGAATAATATAATAATGAGACCAAGGAGACGATATAATATAGTGTTCGATCAAAAATTGATTATTATATTGAGCTATACAGTCTAGAAAAGATGAAGAAAACATATTTAAAAAAGCATAATATAAAAGTGATACATCTATATAAGCATTACACACAATTGATACATTTGAACTATATAAGTGGTTTCTAAAAATGGACATATCGTTTATTGTTTTGTTTATTGTAAATATCGTTTGACCTTGTTAAATAAAGTTTGCGGTTTGGATGATGTTGACAGTGTATAGTCCTGGCAAAATGATAACAATTTAACCATTGTAATTTAAAACAAATTGGACAGTAATCATCCGTTAAATATAGGGTTACTCATGGGGCACATGTTAATATGACTTAGATGTATAATATTTTTAAACGTTCTGATGATTTAATTTAATATATAATCGTGATTTTTCCGCTTCCCTGGCTCAACCAGCTAAGACACTGCCTTAGAAACTGATCTCAAGTTGGGCTTGGTTTCAAGTCCTGCATAAGTCGAAAGTTCTTATCAAGAGGCCGCAGGCGCTCTACACGGGCTCGTTGTTCGCTCGCTTCAGACTCTAGTTTAACATGCATCGTGTGCTAGGCGCCACCCGTAGACTAGCCCGCCGAACTCATATTCACATAAACGCCGGTAATTCCCCAGCTCACACTTCTGATATATTTCACATTCTATGTTTTTTTTCGGTATTAAAAAATATGTATCTAGGTTTTCGTAAATTGGAAATTTTTCCATTTTTCATTTGAAGAATTTGAAAAATCACAAATTTTTGGTTCAAAATTCTGTATTCACGGTAACCTTCTTTTTTCAATTACTAACAGAATGCAAAAACACTCATATTGATATCACAAAAATTACGGCCGTGAGAGTTTGCGGCGTGAAATACGAGCGCCTGCGGCGGCCTCTTAATATCATTCATACACACAAATAGAAATAAACTGAAGTTTTCGTGAGTTAGTCAAATAAACAATAAACATCGCCACCGTGAACTTGGCTACAATCCACACGTGTGCTCAACCACCCCCACAGTCAACCAGGTTATTTGGGGATGTGAATTCTCCTCGGCAAACGCTATATGAGGTTTTGTTTTTGAATGAGCTACCAATCTGACAGATTTATTAGACATGCGTATTTGCTATAGATATGTGATTTTACTCTTGTCTCTTCGCCGGTCGTTTCAAAGGTAAAAGGTCATCGTTCAATCGACTGAGCCAGCGTGTCCAATGATCTCGGCCCAGTAACCTCAGCTGTCCCTTCAGTCAATTGATCTTGATAGCAGTGACTGATCAAGCCTTACACCAAAGACCTTATTATCTAACTTCGTAATGAAGTTATATACTAAGGTCTTTGCTTACACTCTGATCAGATTCCGTGTCATTCCTTAGCTCTAGATATCTAGGCTTATGCCGGGATGGTTCCCACAATATAGGCCACGACCGCTTCCTTCCAACTATCCTTCCCACTACCCATAAAAACCTTCATCTCATCATCTCATTAATCATTCATCCGACGCCAATAGATCTTAGTAATCATTACAGTGCGTCTATAAAACCAAAAAAAAAAAAAACGAGCTTCACCTCCGTTGAATACAAGTCTAGCATCCTATATTCGACAAGAATGTTTCTCTCGAGTAGCGATGACTGACGGGAGCACACACGTGACACGTGACCCCAGCGGACATTGGAACCAATCACAGACAGCCTTGTGTTGTCTCCCGTCTGTCCCCGTGGTCTCGGGTCTTATCACCCAGCGACCACGTGACCAGGCTCGAGACGACAGCGCGCTCGTGCTGTGAGATACGGCGCGGCGACGGACGGGTGTTCGTGATTCATTCTTGGGGCAGAATATCTTGGAGTGTATTTGGTATTGAAAGAAGGTCGTGTATGATATGAGTTACTCGTGTTTAAGTTCGATTCACAATCCTGCACAAACACCTGATGAAATAACTCGAAAACTAAACTAAACTAAACTTCCATCTCATCATCCCATCATCTACTTTTTTATATATATATTGGGTTTTAACGACGCACTGTAATGATGACTGAGATTTATTGGCGTCAGATGAATGATTAATGAGATGATGAGATGATGAGATGAAGGTTTTATGGGTAGTGGGAAGGAAGCGGTCGTGGCCTATATTGTGGGAACCATCCCGGTATTAGCCTAGACTACAGAGGGAAACCACGAAAAAAACCTGTAAAGATGGACGGTGGCGGGGATCGAACCGGATCTGATATGTCCCTTAACCTCCCGGGTCACACGAAGCAAGTGCGCTAACCACTCAGCTACTGTGCCGGTGCATCATCTACTATGATTATTAATGTTTGCTTAACGACCCCACCAACAGCTAGGTTATACGGGGGTACGAATGAGCAGGTGATTATGAAATAATGAAGTGGTGATGAGTGATAAGACGTTTACTAAAACCAATGTCTTATACGGGACTCAAACCCACGCCCAACGGTGACTTCAGTTTCTGAAGCGGTGCCTCAGCTGAACGAGCTACCGAGGGTGGCCTCATCTACTATATATTTCACCGATGCCAATAGATGAGAGAGAGAGAGAGAGAGAGAGAGAGAGAGAGAGAGAG
This sequence comes from Brachyptera risi, assembly GCA_964007535.1. Classification (NCBI taxonomy): domain Eukaryota; kingdom Metazoa; phylum Arthropoda; class Insecta; order Plecoptera; family Taeniopterygidae; genus Brachyptera; species Brachyptera risi. The sequence goes on along the minus strand of OZ023335.1, from coordinate 23,382,498 downwards.
AGAGAGAGAGAGAGAGAGAGATCGTAGTCATATCAGTGCAGTGCGTCGTTGAACTCATTATACAAAAATTGAACGAAAAAATTTTGAAAGTTGGGTGTCAGTCGTTTTTCTATAAGGTCAGTCACAATGATCACCCAAAGTGTATAATTCACAGACAGCCTTCCACATTCTAGATAACCTCATTTGTAGTGTTTGCCCTAGTCGGTAATCGAACTCAAGCTTGGATGGAACGTGGCAGGAATCTTTAGTTGAAACCAACTTGCATCACTGTATAAATATTGCAGTATCATTTTGTTTTTACCATTATTATTTGTTTGGCGGGCAAGGTCGTCTGATTTATCCTCCCTCCTCTCACCTTTCCAATCACCTTCGTAGAATCATCTCGAATTTTCCACGTAATCTCTCTATCTATACCCCTCCCCTCTCCCCCTTCTCATACTGGGTAAACAAACCGTAAAAAGCTGTGAGCATGGAGGACATTTTCTTGCCAAGTTTGCATTCAAGACTTGCTTGGTTATCGTATTTATGACGATAGCTGGGAAAAAGTCATACAAGTACGACATGTTATGCCAGCAAAACATGTAAATATATATATATATATATATATATATATATATATATATATATATATATATATATATATAAATATATATATATATATATTTATATTCATATATATATATATTTATATTCATATATATATATATATATATATATATATATATATATATATATATATATATATATATATTTATTTATATTCATATATATTATATATATTCATATATATTATATATATTCATATATATTATATATATATAATATGTATTCATATGTATTATAGGCCTATATATTCATATGTATTATATATATTCATATATATATATATATATATATATATATATATATATATAATATATATATATAAATATATCATTACTTTTCATTATAAACCGACTAGCTTTGTAGGCCTACATGAAATAGAGCACTAGATTGTAAGAGGAAGTAAGGTTAGCGTCTGCCGTGAATGTGAGGCACAGCGACTGCCACCTCGGTTTCCCATATTTCATTCAATAGCATATGAAATCTGCTATTACCCGCACAGTAGCCTAGTGGTTAGCTCACTTGCTTCATGTGACCCGGGAGGTGAAGGGACATATCGGACCCGGTTCGATCCCCGCCACCGTCCATCTTTACAGGGGTTTTTCGTGGTTTCCCCTCTGTAGTCTAGGCTAATGCCGGGATGGTTCCCACAATATAGGCCACGACCGCTTCCTTCCCACTAACCTTCCCACTGCCCATAAAAACTTTCATCTCATCATCCCATCATCTCATTAATCATTCATCCGACGCCAATAGATCTAAGTAGTAATTACAGTGCGTCGTTAAAACCCAATATAAAAAAAAAAAATCTGCTCTTCGGCTATGCAACAGGATGGCAGTGGAAATCGCAACGCAAATCGGCGTGTTTGGAAATGCCACCGCAATATCCAAAGTTGACCGGTATTTCAAGATAGGGATGAATATTCTAGAATTCCCCCCCTGCTCCCTTGACTGAGCCTCCTCCCCAATCTAAAACAGTCCCCTCCCCTTCACCTTCAATCCTAATTGCGTCATCCAGTAGGGGTATAATGGTTATAATAAAAAAGTCGTAAAATAGATTCAATGTTGTCGTAAAAACAGCTGTCGACTGAAAGGGACATTTCAGCGTGTCGGTCGTGCCTTTCGGAAGTTATTTGAGGGGGGGGGGACGGTAGCGGGGCTAAAAATGAAACTTTCCGTTAATGTGTTGGAAAACTGACGCCAAAAAGCTACACCCTCCGTATAACTAGAAAAAAAAAATTTAGCTGTCGACGCTTGACAGTTATGCGACATGACTTAAATAGTCTTGACTTATATTACCTTGAAGCCATTATAATTATCTGTGTTTCTCGCGTATTAGAATTTCGATATCTCATACCATTCAAAAGTTATCACCAAGAAACTGATATTTCGCTAAAGTGACTCCCGTGGACTCTTACTAAGGCACCGCTTGAGAAATTCCAAATTATCGGACCTGGTTTGATCCCCGCCACTGTCCATCTTTACAGATTTTATTCGTTGTCTCCCTCTTTAGTCTTGGCTAATAGTTCCTACAATATAGGCCACAACTGCACCTTCCCATTTTCCTTCCCATTACCTAAGAAACTTTCATCTCATTAATCATTCATCCGACGCCAATATATCTTAGTTATAATTATAGTGCGTCGTTAAACCCATTATAAAAATAATTAAAATGAGCATGAGTTGCTTATCCATATAATAATAATAATAATAATAATTCATTTATTCCGTGAGACATTTCTGCATACATGAGACATACATGTTTATAGAATAAGTCAATCTATGCTATAGAATTGAATTAAAATAGTTCGTAATATAGCCAGCTAGTATAGACCATTCATATAAGTTACAACTGGCAGTTTATTGTGATATAATTCTTGTTTCGTAATAGTGGTTATTATTATATACAAGCACATCACAGATCATGCATACTGGTTTCAAATAAGATTCATACATTATTCATACCATATTATAGCCTCTCCCACACTAACTCTATAGACGGTGGTTCCGATCGCCCGTCTCCCCTATAGCTCACCATCACCGCTCTGGTGTTCCGATCCTGTTATGTAATTGGTCGCGCCCTCTTCACATTCTAATACAGAAAAATAGGCAATCTCGATATATGTAATGCAATCCTTTGATTGGATATCAATAGTTTCACAGGTGTACAGCCAAAAAATTATGTGTTCTGACCGAGGGGTTAACAACTCCTGAAATCTGGTGTACACTTGTCATGAAATCTTCCTGAAATTCCTTGAAATCTTCTCGAAGTCCCGTGAAATCCCATGAAATCTGAAATCAGGTGTACTTGGAATTTACTAGTTGTTTACCTCTCGGTTTTGACTATATTTACTTGTGGAAGTGTTACGATGGCCTGAATAAATAGCTCTCAAAAACGTATAAAAGTTCAGATTTCGGTATCGTCCTTTACAAAAAGTCTGTGTTTTTCGGCTTCGGTTCCCTTTACAGTCTCTTCTTTAAACAACTTTTTATTCAACAATTTCGGTTCCCATATTCAAATTCCGGTTCCCAATTTTGAAAAGTATGATTCAAGTTTCGTTCTCAACAAAAATTCTGTTTTTTTTTCGTTCACGCTTTCCTCAGTCGCTCTAAACAACAACAACAACAACAACATCTCACCGTGTAATCTCACACCTCACAAGATGGCTACCGGAAATTTGTCCGTCTCGCCCGTCCAATCACGTGGCGTGATCCTCGTGTGGCTTTACAGTCTCTTTTTTGAAAAAATGATTTTTTTCACAATTTCGGTTCCCAAATTCAAATTCCGGTTCCCAATTTTGAAAAGTATGATTCAAGTTTCGTTCTCAACGAAAATTCTTTTTTTTTCTCGTTCACGCTATCCTCAGTCGCTCTAAACAACAACAACAACAACATCTGATCGTGTAATCTCGCACCTCACTCGACGGCTACCGGAAATCTGTCCACCTCGCCCGTCAAGTCAAGTGGTGATCCTCGTGTGGCTTTACAGTCTCTTCCTTAAAATCTTTTTTTTTTACAATTCCGGTTCCCAAATTCAAATTCCGGTTCCCAATTTTGAAAAGTATGATTCAAGTTTCGTTCTCAACGAAAATTCTTTTTTTTTTTTCGTTCACGCTATCCTCAGTCGCTCTAAACAACAACAACAACAACAACATCTGATCGTGTAATCTCACACCTCACTCGACGGCTACCGGAAATCTGTCCCGTCTCGCCCTTACAGTCACGTGATGTGATCCTCGTGTGGCTTTACAGTCTCTTTTTTGAAAAAATGATTTTTTTCACAATTTCGGTTCCCAAATTTAAATTACGGTTCCCAATTTTGAAAAGTATGATTCAAGTTTCGTTCTCAACGAAAATTCTTTTTTTTTTTTCGTTCACGCTATCCTCAGTCGCTCTAAACAACAACAACAACATCTCACCATGTAATCTCGCACCTCACTCGACGGCCACCGGAAATCTGTCCCGTCTCGCCCTTACAGTCACGTGACATGATCCTCGTGTGGCCCGGACGCCGGTTCGTCCTGGCCAAGGCGAACCTCTCGTCTCGTAAACAACACCAAGGTCTCTCGAGATGGTCTTGGTGCTCTCCGCGGTGCTCGATCTACCTCGAGATCATGCACGCGATGTAGTGATGCCAACCCATTTCATCGTAATATGAAGATGTTCCAACTGGCGTCTTGAAAGTGAAATATTTCCGGAGTCAGTTCCCGAGTCCACGGTCCTGATCGCTTGTAGCGCAACTGTCGCGTTTTTATTTAATATGTCAATGAAAGAGATAATAATAAAAATTTTAAAAACTAAAAACATTGAAATATGTAAAACAACAATGCTATTTACACGGCTCAGTATAAAATTATAATGTTGGCAGTTGCATTTGTTTTTTACGAAAATTATAGATTTTGTGAGTTCAACAATGCCACCGGTAATGTAGCCACTCTTATCTACGTTCTATAGTTCACAATGGAATCTCTTTGGGACATTTCGAGTTGGGACCAATATTGGTTCCAACTCAGTAAATTGCTCCCAACTTGAGACCAATATTAGTCCCAACTCAGTAAAACGGCCCTAACTTATACAATGTTCTATAGATAGAACTCTTTGTAAATCCGGACCCTGGAGTACAGAAAAAAAATTCAATTTCAGAAATTGATATTGATATTTCTAGTTTTCTCTTGAATAAGGCCCGGTTTTACGAAACTGGATTAAGCAATGGTTAGTTAGCGAATTAACTTGTTATCACCATGGTTACACTTGTTATTTTCGTACTTTTAATTTATAGTAACTGGATTAAGCAATAGTTAGCGGATCAATTTGTTATCACCATTGTTACACAAGTTATTTTCGTACCTTTAATTAATAGTTAGTGGATTAGTACCCTAAGGCCCGGTTTTACGAAACTGGATTAAGCAATAGTTAGCGAATTAACTTGTTATCACCATGGTTACACTTGCTATTTTCGTACTTTTAATTAATAGTAACTGATTAAGCAATAGTTAGCGGATTAACTTGTTATCACCATGGTTACACTTGCTATTTTCGTACCTTTAATTAATAGTTAGTGGATTAGTACCCTAAGACCCGGTTTTAAGAAACTGGATTAAGCAATAGTTAGCGGATTAACTTGTTATCACCATTGGTTACATATGTTTTTTTCGTACCTTTAATTAATAATTAGTGAATTAGTACTCTAAATAAGATTGGTAAAACCGAGCCTAAGGGGAGTAAATATCGTAATTATTCCTTGAAATCCAGTTCCTTGGTTAAAATGGCCTTCACGTCCTCTCTCGCTCGCGTTTATCACTAGTAAAAGTGCAAGTGCAACAGCCGAGATGCACAAACATATCGTAAACTGCGACGCAGTTGCTGATAAACTGCAGTTTAGCATATCGCACAAGGTTGAGTGCATGGACGTGCCGTCGAGACTGCATCATTCGCAACAACAAACACATTATTATCCCGGTGTTTGTTATTCCTTACGTTGTATTGTTTCGCTGATATCACTTGTATATGCAAATCTCGTTGATTGCATATTACGGAATATATATTTATCTTTTGTAAATAAAATGTTATTTATAGGTTGAAGAACCTTGATAGATCGATTATGTGTAGGCCTATATATATAAATATTCATATGAATATATATATATATATATATATATATATATATATATATATATATATATATATATATATATATATATATATATATATATATATATATATATATATGCATAAATTGAGTGAAACTGGGCTGTTTATTATTCGTGATATATTTATTTAAACTAACCAACGTTTCAACGAGATTGGTCTCGTCCTCATCAGGGTCCAAACTATAGTTTGAAAACTATAAAACTGTATAAAAACTATAGTTTAAAGTATAGTTTGGACCCTGATGAGGACGATGACCAATCTCGTTGAAACGTTGGTCAGTTTAAATAAATATATCACGATTAAAAAACAGCCCAGTTTCACTCAATTTATGCAAAATATGAATCGTGAGAGTTTGAATCAAGATATATATATATATATATATATATATATATATATATATATATATATATATCATATTTGTATTTAACCCGCATACGCGCTCGCTTCATGTGATCTGGAAGATGAGTGGCATTAGTTCGATCCCATCTTGACAGTGGTTTCTCTCTTCAGTCTAACCTAATGACAACCGCCCACGACCGCTCCCTTCCCATTACTTATATAAGAAATCCTCATCTGATTGACGCCAATTGATTCTAGTTATTATCACAGTGCGTCGTAAACTCCATATGAATATATATTCATAATAATTATATAGTATTATTTTCAATTCATTCCTTGTTGTAAACAATGTGTATTTTTACGGAAATCTTTGCCAGGTCTTCCTACTAGAGGCTAGGAAGTTGATCGATTAGTATGATAAACGTGACATGAGGAAGGGGACCATATAATGGAGCGGCGTGTAATTGAACATGCATGTGCTCTTATGGTAAAGATATGTCTGGTAGTTTGGATCAGGCTCAATGCCAGAAGTCGATGTGATTTACTGCAGCCACGCTGTTGACTTCAAGGCTGATATGTTTGATCGTGGCTTTAAATCATAAACAAGTTATTTTCAGGCTTGAATTGAACAGTGCATAGTGGCGTTATCGGTTGATTGTTGGGCCTATACGGGATAATTATATGACTTTGTTGAATGGATGTATTTTTTTTTTTTTTTGAGAAATGTGTATGTTTATTCATACTGTAATTTATTTATAATTGGATTAATCGAATGTAATCGTTTTTGGAATTACAATATATGGGTAATGAAAACTGTGTGTCGATTATCCTTGAATTTTTAATACGCGTTGCTCTTACTACGTTTCTAAATATACATTCTATTATATAGATGTACCCCCGTATAACCTAGCTGTTGGTGGGGTCGTTGAGCAACATTAAGATCGATAGATGCGTAATACACTTGAATTTGTCGTATAAAAAATATTTATTTTTTTTTTCTAAAATTTGTCAATATGTAGGCCTATATATATATATATATATATATATATATATATATATATATATATATATATATATATATATATATATATATATATATATATATATATATATATATATATATATAAATATACATATATATTTTTTTTTATTTTTTCTATTGGGAAAACAAAAGTTAGAAACATTACAATTAAAAAAATTCACATCGCTTAATCCACAAAGCCTTATAAGGGCTTGACTGTGGCGATAACATAAATAAAATAACTATAAAACACACAAAAAATAAGTTGAAAAGCAGGGGAAAAAAGTGCAACCTTAAATTACGAGAGAAAACGAGACACGATATTCATTCACGATATGCCTTATATATATGTATATAATTCTGATGAATATATCCAAAATGTTTCTTCCAGCTCAGCTATAGTTATACAATTTTTCAAGAAGTACAAATTGAATACAATTTATTTTTCTTCTTTTTTCTTCATTTCTGCACGTTAGTAATCACCAACAACCGTGGCCCACGTTTTAATTGATGCATAAATTTAAATATAAACCTAAATTTAATTTATAAATAGGCCCACAAATTTAAATATGAATTTAATTTAAATATCAGCATTTATTCTGATCAGCGATCAACAACGTATGCCTTCAATGTCTCGTCTAGATTTTATCCATTGTTTTATGGCTGTTCGAAACACACAATCGTTTCTGCTTTTGGATACAAGAGACGTCCGATTAAAACATTCACCCGTAGAATTAGGTTTGCAGATCGAGTGTCATAACTTACAAAAATAATTAAGCGCATGAATATTAATTGACAAGTTAAATCTTGATAGAAAAAATATATTTGAATTAAAAAGTAATAAATAAGAGCTAAATATAGAATGAACTTTTTTTTAAATTGACATTAAATTATCATTATGAAACCAGTCTCGTATTTTTGTGGCTTTCGGTATAAATTAGTTGGGGGGGGGGGGGGGAGGGGGGGAATAGAGATAGAGGTAAAAAAAACTATCACCAGCCAAGCAAATCGATTGACACACTTTTCCAAGATCAAGCGTATATGGGAGTCGATCTAATCAAGTATCAGTTTTTTTATTTTTATTATTGGGAAAACAAAAGTTCAGAAACATTACAATTAACAAAATTCGCATCGCTTAATCCACAAAGCCTTATAAGGGCTTGACTGTGGCGATAACATGAATAAAATAACTCCATAAAACAGACAAAAAATTAGTCAAAAAACAGGGGGAAAAAGTGCAACCTAAAATTACGATAGAAAACGAGACATGTGCAAAGTTAATCAATTGAAGAAAGAAGTAAGCACACAATGAATTACTGTGAAAAATGCTCGTGCGAAAAACAAAAATTCACACTTGCGCATTTATATATTTATATTTGTGATAACTTTCGAACGGTATGAGATACTTTTGATACCTTCTAGATGGTATAAGTTCAACTCATATTCATATCATATTATTGTCTATATTTCTTAGCTGTAAACGTTTAACAATTATGCGACTTTTGTTAAATTTTATTCTCATTCTATTCAATATAAATATAAAATATTTAATGTGAAATATAATATTTTTCATCCATATCCTTAATTGGAAACAATGATTTTGTATCAAGTTTCGATGTTATTAAAAAAAAAAAAAAAAAATAAGAAAAAAATTCACACATCCACATAAAACAACTATGCCTTCTTTCAAGTTCACATTTTCCACAAAGCCTATCTGTGGATTACACATCAATTGAAAATAAGAATGAAAATACCAACTAAATAACATGATGCATAAATTAAAAAATTGAGTTATATAGATAGATGGATATATATTTTATACCATTTTGAAGGTATTAAAAATATATATGTTTCTTCGGTATTAGATTCCGTCATTATTTGATATTATCATTATTTAAATTATTATAACTAACAACATAACCCTAAATCGACTTCCAAGCCTCAAGATGTCAGATAATTGTCCTAGCTATGCAGACTATATTTTTTATAACAATTTACCGAAATGCGTTAATGAAGAGAATGAGTTCAAATTTAAATCAACATCAAAGAAATATCCCATTGAGAAATATTTTTATAAAAGTTGAATGATTTCGTTCAATTTTAATTTCTCATATCAGAAAATTTAATAATTCTCTTATTATTTGTAATCATATTCATAAGAATGGAGTGATCATTTTCCAATCATGTCACATTATTTTATACTTTGTAATGAATTTCAATTTATTCGTAAGAAATGCAAACTTGTTGTATTTGTAGGCTATGATTGTAATGGTTGACTTGTCCAATACCATACATGTATGTTTAATTCTTCTGGACTAATGAATATTATCATTATTATTATTATTTGTAGACCCACAGACAAGTCTGTTTTGACTTTGTGGGTCTACGATATTGTAAATAACTTATATTTTGTGAAATAAATAAATCTTCTCAAAAAAGAAATTATTATCATTATTATTATTATTTTGACTTTGCGGGTCTACGAAATTGTACTGAAATCTTTGTGAGAACACGAATAAAAAAAATATATATATTATTACACTTGAAGATGTGAAATAAATCAAATAATAACAAATGTTATCACCAGTACAACGACAAGAATAGCCAACCCACGCACACTAAATAACACTGAAACTATTCATATAATGACAGATGGTAAAACATTACCAACGTGCCAGACCGGTATTGTTGTCCTAAATGCGAACTCGTTTAAGTCAAGGTGTATGAAACGTGTTGAGAAATCTATGGACATTGGGAATAAAGACGCGTGTGTGGTGGCATTGTTGAATGAACTGAAATAGATGAACTATATTTACTCTTTTATTTCTTCAAGGCCCGTTATTGCCAAGTCCAGTTAGTAGGTGACGGAATGGAAGCTAGTCTGCTTTTACAAGTGTCTCTATAGGTAAAGTCTACGTGCCCATATTGTTACCGTATTGTTATATTGAAAAGTCTTGACCGAGGGGTTAACAACTCCTGAAATCTGGGACCGAATTCACAAAACGTCATAACTTTGATCCGGCTCAAAGTTACGACAATTTCCAGAGATAATACCTTATTTGATCTAAATTATTTCTGATTTTTTTAGTTTCAATTTTTGATTAAATCTATTATCATCATCAATCTATTAATTATTGAAATAAAAATAATAAAAAATAATAGATCAAATATGATATTATTTCTAGAAATCGTCGTAACTTTGAGCCAGATCAAAGTTATGACCTTTTGTGAATCTGGGCCCAGAATTTGATATAGTAGTAGGCCTACATAGTCTTTGTCATCTATACTGTAGCTGTCTCTCTCACTTTCTGTCTCACTCACATCCATTCAGTTTAAAATCAACTTGGTATATCAGATTTTGATTCAACCTTCATAATTCGAAAACATCATGTAGAACTGTTGCTATATTGACAAACTTTCACGTCCATTAAAAAAGTATATTTGAAGTTGCCTATACTAGGAAAACGCTATATTCGCGTTGTTAGACGAGCGTAAAGTAATAGTATGTCGACTTCTTTGCCAAACTTTTGCCTAAATTCGCCAATTGGGTAACATTTTAGTTATAAATGGGTAAAAACGGCTTCGAGTGGTACCAATTTAGCACATTTCATGGTTTTTCTTCAAAATAGCTCACCCGATCAAGCTGAGAATTTCCAGAAATGTGCATCAATATGTAATTCAATTCCACACAAAATTTCAATTTTTTCGAAAATAAAAATTTTTCATTTTTTCTTCGTCGTATAAATACTAGCGAGTATTTTTGAAATTTCTAAAATTCATAAAAATAAAAGTTACAACCCGATAATGCCACAAAACTATACAGATCTAAGCTAGATGAGGAAGCATGATGAAAAAAAGTTTGAAGTTGATAGCTGTAGCCGTTTGACCTGTGGAAAACCGACAAAAAAACATAAAAAAACATAAAAACGAACACCAATTTTTTTCAGTATGTCAAATTGAATCCTCGCTAAAGCTCTTCCAATAAATTTGTAGTTTTTTTTTCGAAAACTTCTATTGTCCCTCAATGTGATATAGTTAAACTCGATTCACTCTTCACTCTGACAATATCTATAATCTTTTTTAACGTCTCGAGTGGGTGGAACGATCGAACGTCTCTCCCATCCCATATTATATCAACACCAACTCTGGTGTTCCGACCAGCCAACACAAAAGCCATTTCATACAATTATATAAATTATATAATAAATTGCTCAGAGCAACTAATCTCAACATACACAAACAACAACATCGATAAAATTAAAATCGTTTTTAATTCCAATATAATAATCCAGTCCATTTGACCCTGGCACTATTATAACATTGACACTCCACGTGTGTAACGTGCCGGTTCAGGCTGGGAACAGCCGGTCGGTGATGTTGTACTGTGGGACGAGACGGACGTTCGGTCCTGCAGTCAGCACGCATGCTGAGTTAATGGACAAGTATGCCCTCATTTATCGGTGGTTTATAGAAACAATCAATTTTTGTGGATAAAAACGATTCAATCGATTATATATATATATATATATATATATATATATATATATATATATATATATATATATATTTATGTATATATATATATATATATATATATATATATATATATATATATATATATATATATATGTATATATATATATATATATATATGTATATATATATATATGTATATATATATATATATATATATATATATATATATATATATATATATATATATATATATATATATATATATATATAAATATAAATATAATGTATGTGTATATTCATTACATATCAAGTGAACTGTCTCAATATCTTAATTTGAGCTCACATTTATCGTATTATATGTCATTTTACTGTCAATTACGCATTTGTTTGTATTCATACATAGAAATGAACGCAATTAAATTAAATTGTTCAATCAACAATTGAATTCAATTAAACCTAACATGATATATTACAAACACCTTCAAGAATGTAATGAATGTAAGGCTGTGTAGAAGGCCTATGAGACGACCTTACCAGCCGTAGTGTTGATTCTTAGACGAAAAACACGTGTTAACCACTTGGCGAAATGGTGCCGGTTCGAATCCCCATACCGCCAGAACCCCCGCTATTAACAAAAGTTGTTGAAATTTTCCCGGTCCCATGAATTGGCCACGCCAACTGAGCATATCGTACACGAGCCGCCACTGGTATATATACTTCAAGGTGTACAGGTTCTAGAAGTGCTGTATTACATCACGTTTTCAACGTTATTGTTATATTTTGGTACGAGTTGATAGGCACGTGATGAAGATTCCGATCGACCGTTTCCCCCATCCTGCAACATCATTGCGCGGGTGTTTCGGGCCTTTATCTTCAGTATGTGACTTGTATTCGCGATAGAAGAATGTTGCGATCGACCGTTTCCCCTATCCTGCAACACCATCGCGCGGGTGTTTTGCGCCTTCATCTCTGTCGTGTCCGAGTGTGGTAGTTTGGATGACAGGCGGGCTGCACTTTCACTGGAGGCTACACGCGCGATAGTGGAAGGTGCACGTTAGTTATCGGCCGACCATCCAGGGCTGCTGGTGTTACACGAGATTCCAGGGCCGGTGTTAAGAGTAGATTCCAGGGCCGGTGTACGGGTGATGAATGACCACGGTGTACTTGAATTTCACCGGTGGTTTATAGTTGGATCCATTCGACATTATAAAAGTAACAATAGAATGCGCCTATATATGTATTATGACCTCCGAAAGGTCAATCTCATTGTTGAAACATTATATGACTATATGATGAATGTAAATACTACGCTTAAAAAAAATTTGTCACGTAAAAAATCATAAAATTTCCAATTAATATTTCCAAATCTCATTGAGCAAAAATTGAGTAAATAGTAGACAAATCATTAGCGCAAGAACAATTACACATGTGTCACAGCTCTAAATGACCTCGATGTCGCTGCGCCTTAAAACCCCAATATTAATTCATTCAACAACCATTTTTGAATTCTTCCAAACTATAGCCAAGCATTTGAGAGGTTAACGCACTCGCTTCGTGTGAACCGGGTGGTGAAGGGGAATATCGGACCTGGTTCGATCCCCGCCACCGTCCATCTTTACATGGGTTTGCGTGGTAATTCCCTCTGTATAGTCCAAGCTATTGCCGGGATGGTTCCTACAATATAAGCCACGACCGCTTCCTTCCCACTATCCTTTCCATTACCCAAGAAACCTTCATCTCATCATCCCATCATCTCATAATTCGTTCATTTGACTTCAATAGATCTCAGTTATCATTATAGTGCGTCGTTAAAATCCAATATAAGATTAGTATAGAAGCATTTTTCGACAATTTCATTTTTTTATTGTCTTGAATGAATAAGAATTTGATAAATTGTTGATACATTCTGGTAAGTGATGATCACATCTATGCACCCATGTAGATGCCGACATGCATGTTGTGTAGGCCTTCTGATGATTGCTATAGGATGGCCAGTCGACATACTTTGTGAGACGCACAACCGTTAGTTAGTTGGTTCACACTTATTCTGTGATCAAGCCCAATCAATCCGAATACTATAAATAACTGTTAACTAGCAGCTAATAAAGTAGGCCCCTACTGTATTCTAGCGAGAGAACTAACTAGAGAGACGAAAATAGAATTGTTTATAACTAGGAAAACGCCATATATGCGTTGTTTGACGAGCGGATAGTAATAGTATGTCGACTTTTCTGCCAAACTTTTGCCTACATTCGCCAATTTTTGAGATACCAATATGATTGTTTTTGCATTCTGTTAATGATTATTCGCATTTACAGAATTTTGAACAAAATATTTGTAATTTTTCAAATTCTTCAAAATGGAAAATGAAAAAATTTCTAGTTTACAGAAACCTAGATAAATATTTTTGAATACCGAAAAAAAATATAGACTGTGCAATATATCAAAAGTGTGAGTAAGGGAATTAACGGCGTTTACGTGGATATGAGTTCGGCGGGCTAGTCTATGGATTGCGCCTAGCACACGATGCATGTTAAACTCGAGCCTGAAGCGAGCGAACAACGAGCCCGTGTAGAGCGCCTACCGCCTCTTGGAAGAATATTATTTTGCGATGGATAATATGAGATGAATGATGCAGAGTAAAAGAAACATGTGATGTGAGATGCGATGAGATGTATGAGTTGGGTACAGGTTGGAGGAAATACATTGACAGAGCACAAAACACAATGTGAGTACTAGTAGAGGTAGATTTCTCAAGAGTCAACAAACTCGAGTTTCCCACTACCCTTTCCACGGTCTCTGAAGGGAATAACCAACACGCGAGAATCACAGAAATATCAACAATAAACTAAAACTTCCTGGAAAAGATTTATTTTACAGCTACCACATTTACACAATGAACCATCGTCGCAGCATTTCAAATCACGCTCCGCAGTACTTGGAATGAAGATTCTCTCTCTCCCTCTCTCTCTCTCTCTCGCTCTCTCTGTATATCCTCTCTCTCTCTCTCTCTCTGTCTCTTTCTCTCGCTGTGTACCTCTCGTACTCTCTCTCGTCCTCTCTCTCTCTCTCTCTCTGTCTTTCTCTCGCTGTGTACCTCTCGTACTCTCTCTCGTCCTCTCTCTCTTTCTCTTTCTCGTCCTCTCTCTCTTTCTCTTTCTCTCTCTTTCTCTCTCTCTCTTTCTCTCTCTCTCTCTCTCTCTCTGTCTCTTTCTCTCGCTGTGTACCTCTCGTACTCTCTCGTCCTCTCTCTTTCTCTCTGTCTCTTTCTCTCTGTCTCTTTCTCTCTCTGTGTACCTCTCTTTCTCTCTTTCTCTCTCTCTCTATCTCTCTCCCTCTCTCTCTGTATCTCCTCTCTCTCTCTCTCTCTGTCTCTTTCTCTCGCTGTGTACCTCTCGTACTCTCTCTCGTCCTCTCTCTCTTTCTCTTTCTCTCTCTCGCTCTCTCTGTATCTCCTCTCTCTCTCTCTCTCTCTCTCTCTCTCTCTCTCTCTGTCTCTTTCTCTCGCTGTGTACCTCTCGTACTCTCTCTCGTCCTCTCTCTCTTTCTCTCTCTCTCTCTCGCTCTCTCTGTATCTCCTCTCTCTCTCTCTCTCTCTCGCTCTCTCTGTATATCCTCTCTCTCTCTCTCTCTCTCTGTCTCTTTCTCTCGCTGTGTACCTCTCGTACTCTCTCGTCCTCTCTCTCTTTCTCTCTGTCTCTTTCTCTCTGTCTCTTTCTCTCTCTGTGTACCTCTCTTTCTCTCTTTCTCTCTCTCTCTATCTCTCTCCCTCTCTCGTCCTCTCTCTGTCTCGCTCTGCCTCTCACTCTCTCGCTCTTTGTCTCTCTCTCTCTGAAAATTGAGTTTCTTTTTTAAATGTCCAATGCCGCCTCCACCCTCTGGTCAAGCCTCCCTTTTGTAACGAGACGCCACGCACTAGCCTATATATTTATGCAGTGTAGGGTTGAAAGAGCTTTATATGGATATATATATATATATATATAATACATATATATATATATATATATATATATATATATATATATATATATATATATATATATATATATATATATATATATATATATATATATATATATATATATATATATATATATATATATATATATATATATATATATATATATATATATATATATATATATATATATATATTCCAGTAGCTTCCGACTTGAAATGTGACCCACACTTTTTGGACTTTGGAATTGTCGCTCGGTGGGAGAGCCCTAGAATGATGTATGTGCACTTACGAAGTGTTAACAAATGAAGTGCTATTCATACAGTCTTCAGGTTGTGAATTATGCACTCATCCATGCATTGATTTATTCATTTTCTCTTTGCCAAAATTTTCTTTTCAACTTCTTTCTTTCTATAGCTTGTAGAAGCTATGACTATCAATAACGTAACGGGATAAGCAACATGGCGTAAGTCCTATCCTTTTAACATTAGGCCGTTTTCACCATGATGGAATCAGCGCGCTTTCGTATACATTTGTGAGATTCGCAATTTCAAATCAAATCGTACGTATTAGGCTCGTATTTCAATATATAGTACATAGTTGTACAATTGCATTGATTTTAATCTTTCTCGTAGATGATGAGTAATTGTCCAGTTATCAAATGGTAAATATAGCAGTAGGGCTCTTGACTAGGGTACTAAATGCTTTTACAGACGTATTTTAAATTTAGATTGGCTAATTCAAATGAAATTTATCCCAATATTGTTTAATGCAGTTAGAAAGAGCTAGATTCACAGATTGCATTACATCTATTACTTGTATAGATCAACACACAATAATACCAGCAAATCATCATAACATTTGTGAGGCGGCATCCCTTTGATATACGCATGGTGCGAAAGGAAACCGCCATGATGCTTATCCCGTTACGTTATTGATAGTCATAGGTAGAAGCTATACTTGAAATATTTACATCTCTCGCTCTTTTTTTTTATAGTAGGTATATAACTCTCTTCCGGCTTTAGAAATACAAAATCAATAACCACCTTTGACGCTATAATATATTATTATATATCAGCTTTTCCACTTGATTACACACTGCACGAGTATAGACTAACAATTCCTCCATTCTATCATTCTTCGTAATAATAATAATATACCCGACCATAAATAGGCAGTCTCTAGTGTAAGGGGAGGAAGCATTTATCTTCGCAACGGTTTCCAGGTGACAAGAAAAGGAGAATTACCCTTAACCCCCCCCCCTCCCCCTTTCTCTAAAAACCCCATCAGCTGTTAACCGTCAAAATCAGCTGTTTTCACATTTACCATCTGTTCTTCGGCGGACTTCCGTTCCTTTCGGATATCGTAGGTCGTGTTTTGCGCGGCGTGTGAAGACTCGAGACGGTCGGTCGTTTCGGTTAGGTGATGGGGGTAGACGGATGGTCGACACGTCCGGATGTGTGTGACCTTGTGCCAGAACTGTCCCACATTTCGTGTCTTGGATGTCGAGTTGCAT